>JAVANC010000016.1:44195308-44237092 GCA_033319125.1 Parnassius glacialis
GCTCTAATCCACATATTTCACGATGTCTATAGACCAAGATTTATTAGTATAATATATTGTAAAAATAATAAAGTGAATATTATAAATACAGTACAACCAAACATTGACAAACAAGCGAGAATATTAATACCTAATGATTCTAAATACATAATATTTGTTACGAATAGTAAGAACAGAAAATAAAAACACATCATAATGCTCCAACATTTTTGTGTAACAGAATACAAAAGTGATATCTAATCTAATATAATTATATGATAGCCAAGAGCATTCTTATTCGCAAAAAGCTTTTTCGCATAATGTATACCATTATATTCTGTTTCATATCCACACCATTACGGTATGTATGAACAAATGCACAACTTAATAGTATTTTAGTCGACTTAGAAGAACTAAAGATATTACAATAATTTCATAGCGGTTCTTTAATTTCATCTGTATAATATGTCTATGGACCGGCTTTAAAAGTTATGTGAAATTACCACTAGACATTATTTAATTATTTTTAGTTAAATGAAGTCGTTAATTTAAAAGTTTGATCCTCCGTGTTAAAACACATGTTCTCAAGTACTATCTACATAAGTTAGATGTATTAGACGTTTATATGATATAAATTAATTTACATAGTCTCTTAGTTTTTAATTTTTCCTTGTTTTTATATTATTGTTAATTTACATAATTTAAAAAGGTGGTTTTTATTATTTTTAAAAATTTACTTTTTTAATGTAAATTACGATTTTTTTACTAACGATCGTGAAAATTTTAAATATACCATTTTTAAAATTGGTTTTATCCGCCTTTTTTAATCTATCTAAAATAATTTTTAGTGAATTGAAAAAAATTGAATATTATCGTACCAGAAGTCTCGCCATTTTTGACGGTCTTCTCATCTCAAGCTTGGGTATTTTAAGGGTGGCTTAAGAAAGATTGTTACAATATCACCATCCGTCGAAAGCTATAAGACCCTTTCTAGCATTTCCGACAGTCGTCGTCATCGATAAAATAGCTTTTTATTAATAAATTGTCGTTTTTTCACAGAAACGTGATTTTTTTTACAAAAAAAATATTTAATTAAAACTTACTTGATCAGGAAAAATCGAAAAAATTCTTAATGTTATAATTATATCTAGGTCTTTTGACACGCCTTTCGTAGAAATGTTTATATTATCTCAGCTGTATAAATTATTTATATATCGCCTAACTTTGCTAATGCAGGTAATAATTTATTCAAAACGTAATAATACTATTCCTTCCTTGAGTAATCTCTATAATATCATCATCATCATCATTACAGCCCATCACAAGTCCACTGCTGAACATAGGCCTGCCCCAAGAAATGCTACAAAGCATGGTCCTGAGTCACCTGCATCCATCGACTTCCTGCATGTCTTACCAGGTCGTCACTCCATCTAGTGGGGGGTCGCCCTATAATATAGCAAGCTCAAATGGACGATAAAATTAAATATTAAAGGAATTAAGCTTTTAGAATAAATTCAAATGACAAAATTATAAATTAAAGGAGTAACTATTTTTTTTATAGAATAAGGGCAACAACCGAGCACACAAACCACCTGATGGAAAGTGGTTGCTGTGACCCATAGACATCTACTTTTATCCTCAATAAAGAATCAAAATGCAGATGCGTCGTTACCTGTGAGGAATAAGTTGGAATGCCTCTTTCCCAGTAAAATGGGTCGCTGGTTCTCTACATTCACCATACGAAACACAGCAGTGTCAAGCTGCTATTTTATGCTTGTATTCTGTGCAGGGATTAAATACCGGTACCAATTTCGGTTCTGGTTCTTCATTTAGGTTCTTATAAAGGTTCCACTTATCGGTACGGTTCCAGTTCCGGTATCGGTTCCGGTTTGGGTTCCGATGTACCGGTTCTAAATACCGGTTCCGAGAACCTATAATCAAATTTCTCCATATCCGTAGATTGGTATAAAAAATTCCGTACAATTAAATTTAACAGTGGTAGAGCCACGTGGCAGCTTTTGCTGACGCACGGATGGGCCGGCTCGAACCGGGGTGGTACCACGACCTGTCAGAATACCAGCGTGAAGTAAAGGTTTACCTCTGCGTTTCGCTTGGTGAGTTCAGGTGGCCGGAGGCCCTTTTTACTGGAAATGAGGCATTCCATCTTAGTCCTCGCGGGTGACAACGCATCTGCATTTTGATTCACAAACGATGATAGATGTAGATGTCTATGGGCCGCAGCAACCACTTACCATCAGGTGGACTGTGCTCGTTTGTCACCCTTATCCTATAAAAAAAATTTCGTAGATGCTATTTCAAAATATCCGTTCCGTTGAGGATCGATAATATTTGTTTTTGAACTTAGTTGATAAATTCATTTTGTCATGGAAAATTCTTGTTGTAAGTTTAATTGTAGTATAACATCGAATCAAGCTGCACATGACATTTAAAAAAAAGTCCCGCTGGGTTTCTTGCTGGTTTTTCCCAGGACAGAGGTATTTTCCGAACCAGCGGTAAATAAAAAATTAATTTCAATAAGAATTATGTAATAATCAATATTGAATAAAAATTATTCTATTCTATTCTATTCATGTAAGAAAAAAGTACGATAAAAAATTTATTGTTTTCTTTTAATTAATTAATTATTAGTAAAATACAAATAAAATAACTTTACACACTTTAATATTTGTGGATAGTTATACTAAAAAAAATTCGTTACAAACTTGATTATAACGACTTATTAATATGGATTTTATTTTCTGGTTTTTGTTAGTTGATTTGATATATTAAGGTGTTTCAGACTCGGGTGATTTATGTAAAAACAAGTATAAAAAGGCCAGCGTGGGCTTAGCCCACTCCACACATGTTATCTTTAAAATCAGTACAAAAAATAAAAGTAAATAAGATATTATATGCGTTTCGGCCTAGTCTCGTCTTAGCGAGCGATCCAGGCAGTCAGCTTCACTTGTCAATTATGTTTGGATGAAAAACTATACAACTAAGAACTTTGAGAAATTCGAAAAAAAAGATTGAGGAAAAGCAAAGAATAATGCGGCAGAATTCTTTTAATAATTGTAAAAACAAATAGGATAGCATGGATTAGAAAAATTTGAGGCATTAGTGACAATGCAATCATCTATAAAAAAAGGTTATAAGTGCTTATATTAACTGCCTATTTTCCAAGAAGTGTTCTAAATTCGAAACAAACGTAACTTAATTCAAAATATCTAAGCTATTAACATTTGAAATCAATTAACCTCACAAAAATTTGATATTTATGAGTAAAAATGGTTTTGTTTTAATACAGATAGTATAGAATTAATTATTAAATATAATTTAATACAGACAAGATAAGAAGAAGAAAGAGAGAGAGAATGACATTGTCGGCAAGTTCACACTCATGATAAAAAAAATCTTGTTAAGTTTATAAAAATTCCGTAGATTGCAACGTCAAATTCCGTAGTTCCTTAGATGATGACAAAGAGCAATGGCAGACTTTCATACATAAAATTAGTTGAGAAGGAATGGTAGCGTCTATATATCAAAAATATCTTAAAATGTTAAGCATCAGTCCCTTAATAACTTTGTCAAAAGATTTTGTCCTGAGAAGGTGTCAAAAAAAGATATTTAGATTTGAACCTATTTAGGTTATGTCTTATGTCACTCGAAAAAAGTCATGCTTCCTGTGGTTGTGTGATGTTAGCTTAATACATAATACATAATTGAGAGTTTTTAGATTATTGTATCTCTATTATATATTTCATCATCATCATCATTACAGCCCTTCACAAGTCCACTGCTGAACATAGGCCTCCCCCGAAGAATGCCATAAAGCACGGTCCTGAGCCACCTGCATCCATCGACTTCCTGCATATCTTACCAGGTCGTCACACCATTTAGTGCGGGGACGCCCTACACTTCGCCTGCCGGTACGAGGCTGCCACTCGAGAACCTTTCTTCCCCGTCGGTTGTTGGTTCTTCGAGCTATATGACCAGCCCATTGCCACTTCAGCTTACTAATCCGTTGGGCTATGTCGGTCACCCTGGTTCTACTGCGGATATCCTCATTTCTGAGTTTATCACGCAAAGGAACTCGAGCATAGCCCTCTCCATAGCTCGCTGAGCGATCTTGAGCTTCCTAATCCGGCCAGCAGTGAAGGACCACGTCTCAGTTCCGTATGTCATCACTGGCAACACGCACTGGGTGTACAGTCTCGTTTTCAAGTTTTGAGGTATACCTGACGAAAAGATGTGCCGTAATTTCCCGAACGCTGCCCAACCGAGTTGAATCTGTCGATTGACCTCTCGGTCGAAGTTGGACTTACCTAGTCGGACTATTTGTCCCAGGTAAACATACTCGTCAACAACTTCGAGCTTAGTGTTCCCAACAACTACCGGCATAGGTGTGACATGGACATTAAACATGATCTTTGTTTGTTCCATGTTCATCTTAAGTTCTATCCGTTGGGAAACACTATTGAGGTCATTGAGCATAGTGCTTAGCTCCTCCAGCGATTCTGCCATAAGGACTATATCGTCGGCAAATCGAAGGTAAGTGATGTACTCGCCATTGATGTTGATACCGTATCCTTTCCAGTCCAGAAGCTTGAAAACGTCTTCCAATGCAGCGGTGAAGAGTTTCTGGGATATAACGTCACCCTGTCTTACACCTCTCTCTAGTTGGATAGGTTTCGTACTCTGGTTCTGTACTCGGATAGCCATCGTAGCTCTACTGTACAAACACTTCAGCACTTCGATATACCGACAGTCAACTTGGCACCGCTGAAGGGACTTCAGCACCGCCCAATTTAAATTTATTATAAAATTATATATTTGCATACTATTAATGTATATTTCTGGCATGGCTCCAAGTCATTTGTATCATAGTGACATTCTTAGAAGGGCTAAAACCCAAAGCCGTAAAGCCAGTAAAAAAACAGTGACATTTTGTTATAGCTAGTATTGCCAAAACATTAAATGGAATTGTTACATAGTAATATGATTGAGATAATGTATTATTGTAGGAAGTGATTTGTTTATTATTTTTATTGACTTATTCTCAACCATATTACTTTTATTTTTATTATTACTGATAGTATAGTTATTACTAATAATAAGTTAATATAAAAATATTTTGTGTGTTGTGTTGGTAGTCTTAAAAAGTTTATACGAAAAAAGTATGAATATACTAAATGACAACACTTGAATAGAGTAAAATGATTTGTCATTTGAAATTCCCAAAAATGTTTGTTTTTTTTTGCGGCTTTAATATAAATACATTTTTATATGAAAAATCATAGAAAAAAAATAAAACTAATTTTATATATAACTTATTTCTAGACGCGATAATTTTAGTTAAATCTATTTCTGCCATTGTTATTACGTATATCTATAGAAAAATCCGTAGAGTTGGCAACACTGCGTTGATATGCAACAGAAGATCCATCAATACAAATGTGATGTTTTACAAACTGCCCTCTCCTCATACTACGCCGCGCGCCGCATCGCACCGTCCACCCGACTGCACCTCAAACAAGTTTGGACTCGCTTTTGCTTTGCTTAGGAACTGGTAAAGTAAAGCTTCTTAAAGGTTCTAATTTAGGTTCTGGTTCCTGTTCCGGTATAGGTACTGAAATCCCTAAATACCGGTTCTATACCGGTATTTTTGAACCGTTTTCAATCCCTGATTCTGTGAGAGCGTGTTCCTTCCCCGGTCGAGCCGACCCATTCGTGCTACAACTATACTACTAATATAGCTGCAGCATGGCTCTACTACAAAAAAAAAACTACACTTATTTAGCTGCATTCGCGTTTCGCTGGATGATTTTGGTTAGGTACAAAATAATTTATGTTTACACATTATCTCGATGATTGTGTGCGAGATAATTGCAAATCAAATGTATCAACCAATGCAAGTGGCAACTAAACACCGAGGAGAGCACACGTATAGCGCTGAATGCGGCGGAACAGCGCTGAAAGTGGCAGAACAGTGCTGAACGTGGTGGCACAGCGCTGAATGCGGCGGAACAGCGCCGAAAGTAGCAGAACAGCGTTGAACGTGGCGGCACAGCGCTGAATGCAGTGGAACAGCGCTGAACTCTGGAGTTAGCGTGCATGTGATAGAAACACACTTGTCCTCATTTTACGCACGTTTGCTGCAAAAGTTGACAATACTCGGAAAGCTGAAATGAAGCGTACGCATCTCTATGCAAAATTAGTGTTTTCTATGGACAAAAGCTGAATTGAGCCGAATAAGTATGTTCGTGTGTTCGTCATCAATTTCAATTTATGTCTGAATAACTTCGTAGCTTGTTGCAGTTTTTACTAAACAAGAATTTAAAATATTGTAGCGTAAAATGTATTATAGGAAACAGTGTAATTTTTTGGTTTGAATATAAAGTCCCATGGGTAAGTCAAGTAAGTTAGGATAAATTACTTTAAAATGATGAAGCTATAGCTAATCATAAATTATCTTTATATAAATTTAAATTAAGTACCTAGAAATAAAAAATAATAATTTATGATGCACGTTAAAATCGTAAAAATGTGTAATGGATGTAGTGTTGTGGTTGCGTGACGGAATCCACTGTACTATATCTGTTACGGCCAACAGCTGCCTATCCCAGGAGTAGATTCCTCCGCGGCCCATAGACGGAGAAGCTACAAGCAGATGCTGGTCGGGCGTCCTAACGCCAAGGGTTAAAAGTTTCTAATTACATTAAACGATCAGGGGGGAGCGTTACATTTATTGAACA
The DNA here is from genome assembly GCA_033319125.1 of Parnassius glacialis. Taxonomy (NCBI): domain Eukaryota; kingdom Metazoa; phylum Arthropoda; class Insecta; order Lepidoptera; family Papilionidae; genus Parnassius; species Parnassius glacialis. The sequence goes on from JAVANC010000016.1 coordinate 44,202,043, forward strand.
GAGCTTACTTACCTCTATCGAAGGCGACTGGTCCCTCAGGATTCGGTCAGGTCGCGTGTGGATGTATAGTGCTAGGAAAGTAAGGGTCAGTGATGTGTATCTGGGTGTGGCTGGTAGTGTTATTGACCTTATTAGACCGTTACCTTCTGCAGCAGTTAGGCCCTCAGCACCTCTCCAAACTGCGGTCCCCTTCCGCAGTCACTTTCTTCGTTTTCTACGATGACAGTTCTTTAAATCTGCCGTACGATTAACTACCTTACAGAAGCCACTAACTCTCGTTTGTTATAACGCCTGACTCGCGAAATGAACACAGAACGTACGGATCAAAGGTCACCGTTATTTATAGAATATCAGATACCGCACTAGTAACTAATACGGTCGAATCCACTTATACAGATTCTGAATTAGACCCTAAGTCCCGGGATGAAGCTAACAAAACAGGAATGCGCGTTTCAATTCCCAGTGGTATATTTACTACACGCGCCTATCATAAAAGAAGTTCCCGACCAAAAACGGACCGCGTGCTTATCTCTCGACGCGATGAAATGAACTCCTTGTTCTAGCGTGCCCTCGAAACGACCGGACGTCCAAAACCGGTATCGTAGAGGCGCGCACGCCCGCTGACGTCCATTATTAACATTAACGCTTTTGCGCGGACAAACCCCCGTCCCGGACATAAGGACTTAGGTCCGCGAGCAAACCGGTCAGCGGGACAGGGTCGCGACGGCAAGTTGCAAGACCGAATCTACAATCAAACTAGGCCACCTTACGCACCCCATTAGATCTTGCAACCCTAAACAACGCCTCAAAATTACAGCCCCAACGTGGGCTAGCCGGAGAGTTGAACTGGATCCCCTTCCTGGACATCGCAGCACATAAATAAGTCCTATTCCTAGACAGAAGTCCAACGACCTCCTTCAAACACCTATCTGCGCTCCTATGATTAGTTCCGCAATCCGACCGGATCAGGTCTGCAAACAGCGACGCGACACGAAGCGGCCCAAAGGGACCTTCCAAGCTTCAGTGCAGAGAGCAGCCCCAAATTCCCCATGAACGTCGTCTGTGTAGAGCTGAACGAAACGCACAGATAGTCCCTGGTATGAATTTTCAAACAGGTAGGCATAACCAAGCCATCCACCTAGAATCATTTACCAAATGGTGCGACAGCTGATTTCAATCTGATAATCTACAAACCAGATAGCCCTTTAGGCAGGTAATCCTATGCTCATATTTCAACTATTTTTTTAAAAGCATCAATGTTCAATTACAGAATTAATTAAAACAAGTAATCACCGATGCACATAGGTCAACTTGGCAAAGTAAACAAAACAATAAACGTAAGAGACAGCCTATTTCTTATTTCAAATAAATATTTTAGACAGTGCCAACAAAATCTAAACCAAAAGAGAATTTACTCTTATTTCCTTCGGCAACCACAGGGTAATCCAATTTCAACCTTCCTTATCACAAAGCAAAATGATTAAACACTATCACAAACATATACATAATTTTCAAAATAGCGCGCCATTCAAATTTCAAATGAATTCAAACTTTCCTTTCAGCACAGACGCGACAATCAAATACAATTACAAAGCATACGCATAAGCATTAAAAAAGGGCACACAATTTAATCTCAATTTTCCGTGCAACAACAAACGCAGCGATCAAATGTATTTACAAAACATATGCAGCAGCATCTAAAGGAGTATTTCAAACTCAATTCCTCCAATCACAACCGCCACAATATGAATTTCGCGGAAAACCCAAAAGCATCTTAACTTTAATTCAAAGAATTTTTAACTAAGTGCTCGACCAAACCAAATCCAATACCCCTTGAGAGCGTGATTCAACGCTCCAGGGGGCCCTAATCTTCCTACCACCAAATGGAGGCCACACCGCGTGAACCCGAGGCTAACAGAGCGCAAACGCTAACAGTCGCCACTCGGGTTGTACGCCCTTACTGAGGCCGTCGGCAACAGAACAGCTTGACAAGTGAACTGTTGACGGCTTAAGGCTCAGTAGAGGCGGCCGTGGTTGGAGCTAAGGCGGCAGCTAGCTAGGGCCGCCTCCATCAAATGGGGTACAGTGGTACACCAGTCGCGGCCACTCAGCTAACGGGAGTGAGAAGGGTCCAGCGGACCGATGAGTGGCCGTGAAGTTCCTCTTCGCACGCTGAGGGGGGGTGATGAGACCCCCGCCCCTGGGGGAATTACCCCCCGACTGGTCGGGGGAGGGACCCCTTTCAAACCTAGGGGCCTGGTGGCTAGCCGGCGGGCGCCGAGCGTCGCCCGTCAGAGGGCGTGGCCGAGCGCCCCCGCCTGGCAGCGCCACGAGAGGAGACGCCGTTCGCACCCAGGCACAGTACGGTATGGTGATTGCCCTGGCAATGCAGACAGGACCGCCGGTGCGGACAGTCTCGCTGGAGGTGCCCTTCCACACATGAGTAGCACCAGCGGCGCTCCTTGGCGATAGTTCGCCTCGCCGGAATCGGCTTACCTAATAATTTCGGGCAAGACGTTACCCGGTGATCAAATGCTCGACAATAGGAGCAGGGGAGGGGTTGTTGACGACTTGCCCGGCGGATTCCGCCTCTTACTGGGCACGGCTCGTAAGTCGTCGACGGTGCCCGCCGCGTGCTTGATTTGACGTTGGCGTATCTTCTGGCTAGGAGGTCCCGAGCAGTCTGGTAGGCGTCGTCCGACAAGCTCAAATGGCTGACAACGCCCAGGGCCTCCCCCTCCGGTGAAGCCAGGAGGTACGCCATCTTCTGGCTCGGAGTCAAGTCACTCCGGGCGTCCACTAGGCCGTCGAAAAGACCAACGAAGGTCAGCCATTCGGAAAGGACCCCGGAGAAGTTTGGTAAGTCCAGAGTTGGGAGTCGTCCTAATAGCTCCGGCTGAGGCTGCTTCCGAAAGGACTCGGGCAGGCCACTCGTCCGAGCTTCACGCGCCTCCTCGGCATACCTGCCTTCAGCCTCGATCAACTCGTCCGTGAGCGAAAAGAACTGCTCGTAGTCTGCGAAGCAGGAGTCCAGGACTCCCTTTTCCACATCCGAATTCTCGAGCTCAGCGTAAGCCTCCTCCACTGCAGCCCTTCGAGCATCGACCTGCTCGAACCGCTTCATCAAGTTATGGACCCTATCCGGTCGACTTATCAAAGCATGGGCGCTGGTGGCCCAGCGTAACTCAGTCGGCAGGCAACGGATAAGCATCTTGGGCGAGGACATCACTACTAAATACAAATTACGACGCGGCTCGAGCACAATTACAAAAATAACAAACAACAAATACAAAAAAATTAACAGCTTACTAATGCAGTTCCTATCAAACCGAGTTGAATAGAAATTACACAAATAAGAACCGCTATTTATCAAATCAAATACAAGTTAGTACAAAAGAAAAGACAAATCAAATTAACAATAACAAATACTAGTGCGATCAAATCAAGTTAAATTCAAATTACGTAAATACAAATTACTACTCTTCAGTTCAAATACAAATTACAATACGAAATATACATAAGATACACATAAACAAAAAATGATCAACAAAAAATGCCTATCTCGGAAATCGACCCTTCGATAAGTAATCCACTACAACTATCCGACAACGATAATTAACCGATTACGTAAAAATAATCATCTACCTACATGACGCAAACTCCCGCTTGCGCGCTAACCGGGCGCGGTTTTTAAATTTACCCGCTAACAACAAAAAAAGCAAGCCACCAAGAAAGAAATTTTATTATTACGTATATAATTAAAAAAAAATATTTTTACGTATTACGGACGGGCGTGATTGTAGACACAAAATTAAACCAATCAACCCAACGCTCCCTGCCACCAAAATTATTTAATTTTTATCAAACACTATGGTCGGTGGATCGACCGGGAATCGATCCCAGAATCGCGCTCTGCTACCATGTCATGTTACGGCCAACAGCTGCCTATCCCAGAAGTAGAATCCTCCGCAGCCCATAGACGGAGAAGCTACAAGCAGATGCTGGTCGGGCGTCCTAACGCCAAGGGTTAAAAGTTTCTAATTACATTAAACGATCAGGGGGGAGCGTTACATTTATTGAACAGAGCTTACTTACCTCTATCCAAGGCGACTGGTCCCTCAGGATTCGGTCAGGTCGCGTGTGGATGTATAGTGCTAGGAAAGTAAGGGTCAGTGATGTGTATCTGGGTGTGGCTGGTAGTGTTATTGACCTTATTAGACCGTTACCCTCTGCAGCAGTTCGGCCCTCAGCACCTCTCCAAACTACGGTCCCCTTCCGCAGTCACTTTCTTCGTTTTCTACGATGGCAGTTCTTTAACTCTGCCGTACGATTAACTACCTTACAGAAGCCACTAACTCTCGTTTGTTATAACGCCTGACTCGCGAAATGAACACAGAACGTACAGATCAAAGGTCACCGTTATTTCTAGAATATCAAATACCGCACTAGTAACTAATACGGTCGAATCCACTTATACAGATTCTGAATTAGACCGGGATGAAGCTAACAAAACATGAATGCGCGTTACAATTCCCAGTGGTATATTTACTATACGCGCCTATCATAAAAGAAGTTCCCGACCAAAAACGGACCGAGTGCTTATCTCTCGACGCGATGAAAGTCGTCGACGACGCCGAGACGACGAGAGCGAACAATATCAACTTGATGGTTTCATAAGAGCTGACAAAGCATTGAAATGAAAAAAGGTTATTATTAATTATTATTAAATGATAAGATAATTATTTAAGAGATGTGAACGCTTAGACACAATTATCTTTCTTAGGTTTTCTTAATTTGTGTATATTACATGTTTTTATTTAGTTCTTGGCTGCCAACTCGCGAACATAAATCGTACCAGTAACCGAAGTGTAGGGTCTTCTAAATGGAGTAACAATCTAGGAAGAGATGCAGGAAGTCGATGGATGCAGGTGGCTCCGGATCACGCTTTGTGGCACTTGTTAACTTGCTGTTGGTGGTAATTAATATAGGCAAAGAATATAATTAAGATAAAAAAGGGAAAACGTGTGTAAAAAAATTGCAAAAAATCTTTGATAAGGTTATTATGACTTCTGACGTACTAGTAATTGAGTCAATAACAGATATCCAAATCCATAAGATAATAATGTAATTTAAAATGACATTCACTTTAAATTACGTTTTTATGCTATGAAATAAAACGTGAATAACTGCCTGTATTTCAAAATTAGCCTTGACCAATATTTTGTTTTATAAGGGTTAGCGCTGGGTGTGCTATAAACTCGACTAAATCACACTTCAATTCTCTGTTGGCCTATAACTTTTGAGTGCTCGTTTATAGTAGGTGCTGGAAACGATTGTAGCAGTTTATTTTGTGGTGTATGTAGTAATATAAATATATTTTTGTACATAAAAATTACTTCCGCTCTAGGATTTTCTATTCTATTTTACCACTCTTAGGTATGGAACATTTATATGGGAATACTTAATAAAAACGAAGCAGTTAAAGTTGTTCAACCTTTGCCGAGAAATATTTTTTTAAATTCAGTTTAAAACCCAATTATTTTTAATTCGAAATGCACAGTTTCATTTCTCTTTTTTAAAAAAAACGTTACCCCCACACTAGGACTCCTGAATCGTGGAGGCAGTTTACAAACACAAATTGCACAAGGACTAACATCCAGACCCGGAAAAAATATTTGCAGGCCATGCTTGTTCCGTGCGGGATTCGAACCCGCGGCCCACAGCGCAGCAACTCATTGCTAAGCCACAGCGCCACGGAGCCGTCGTTTTTATTTCTTAGTTTGAAAAATGAATCATATTATTATATAAAATAATAACATCAAACTATAATTAGTTTATTCAAAAAAATGCCATGGTTTTCACAAATTAGAAGAAACTTTTTTATAACTTACGATTAAGATTTAATTTATTAAGGGGAATAAAGAGAACCTATAAATAAAATATCTTTGGCCTTGGCCCTACCGTAATATATTGTAAAAGCAGTCCCATTTTCAGGTCGACGTGTTTCCTGGTAAATCGCAATGTTATTTACGTGCTTGGATTAAAAATGTTGGCCGCGTTTTGACATTTTACGAGTAGGATCTTTATCGTATGGAATGGACTGTAGTTGTGTAGTTATAACATTAGAAAAAACTACTATGGCGTCAGACCAGATGAGATAGTATGGTCTGTTGCAAGAGGCGACTTACGAAAATATCTCAAAAAATATTGTAGTTTTCGGCACGTATTGTAGAAACTCTTTTTACATCATACGTAAATTTTCCAAGGTGACGACGGGACGCGGCATCGAAGGTGTGAGAAGTTTAGTATTGGATCCATTTGTAGTAGATTCTATAATTTCAATGTTAAACTATCGATGCATTGTCACCCCTGAGAACTACTATTGCGTCGTTGTACCAGTAACAAGGAGCTCCGGTTATCGTCAGCCACCATACAAAACACAGTAGCACTATAGTAAGTGCATAATGCTGGTATTCCGTGCGTGATCTTACCCCGGTCTAGCCTATCCTTTTGTGCTGCATCCAATACACTGGAGCGTGGCTCTAACTTATTCAATGTAGTATAAAATACTAAAGTTCTTAGGAATATTTATTCTTGTAACATTTAGCAGCGGTTTTAAGCTATAGCACAGAATAAATAACAGTACTATCGAAGACATTTGAAGTCCGCCAACACGCATTGGGGCAGCTCGCTGGACACTTCCTTGGCCTAAAACCCACTCAGACATGAGGAACCTTGTGCTCAGAACATAACTCATACATAGGTAACTTTACTTTAACTTTTACTTACGTAATGTAGATAATTATATAACAATATCGCATGAGACATAATGTATAGTTTTCCAGTAACGGACTATGACATATAATGCAAACTAAATTTCTTTGGGCGGGACATGTGGCAAGAGTCAATGATGGGAGATGGACCAAACGGGTGCTTCATTGGTACCCGCGTGATGCGACGCACTCGCGCGGCCGGCCGCAAGCTCGCTAGTGCGACGACATTGTAGAGGTGGCTGGACCAACGTGGACCAGGCTAGCGGCAGACAGAATCTCATGGAAAAGGATGGAGGAGACCTTCACCCGGAAATTGGTATCCCAATATTACTAATAATTAATAAAATAAATTATGTCTCTATTTCATGTTTGTAGCCAAATTCGTTTGATCAATATCAATATTAACTAAAATTTTTATTATTGTTAATTATATATTATAAAATATACATTAAAAAAGCAAACAAGATTAAAAAACAAGTTTCTTTTTAAAAATCAAGTCCGTAAGCATATGAAAAATTGCTGCAGGTTTGAACTAACATAGCTTTTATTTTCATACGCATATGTATATTTCATATTTGTTCTGACATAGATAATATTTATATGTATTGTGTATATATGTAGTGTATGCGTGTATATGTGTATGTATGTATTTATATATGTATATATTGTGTGTATTTAAGTATATATGTCTATGTATGTGTGTGTATATTTATAATTATACGTATATATGTATATACAATTTCTTTTCTTTTAGCGCTTTCTATTTTGATTACTGCTGCACCGCCTCTTGTCTGTATATCTCTGTTTAGCCTAATGGTTGACTGGGAGAGAATGCCCTATGGCATTAAGTCCGCCATATGTACAACTTTGTGCATGAAAGCTTAAATAAATAAATTTAAAATAAATAAATTATATGACGAAAATCAACTAAAAGAGAAAAAAATGACATTCACTTAAATATAAAATGGTTTATTTACTGAAACATTCTTTATAATCAAAAGTTAATTTTGTAAATTAAATTTGAACTTTTTATTTGAAATTAACACTGATAACATGACATTTAGTGAAGGAAACAAAATTGCATGAATCATAATAATTCTGTATGAAAATTGGGAAACAAATGGCTATTATTATTATTATTATTTATTAAATTGATTTTATATTCTCGGCAAGCCGGGAAGAGCTGATAACACGGGCCTAAGCCAAGTGATTATCAGTTGGATTAAATACGGTCACGTGTAGAAGATTGCACAGAAAATGGTGGCGTATTTGTGTTTTGATCTGGGTTTTCTGGTTCACATTGCAGAAACTTTCTAACAAGTCTACATGTGTTTAGTATCGCGGCCTTCTGCAGCAGATGATAGGTATTTGTAGGTAAGTATTATTATAAATTTCTAGCTTATGGAGACGTTATTGCATCAATTTCAATTTACTATCTTGGTTTTCTATTTCAATCAAGAATGTGGTTCATGTATAGTCAATAAAACTTTTATGCTCATACACATAATAAAAGGGCCAATTAGTAATTTAAGGTATGTCGAATTCCTCTTAGCTAAATAAATAGCGGTTCAGTTCTACAAACATCAATTACAATTACTCTATTATTAATGGAGTCCCCCGGGGCTTGGAAGTTACGACGACTCTGATTTAATAGTAGCTCTTGCTTCTTTGCTTGTATAAATATGATGTGCTGCTTTGTAAAACATTTTTAAATTCGACACAGTGTTGTCAGCAATACAATTAAAATAACTACCAAAAATGAGTTGAAATAAAAAAAAAACCAACTTACCATCTGGAATATGTTCTAAGTGCCTTAACCCACCAAATTTTTTTTTGTGTAGGGTAGGTACCTACTGATCAAACTGCCTTTTGGTATTTATTCCACTATAAATTTATAATAAATCGTAATACCACTCACACGCAGCATGTCTGCTGCACGCCGTGATGAGGCTAAACTAGATAATATCTTGAGAAAACTTGATCTGACTTTGAAGGAATTGGATGCATCCAAAACGCTGGTTGAACAGTTGCACAAAGAAAGAGAGGACAATGAGAAGGAACTACTGGATAGTTTAAATAAACACGGTTTATTAAAAAAGCAGATGGCTGATCTGCACACAGAACATAGGTTAGTGTTAGATGAGCGGGACAGATTGTATAATATTGTGGCTGGGTTTAGGGAGTGCAGCGATGAGTACGAGCAGGGCCTCAAGCGCATGTCAATCTTAGAGCAGGAACTGCAAGAAGCTCACCACCACATTAACAACCTTGAGGCTGAAAAACGTGACACTATAGTATCCCATACCCATAACTTGTTTGAGGAATTAGTCGGTAGTGTGCCCAGTCTTGTTTCTACTGAACCTAACTTGGAACCCACTATTACTATAGATTTAACAAAGGATGATACTTTTATAGCTCATAATTCTTATCCTAAGATGGGCAGAGTTGAGTGCAGTAGAAATAAACTTAAGAAATATGTAAAAATTAATAGATACATAAGAAAAACTCAAAATTTGATTAAAAGACAAAAATGTATGCATAAAAAAGTAAAATATATTAATGAGAGAAGGCAATTAGGTGATGAACTTGATATGTATTCTTTAATAATTGAAAATAACATATCTGAGTACAATAGTAACATATTAATGTTAGAAACGGAGATCAATAATTTAAAGAATTCGCTAGACATAATGACCAATAAATATTGTAATGTTAAAAGTGAGTATCAGGAATACATTCTGGCCATGAAGGATCTGATGAGTACAAATTCTATATTGGCATCAAAAGACAATTTACTCAGTCCTCAGCCAGTTTGTAAGTCCTCGCAAACTTCACACAAAAGTCCTTCACATGAGCCAAATAAGAAACCCAGTAGCTCCTTCACCGAACAAACTAATAAACAAAATAATGTACAATCTCAAATAGTGATGTTCTGTGATGAATTGGGGGAATCAATGGGCCAGCTATTAAGTTCATATTTAGAACACAAAGTAATTAACTATTGTATGCCGGGCTTAAGTTACTGTACCATTATTGAAAAAATTAAGAATCATAGTTTAAACAGCAGCGGTACACTTTTAATTTTAGTGGGAGACAGGGGAAATGCAGACAGAAATGCTCTTATGAATTGTTTTGAATCATTGATCTTATTAAATGTTAAAAATATAATTTTATTCACACTTCCATATAGCCGTAGTTTGTCACAGGCAGAAAACAATATTAGATATAAGCTCAATCAAACATTACATACATTGACATTTCATAATTCAAATAAATTTCATTTAATTGACATAAACTTATATTTAGAAAATAAATTATTATTGACAAAAGATAAATTCTATTTGAATAGATATTTTAAGAGACAAATAGCATCTTCGCTATCATATTATATTAAATACTCAGCCAAGAATTTGGCTAACCAGCCTGCTTTTATTGAGCAGATAAATGACAATGTTTGACTTGCGACCTTGGAATCTGTTCCAAATAAGAGTGACAGTCATTTAAATTTAATTCTAGGACAATAGAGGAAATCTCTAGCAATTTAATTTTAGGAACAAAGGAAAAGTCTATGTTCATGAATATTATTCATCAAAATATTGAGGGCTTTTCTGGCAAAGAGTTAGAACTAGAATTATTTTTAAATATAATGCATATTCATGTACTTTGTGTAACTGAACATTGGTTAAAAAAACATGAACTATTAATTAATATTGACAATTATAAAATCATTAGTTCGTTTACTAGAGATACCGCTATAAGAGGTGGGTCACTCATTTTAATTAATGACAAATTAAAATCTAAAGAAAGAAAAGATATTGTAGCACTCTCAAGTGAGCGAAATATTGAAATATCATGTGCAGAGCTTGATCAATATATTATTATTAGCGTCTATCGGCCTCCTTCCGGAGATTGCCACCTATTTGAATCAATTATGGAAGAAACCCTAAAAAAGGCATGTAAATGTAAGAAGAGGGTAGTTGTATGTGGCGATTTTAATGTTGATATCTTAGAAAACTCCCAGAATGCGTTAAGGTTCCTCAATCTTTTTAAATCTTTTAACTTGCAAAATCTTTTTTGTGAACCAACTCGCATCACATCCACAACAGCTACTTGCTTGGATAATATTTTTACTGACAGCGATGTAAACGACAAATCTATAATAAAGTTCATAAAATCAGATCATGTAGGTCAGTTAGCTAGATTTGAGCACCAACATGTTCCATTGCCTAAAATATTGTATGTAGACCAATCACAACATATCGTTTAGAAAAATTTAAAGAAAATATTAACAATAAGGTACCTCTTTTGGAGCCAAATACTGCTGATAACCCGAATGATCTATACGGAGATTTGTTCGGAGTAATTAAATACGAATTTAATAATATTTTCACAAAAAAAAACAATTAATACTAATCAACTCAAAATTAAATTTAGTGATTGGGCTACACCTCGAATTTATAAGAGTAGAAAGAAATTGTACGAATTATACGAGACAAAGGCATGTTCAAATGTTCCACAAATCATTGAAAATACTAAAAAGTACTCAAAAATGTTTAAGAAAGTCTGTTCAATGGCCAAATCTAATTATATCCGGGCCAAAATACAAAAATCTGATAACAAAATTAAGGCAACATGGAATGTTATCAACAAAGAAACCTGTAAAACAAGGTCACGTGATCGATCCTTCGAATTAGAAATAGATGATAAACACATCAATACTGATACTGAAGTGGCCAATGCATTTGAATCTTTTTTCACAAATGCTCCAATTACCACTACTAGTAAACTAAAATCTTCAAAAACCGAAGCTGCTTCTCTTCTTGAATCTTGCGTTGATAAATGTAGTGTTAACTTTGATTTTCAGTATATTGACACCGCAACCGTACTTAAAACTTTTAAGCAACTAAATATAAAAAAGACTGAGGATCTTTGGGGCATTTCAACCAATATAATAAAATCAGTAATGCCCGCTATTGCCCCTTATCTTGCATTCATATTTAACCAATGTATCGATGATGAACAGTTTCCCACACTCATGAAGTACAGTAAAATCATTTCATTATTCAAAGCAGGGGACAAAAGTGATCCATCAAATTTTCGGCCCATCTCTATACTCCCAGTACTCAGCAAAATTTTTGAAAAAATTATATTTAATCAACTGCTTTCACATTTCACTTATAATAAGTTACTTCATGAGAAACAGTTCGGTTTCACTAAAGGCGGAAACACGACGGATGCAGGAGTTGAACTCGTTAAACATATATTTGATGCAAGGGACAAGAAGCAGGATGCCATCGGTATTTTTTGTGATCTATCAAAAGCTTTTTATTGTGTTGATCATGAGAATTTGTTATTAAAATTAGGTTATTACGGTGTTTCTAACAGCTCACTTAGCTTACTTAAATCTTACCTCACTGGTAGAGTACAAAAAGTCAATATTAATGACACTAACTCATCTGGCGCCCCATTAGTCATGGGAGTACCCCAGGGCTCGATATTAGGACCCCTTTTATTCATGATATATGTAAATGATCTTCCTCACTTCACTAAAAATCTTTGTGAAATAGTGTTATTTGCTGATGACACATCATTAATTTTTAAAACTGATAGACATAAAGAATTACTTGACGATGTGAATAACACCCTTTCTAAAATAGTGCATTGGTTCACAAGGAACAACTTGCTGCTCAATGCGAAGAAAACGAAATGTGTAAAGTTTACTATGCCTAATGTAAGACAGATAGATACTCATATTACAATGAACGATGAATCTGTTCAAATAGTCGATACCACAGTTTTTCTTGGAATGACTCTAGATAGTAAACTGCAATGGGGTTCTCATATCTCAGCCTTGGCAGGAAGACTTAGCTCAGCTGCCTATGCGGTTAGAAAAATAAGGTCACTGACTGATGAGAAAACGGCACGATTAGTTTATTTTAGCTACTTTCATAGCGTTATGTCGTATGGTCTGATGCTGTGGGGCTCAGCTGCCGATATTGAGACTATTTTCATATTACAGAAACGAGCGATACGAGCTATCTATAGCCTCAGACCCCGCGACTCGCTGAGAGAACTATTTAAAGAAATTAATATTTTAACAGTTGCTTGCCAATACATTTACGATAATGTCTTATATGTACGCAATAACCTAGATCTCTTCAAAAAAAACTCTGACGTACACAATTATAATACGAGAAATAAAAATAAACTTGTAGTGCCAAAACTCAGACTTCATAAGGTTGGTAATTCGTTTGTAGGTAACAGTATAAAAATGTTTAATAAAATTCCTCAGGACCTGGTTGACATGCCACTAAATAAGTTTAAAATAGAAGTAAAAAAGTGTTTAATGAAAAAAGGATATTATAAAGTAGACGAAAACCTCAAAGATAAAAATCCATGGTCTTCCTAATCTTTTTGCTTGCTCGCACAATATAAATCAGTTAAAAAAACACATTGTTTAAAAAAAGAAAGAAACGATATATAAAACTGTTCATTGAGTTTATTTAATAGTAATTTTAAACCAACTTACCGAACCAGCGAAAGAATCATTTTCAAATGATTTATTTACTTTATTTAATATTATATAAATTGTTTCTTGACATGATTGTAAAATTTTGACGTTCATATGTGCTCTTTATGTGCCTAAACTGAATAAACGAAATTGATTGATTGATTGATTGATTATTATTGTGGATATAAAGTCATAGTTAAGGTGAAGTTGCATTACTTTTTAATTACGAAACGTAATTTTTCCGCAAGAACGAAATCATTTTATTGAAATAAAATTTAACAACCGATCAAAAATAACATATATATGATACTTTTTTTGACGGTTCCATGGTGCAGTTGCTTAGCAATGTGTTGCGCCGATAAGAGCCGAGGGTTTGAACTCCGAACGGAACAAGTATTTGTACGACCCACAAATAATTGTTCAGAATCTGGATGATTGCCGTGTGAAATTTATGAATCTGAACTGCCTCCAGGCTACAGCAGAAAATCCTAGTTTAGAAGTAATGTTTTTAAAAGAAAAATAAACCATTAACACCCTAAAAAGATTCTATAATGAAACATAACGCATTCTATAATACCATAATGAAAAATTCAGGTTAGAACACATTTTATATATTTTTTTTAATTACTTCGTAAACAATTGATGGCTACATTCTAGTCTATCAATTGTTTACTAAGTCATTAAATATTTTTTCTCGAGGCAGCGGTACCAGTAAAAAAAAAGGGAAGTACAGAATATAACAGTTTAATTTAATTTAATATATTGTTATAAAATTATGAATATATTGTCTTCTCATTTACACTGTTAGAAATACTTAAATCCATTAACCATCCATCCATTACAACCTGTGAAAGTCCAATGCTGAACATAGGCCCTCCCATAAATAATCAAATAAAAATATTGTATTAGTGATCTTATTATCTAGAAAGAGCCGATAACAATAAAAAAAAGGCTTTCCACAGAGTCTAAGCGCTTGCTGTAAATTTTACAGTACGCGAGCAACCTGAGTTCAATCCCGCCGGCACCAATTAAATTGTTAATTTCAATTATAAGTACTGATTTACCACGTACTCAGTAGTTAAGAAACACATCGTAAGGAAAGCTGAATGTTTGAAAAATAAAAAAAAAATATTTCGAAAACGTGAATTCCGCAAATTCGAAATGGGGGCAGCGCTCGGACATTTCCTTGTCCTAAAAACCTCTTGGAAATGAAAAGGTGCCTTCGTCCCTGTGGCCTATCATATAGATTTATATATTTGTCTCTTTTTAGTGCCGCTTTTTCATTTCATTGAGTTTCACATTATAAGGATGCTAAGAAGTTTTCATTTCAAAAACATGCGTGCAGTTCACACGCGGTAGAAGTGATACGTTCAAATGAAATAAAATATAAAATAAAAATATTTCACAGCTAATTACTTATTATATACTTGTAGTTGATAAATGCGGCATAAAATTTTACTAATCCTATCCTGTTATTATTAACACGTGAAAGTTTGTGAGGATGTATGGATGTTTATTACTCTTTCATGCAAATGCAATGCTAAACTACTAAATGTATTTTAATGAAACTTTACAATAATGTTGCTCATACCTCAGAATATAACACATATGCAATAATTAATAAAGATATTGTGTAAATTGATCAAAATAGAAGCATAAGTGTTAAGTAAGTCGGAAAAAAATCTGTCATCTGCGAGCTATTTTGGCGTGCGGTGCAAAAACGGTAAGAGTTACACAAATATAATGTATGATGGAATTGTTTAACCTATATAGTTGTACAAAAAAGTCCGCAACAGTATATATCTATATTTTATATGTAAGCCATTATTACCAAAATAGTAAACCATAAATACAATAAAATTTGATACTTTATTTCCAATGCATATTTTGCAGTACCAAATGGATTTTATCAAAATAAATACTTTAATCGCTTTGATGCCCAAATGAGATAAACTTTGTCTTTTAAACTACGTAATTTGGTGAAATATTTTAAAAGTAATGACGATTACGTCCCGTTGCCGCAAACATTATATAGGCTGTAACTTTTATTTTAACCACATAGGTAGTGGAGTGATGTCCATTCACTGATTTCTGGGCGATAGAGATTTTGTATATTCTGGGTTGGAAGGTACAGCATTAGGACGCAATTATATCGCCCCCCCCCCCCCCGAAACGGGCTCCCGCCTTGTCATGGCGGGGGGGGCTTATTAGCCGTGGCTTGGTCACCCACGGTGAACAAAGAGGAACTCCTTGACTGGCCCGTGGTGTAGGGCCGGCCCGAAGTGGCCACTCCGAGTGGGCTTGACGAGCATACTTCGGATGTGTGTCGGTGGGCTGCGGTGAGAGGGGTGTCGCTCCCTCTACCGCTGCAGCCGAGGGGGAGTCGCGGAGGAAGAGGAGTGCTGGTATGGCGATGCGCCACTCGCCCTATCCTCCGCGACTCAGACGGGGCCGCACGTCGATGCGATGGTGGTGGGGCTGCGGGGGGAGAGGAGTGTCGGTATTGCGAGACACCGCTCTCCCTACCCTCCGCAGCCGAATCTTGGTTGGCGGCGGAGCAATTGACGAGATCTGCGCTGGGGTCAAGAAGGCTGGTACTTCTGAGTGCTGGTTTTTCCTGCCCCATGGCCTTCGCGCATCGGACACGGGGGCGTCTGTTGCGCATTGGAAATTGGAGGCCGAGGAGGAGGGCGCGCCATGTGTTCTGGTGTGCCTTACCTGAGAAGGAGATGGGGGAGGAGTAGTCCTCTCCCGAGGAGAAGCTGCCATGGGGCGGCCAGCGCAAGTGGGGCCGCGGATGTGTGCGAAAGCGTTCCCGTGGCCCTGCTAATATGCGACGAAAGTGGAACACCATGGGGTTTTAGTCGGTGCGAGTCCTACATAACCCGTCCTTGCCTTCGCGAGGCGGGTATGCGTAGGCATTTCCCCATGTAAAAAAAAAGGACGCCATTATATACAACGGATTTTTTCAAAGTAAGCGATTAATCAAACGGCGATGACGTGGCAACGGGTTAAAGCACCGTATCTATCATTATGTGCTTGTGCGAATCAGTGTCTGATATTATATAATAAAGGAAGTTATAAGAGGCTAAAGTATTCAACCTTTTTTTTTTCAAAGTGAATAATCAAACGCCTTGTTGGGCGCTATTTATTTATTTATTCCAATACCGTTCTGTACACCACATTAAATTAGTTATTATGTTCCGTCAGCACGTGCAAGTTTTGGGCACTTGAAACATGTGAACAACCAACATACTCGTATACTTAAAATTGACCGTGTGAGAATGACATGAATGCCTGCCACTTTTAAGGTTTGGCCCGGAAATTGTTGGTTGTCATTATAAAAGCCAATTTTAAGGAAAATTGCAACTTCCTAAATTGTAATGGCAAGTTATTCCGAATAATGGGTAATTGGGAAATTAATACGCTATCTCCTTTAGCAGCTCCTGTAATTTTGGAGGCTTTTATAATATTATTACTACTTAGCTCTGCGATTCAAAGCCTGGTGCCGTTGCACAGTTTGGGTGCATTAAGATTTCGCGTCAGCAGAACTGAAACGTCAACTTTAAGGTCCAGCCTATGGGACAGCACACCTGTTTATTCCAAGGAGTTGAGATTTTCAACTTGGTAAGCTGTACTATCGTCATTAACCATCACATTGTCAATGGATGTGCATACTTTTGAATCGCCGACCTGAACCATCATCGATCATGTCTAAAAAAAATTTGGTTGTATATTGACCCACTCATTCTTTGACGATAGCACCACTCTTAATTATTTATGTTAACCTCTTAATCTGGAAAAATGTGCATGATAAGTTTATCATTTGAAGCCATAATAGAATAAAAGAATTTTTCCATCTGCGTCTGATTCCAGACGATCCTCTCCAATTTGCAGAAATCTATTTGCAAAGACATCTGATTGGTAATCATTTTACAGTTGGACGCGCTGCTACACGTAAAATGGAACTTTTCGATGCTGGAACACAGTGGCAACGCCTGTTTCATCTACTGGTGTGGGCCTCTTAATAACTGGCAGTGTCTGTCTTAAATCACATGCGAGCAAAACAACAACGCCACCCATCAGCGCTTCGTTACCGAGGATGTCCTGCAGGCTACGGTTCAACGCCTCTAAGGCATGCTTGTGCGACATTGTGCACGCGTCCTTTATTAATAACCTACACTACTCGGCCTCTGGTTTTTCAGATGTTACATGATGGGGGTATCTTTGCTTGCAAGATTAAGTGGCAATTTGAAAACGGAATGTGCAGACCGGCCAACTTTAAGTAAAGTTGCAGAAATGCCCAAGGAAGCCACAGCCACACCTATATTGCGGTCTTTGCGGAGTTAAACCAGCATAAGAAAAATGTCTGATCCATACCCCCTGGTGCTTCAAGAAAGAATATTCTCCCTCTTTACTATTTACTCGGCGTAGAATCGTTTCGTACACTTGAAGCTGCTCGGGAAGCAATCGTGGTGCCATTTCATTGACATGTTCTTCTAAAACCGCGGTATCATAGTTTAGTTCCTTAATAACATCGTTTGATAATTCCTCTCTTCGCTGCGGTGTATTGTAGGTAGGCTAAAATCAGCGACACATTTTAAAGATATGAAAATAATTTTATTCTTAATCAATACCAAAGCTTCGTTAAAGATTAGGTAATTGTGAGCGCCATCCAGCCTATGCGCGATATCTTTTGATAAAGCAAACTTGTAATTTTCCCACCGCTGGTGTGAGTTGGATAGTCCGCAAGTACTTCCTAAAATTGCAAATAGGTCCCTAACATTGGCTGCTGAGCGACAAAGGACGGCTTCCGCCATAGTTGCGTCCCAGTGGTTGTCATTTTTTACTAGCCCACGGGTATATCTATGGTTTTCAGCATCTGGAAACTTATCGGACCCCGCACCTCATTGAGCAACATTCGCAAGCAATAACACTTAAAGTTGCTGACATGCACAGTATATATCCGACCAAATGCGTCTCCTGCCTTCACACGTGGCTAGTATTCACCCGATGTTCTCTGTACACGACGTTTCCATTCCTTCCTACATGCATTCCATATATAGTACCGTGGTATTTCAAATAGAGCAGGGTTTTTACAAAGTTTACAATTTTGAAGAATGCAGTCAATGTTATTTTCAGAGGTGTCGCAACTCTAAAATTCTGCCTTATAGCAGAATTTCAGAGAGACACAGCCACTCGAGACACATACTCGCTCGCCAATGGGTAAGTGGACTACCAGGGGGGTGACAGAGGGGTGTTTCTCGCGGTTTTCAGCGGTAAGCCCAAAATCCTCCACTTTACTTCGTTGCTGCTTACGTGTCTACCGGCTCTAAACGTTTGCACTTCATCTCCGGGGTTATCTAATACCGGCGTTACCTTGTTGGACACTGAACTCCGTTTGGTCATTTCCTTTGCAAATATATTTAATTGCTTAAACAGAAGAGAAGAAGAGAAGAGAAGAGAGCTGAGCTTACTATATTTTAAAATATTGCTATATGCACAGATTTGGGTTCAACTTCAATAACCAAGTCCAATTTCAAGTACCAGACGTCTCGCATCTTTGACGTTGTAGCCCGTCCCCGTGCTGGGTATTTTACTTCTGGCGTATATGAGATGGTTATACCTCCATCTATCGGAAGCTATTAGATCTATCTAGTATTTCCCATTGGTGCCACTCACAACACCCATAGGATGAAATGGAGTGATGAATTCTTTAAGCCACCACCACACGGCCGTTAATCCTTCACTAACTTAAATTATATAAAACAATTCAAAATATAAAAGTTAATAAAAATTAAAGTTCCAGCCTATATACTTGCCACTGTTGGTCATCTCCCATCTCATTACTGAGAGGTATTTAGGGCATGTAAATGTCCACCGCGCTGCCCCAATGCGTGTTGGCGGACTTCACGTCTTGGAAATATTTTATTTTTATTTTTCAGACATGCGCGTTTTCTCACGATGCTTTCCTTTACCGCTGAGCACGTGATAAGTCTGTACTTAAAATTGCAATTAAAAATGTCATTGGTGCCGGCTGGGATCGAACCCGGGTTGCTCGCGTACTATTAAATTTACAGCGAGCGCTAAGCCCCTAAGTTACGACGGCACTTTTCCAATGCTATACAATTATATATAGTCCTTAAGTATACAAAGTCCACTGCTGAAGATTGCCTCATAGCGGATATATTTCCTACAGTTGCCACGCTTGAAGGGTGTGTTTGTTACCGTAGTTTATTTTATTTTATTAGGAGGACTAATCGTGTAGTGGCGATGTAAGAATATCCACTACCATAAATCGTCCCGTGGGTATCGTAGGAGGTGACAAAGGGATACTGAAACAGGAGATGGATGGAAGCAACTTCCTGATAACAACTTAAAATTATAAAAAACTGCGGTTGCCAACCAACCTGCCAAGCGTGGCAACTATAGCAAAATCTTCCAAATGAGGCAATTTTTGGGAGAGGCCTATCTTCAACAGTGAACTTTTAAAATCTGTTATGAATTAGGAGGAAGCTGCTGCCCATCTTCTGGTTTGTTTCCCTTTGTCGCCTCTTACGAGGATGATGTGGGATAGTGAATATTCTTACAACGACACTATTTATTCAGAAATATTGGCATAAATGTAATAAGAAATTATTGTGTTTAACGGATTTTTCAGTAATTACATTTTTGATTTTATATTACAGCAATTGGGAGAATCAATGAAACCTTTGAGAATACTGTTACTAATAAAACGTTTTTATAGACGAACTCGTAAAGAAGCGTCTGATTTAAAAGAAACAATTTAACTGAGATATTGATTTAATAAAGCAAATAGAAGCGGAGTCTTATTGAGAATGTCTCGTGTCGGATTATACGAAACTCCACAGCTATAAATCTCAATTATACATTTTTATTGAAAACTTCTTTGAACTCTTTTCAAGCGAAATAAACACTGATGTCTTTGAGTTATTGTGTGAATGGTGTTAAGAAGCGTATGAACGACAATAATAAGTCTCTCATTTTTACTTTCACCAGGTAAAGATACGACGAGCTATGTTTATTTTACCCGACTTCAAAAAGATGGGTTTCAATTCGTTTCGTCAAATTGTTTTGGTTTGTATGTTTAGGCAAGAATTTTTGGTCTTCTCATAAGCGGAAAGAAACATTCGGAGGACAAAAAGTTACTTTATTTGAAAAATAAAAAAATAATATAAAAATAAGCTGATGAAGAATCTAATTCAATAAAATGCTTGCCATATTGTCCAAAAATATTACATAACTATCGCTTAAAGAAATGAGAACTCAAACGTTAAAGTTTTTTCCCGGCAATTAAACAATAATTTTTAATTTTGACTTATTTTATTGAATAATGTACACAAACAGACAGTAGTTATATACAGTTCTAAAATTAAAAGTATGATGGTGTTGATCTAAACTACAATCCAAAAAATTGTACACAACATAATAATAAAACTTCAGTAGAATAAGCAAAATAAACAAGATAAAAAAATACATTAAAAATTAAAACAAACACGTAAATTTCTTTTGAATCTAAGAAGGCTACTATCAAATATATCTAGATGTACGTTACTACGCTTATTTAGTCGTAATCACGGCACAGTTTGACAGCAGGGTTGAAAAAGGAAGTGTTATTATTATGTATTAGTTTTTGTTTTTTTTTATAGGAGAGGGGTCAAACAAGCGTGCGGCTCACCTGATGGTAAGTGACTATCGCCACCCATGAACAAACGCAACACCAGGGTAATTACAGATGCGTTACCGGCCTTTTAAAAAGGAGTAGGCTCTTTTCTTGAAGGTCCCTAAGTCGTATCGGTCCGGAAAAATCGCTGGTGGTAATCGGTTCCACAAGGAAGTAGTGCGAGGAAGAAAACATCTTCTAAATCACACAGTGGTGGACCGCCAATTATCAAGGTGGTATGGTGCGATGGTGAAATTGAGCGGCTGGGGTTAGTCCTAACAATTCCTCAAAGCACTCCCCGTGGTAAATGCGATAAAATACGCAAAGAGATGCAACATCTTTACGCAGTGCCAGTGTATCGAGCCGATCAGAAAGAACTCGGTCGTCGACGATTCGAACCGCTCTGAGCTGGATGCGTCAAGTGGAAGGAGCTGACACTGGGGTGCCCCGGCCCAGAGATGAGAACAGTATTCTATGTAAGGCCGGATTTGCGCTTTGTAAAGTTGCAAGCGATGTGCCGGCATGAAATACCGTCTCGCTCTGCTGACCCCGCCAAGCTTTATAGAGGCCAGTTTGGCCTTCCCTTCCAAGTGACCACGAAACTGTTTAGTTGTTGTGTTAGTGTTATTAGTATTCTTGTGTACCATTAACCTAAATATTCTTTTAAAACCTTGTCGTATATCGGAATTGAAGTTAATTAGCCTTAGTAACTCTGGCCAATCTTTATGAGAATGTAAAATCTTGTGCAAAAAAACTTGTTCGGCAAATTGAAAGATCTTCAATCCCTCAAAGATAATCGTTGGACATTAAAAAACTTTAGTCAAAGTCGTATGATGGTAGACGACGCAAGTGACCATATCTGCCACAAACACTGCGAAGGAAACTGCTCTGCACCCTCTCGATGCTATTAGAATGTTCTCGTACCATATAAAGTTGTAAGATTACAGTTACAATTATACTTATAACCTATTAAAGTCCACTGTTGAACACATGGTAAAAGTAAGAAAAAAATAATTTCAATAAGAATAACATGTTATCTATATTGAATAACACTGATTATATTCTTTTATTTGTAAGCGGGTTGGAACCGCAGTATTTATAGTCGTTATTAGGAAGACGCTGCTGCCCATCTCCTGATTTGTTTCCTTCTGTCGCCTCTTACGACACCCACGGGATGATATGGGGTACTGGATATCCTCACATCGCCACTGCGCGGTTATTTTCGTTAATATAGACAATTTAAAATATCCATTCGATTAAGATATTCTCCTGCGTTAAAATCCTGTCTAAATACGATATTTTGTCCATCCTTACCTTAAGCGATATCTCCGTCAATTATAACCGACTTTGTGATTTTTTAATTGTATTAATTAATACTTTTCTGTTGGCCTTATATGTTAAAGATCAAATTTGACCCCTAAGGGTGGAAAATAACGATTTTTTTTAATTTACATGATATTCTAGTTTTAGCTTTGACTTGTGAAATTCCTGAGTTACACAAAAGGGTCAAAAAATTAAACAAAATCAAAATAATTTCCACACAATAGCTCATGAAGTCGGGGCTTTTTATTTTTTAAATACACTATGATGTGCGTTACTGACAATGTAATTAAGTGATATTTCTTTAAGTCACCAACTAAAATAATCTTCGTTGGTCATAACCCTGCGAATAAAATACAATAATGCATTCAGGGCATTGTTGAAGCTGCCACAATACTGCAGTGCCTCTACCATGTTCGCAGACGCAGGGGTTGACAGTTTCCCAGCCAAACTGCGAAAGAAAGCCATTTTGCGGCGAGATTGCGGCAGCCGCAATAATGTTTTCAAGGCTATCGCCAACAGTGAAAACTATCCACTTATCGACCACCTATGCAGGTTCACTAAATAACTCTTAATTATTGGGTACTAAAATTAGTTAAAAAGTTTTTTATTTACTAAAACTCATTACTTTTAATTTTTATAACAATAATTCGATTTGTGCGGGAATCGAATCTGTGACTTTGCACTTTAGGCATTCACATATCTACTGCGCTACAGAGCATTCGTGAGTGACATTTGAACACAATTCAAATATAAATTTATTACTGCTTATACTTACTGATGAATGAAGCATTGATAAATTACTTGGACGAGTTTAAGGCAAGGTCGCAAGAAGTTTCAGTAGGAAGTAAGTTAGAGTTAAGGTAAATTTATTACTGCAAAGGGGTTAATGCTTTACAACCTATCAAAAGTCCATTTGCCATATTTGACACGCTTGACAAACGGGCTGGTAACAACAGTTTACTTTTTTATTTTTAGTTGTTAATTAGAAGACGCTGCTGCCCATCTCCTGCTTTGTTTCCCTCTGTCTCCTCTTACAACACACAAAGGATGATATGGGATCTATTAAAACTCATATTATAAATTTATCTCTGTGTTTAATTTTTTTTATGGAGATAGATGATGCAAAGTCAATCAAATTCATATTTAATTTTTTTTGTATATTAACGCTTTAAAGTTTTGAACGCTGTAAGACAAAAAAGAAAACAGGAAACGAACTTTATTCGGACAATTTATGTTAAATTATATATTTCAGCTTCTTAATTCTGATAATTAGAAATATGACTGACGGAGACCGAAAACTTTGTAACGAACAAATTAATTTAAAACTTAATCAATTGAATTTAAATACTTAAATAGTTTACGACCAATTGTGATTAAGTTATTTCGTTTAAAATTTAAAAATAAATTATAGCTTATCAAATGTTCGGTTCATTATCGTGGGATATCTTTTATATGTGTACGGAATAACCATATCCTTGTTATTAGAACGTTTCTTAACATTAAATCGAATGGTGTTAATGAGAAAAAGTAATTTTAATTACAATATACTTTGTATCCTCTAGGATTCATACGCATAGATTTTCTACATGGATTTCGCTTTATAAATTGAGAACCATAGTTTTATAGTAATTATGTTGTTATCAGGAATATGCTGCTGCCTATCTCTAGTTTCAGTTTCCACCTGTCGCCTCTTAGGACACTCACGGGATCATAATGGGGTAGTTCATAGTCTTACTTCGGTACTACACGGCAAATTCTTGAGAAAATGTTTTGTTATTAAAAAAATCTGGTTGTCGAGAAGTAGAGTGACTGGCAAGGATAGTATTCAATTGTTATTGAATATGGCTATGACTCCGTGGCACAGTAGACTCATCGGTATTTTAACGACGTGCTCATATTAACTCAGTAACTTTTTGTTCATAAAAAATAGAGACCGTATGTGCAACCCTTCGGGGGCTATGAGGTTAATTCGTAACTTGGTTTTTCTAAAGCAAAAAAAAATATATACTTGTCAAATTAAGGATGTTCAGATTTTTCCTCCTCTCGTTTCTGAAAAGGTTATAAAGCAGCGCCCGACTCGATTGCGTGTTCGTGGACTTCAGGTATCTTTATAGTTTAACCTTTTAGTCCTGCGGGTCTCCTTACTTTTGGTCACGTTCACCATCGAGCACTTGGTAAATCAACATAAGACACTGCATGTAGTGGCGGGGCTCGAACTTGGATTGGACGCGTATTATCAAATATATTGCAAGCGTTAAGCTGCTGAGCTACCATGTATGAAGTTAAACGATGTGTATATCAGAATATTTACATTAAAATTTCATTCGGATTAACAAAGTCACTACATATTCGAGATCTATATATATAATACAGATATTTTTGTATATATTTTGTTGAGATACGAAACGTATCCCTGTTCTATAATATATTACAATGGAATCTTTAACCTTTAACGGTGGAGACTTATTTTTGTAATAAATTTCTTTGCAAATAAATAAATAAAGAAGAATTTATATTGGCTGCTGAGATTATTAATAATAAAAGTTTAAGTAAATATGAGAAACATTTATTACAAAATACAAATAATTACAAAAAGATCAAGAAAGGGCACTTTTCAGCCTTAATTGACACTGAAATAATTTAAAATTCATTTAAATTATTATTTCTTTTAAAAATAAACGCAATTATATTCTTTCTTAAAATCTAATAAATTTTCAATTAAAAACATAAATGTTCATTCTGAACTGGAAACAAAAAAAAACTGACCGAGGATCAATTACTCTATAATTATTGGCATGGCTTACACAGGGGGTTTGAGAATTGCAGACATATTGGATGTTTCATGTCACATATTTGTAGGCAGTCTTTCTGTGGAGTCTTGGTAGACATAGGTTACAAGATTTTCTCTTCCCTTGCTTTTCTTGGTGCTCAACTTGGGTATCATTTTGGGGCGCGTCACCACCTAAAGCCCGCTTTATGGTGATTCTCAAATCTCTTGGTAATGGTTTGGTTGAGATATAACGTCTTTGCATATCTGGGACTACTAAGGAACGAGCAAATTTATTTATAAAGATATCGTCATCATTCAGCATCATCATTCATCATCATCATTACATCCCATCTTAAGTCCACTGCTGAATATAGGCCTCCCCCAAGGAATGCCACAAAGCACGATCCCGAACCACCTGCATCCATCGTCTTCCTGCATTTCTTACCAAGTCGTCACTTCATCTAGTGTGGGGACGCCCCACACTTCGTCTGACGGTACGAGGTCGCCACTCAAGTAACTTTTATCCCCGTCGGTTGTCGGTTCTTTGAGCTATATGGCCGGATCATTGCTACTTCAGCTTACTAATCCGTTGGGCTATGTCGGTTACTCTGGTTATACTGCAGATATCCTCATTTCTAAGTCTATCACGATACCATTTATAAAGATACCTCGGTCTATTTCCTTACTTTGATGTTGAGTATATAATATGCTAGCAATAATACCAGTCAAGTCAAGAATTCGAAAAAATATCACCAGAAGAAGGAACATCTAAACGCAATATTTTTGTCAGTCTTTGTACTGCACTTTTTTGTTCTAATGGTCGTTTTGACCCAGAAGAACTTGGTCGACAATTTTCAGCGATTTTAAACAACAAAAACGTAAAACATATAGTTGGTATGATATTGTTTCTTAAGAAAATACGGATATGGGGTCTGAGAGACCCCATATCAATATATATATGCATACTTTAGCTTTAAATACGTGTATCTACGCCTATTATTGCATACTTACGTTTATGCCACTGGATGACACAAACCCCTTCTTCATCGAGCGTTTGGTCACTAAACTAGAAGCTACCATCAGCAATTGCGAAAGGTATTTTATACATTGTAAAGCCATCGTACAACTATATTAGTACTATAGTTGTAGCACGAATTGGTTGGCTCGATCTGGGAAGATCCAAGCTCTCACAGAATACCAGCGTAAATAGCAGCTTAATATCTACTGCTGTGTTTCGTATGGTATGAATAGAGAACCGGAGACACTTTTTACTGAAAAAAAGGCATTCTATTTTAGTCCTCACGGCTGACAAAGCATCTGCATTTCGATTCTTTGTTGAGAATAGTTGTAAATGTCTATAGGTCACAGCAACAACTTACCATCAGGTAGCCTATGCGCTCGTTTGTTACCCTATCCTATAAAAAAATTAGTTATATTAGTTTGCGTGATAACACAAAGTTTGTACGTGTATAGTAGAAATTGTTTGTACAGATTCTAAGTAAGGCTCTCGACCGGATTGAATATAATCTGCTTTTAAAAAAGCTTCAGTTTGTTGGTTTCTGTGGAGACTTACTGCGGTTGTGCTCCTCTTAAATCGACAATCGCTCGCAGGCTATAGTTGTTAACAATTATGTATCAGGATTGGGTTCAATAATGAGTAGGGTACCACAGGGGTCATTGCTGGGACCATTGCCATTTCTTGTATTTGTTAACGACTTTGAAAACTGCTTTAAACCACCACGCCTATTGTGTTTTGCTAATGATATGAAAAAATGTTCGTTAATCTCATCTCAGGCTGATGCTGAATTAGCGCAGCAAGACCTATTGAGATTGGAGGAATACTGTGCAACCAAACCCTTATTACATATTCACGCAAGCGAAACAGTTCATTTCGGCTATTACCTGAAAAGCCAGAACTTACAAAACTATCTCTTGTACGTGATTTAGGGATTTTCCACGACTCTTGACATATGTACTGCAAAGGAGTTTAATAACATTAAAAGTATTAAAATCTTGTACTTGTATTGTCTTACGTTTTTACGTACTTTTGCTATAAGTACCCATATTAACTACCGATCCAAAGACTACCTTTCCTTATGCAAGCAGTATCATCTGCTACTTCTGATTAGGCATCGTGAGATTGTTGACATTGTATTTTTATTAAAAATCTGTTCTGGCTGTGTTGACTACTCTGATTCGCTATGACAAATATCACTCATAACGACTACAATGAAACTTAGAACGAATACGTTACTCTACTTACCAGCTACATTTTACTAATTATGGAAGAAATACTTTCATATGGCGGTTTGGTAAAGTTACAACTTATGCGTCCCACTGCTGGGCACATGCCTCCTCTTATTTCTAAAAGGGTTTTAGGGCGAGGAAAAGTCCGTTGAATTCCCCCAATGCATATTAGCGAACTTCAAATGCCTTCTAATTTTTGTTTGAAAAAAAGCTTGATTTTGATTTTTAAATAATTTTTTTGCATACTTGCTACTCGTATGTAGGCATTATGTCAAGATATATTTGTGACTTAATTAATTTAAAAAATTATGTAGTGCGTAGTCCTGCTTTATTTCTTTTTGGCTATCATTGTCTCATTCACTTATTAAATTTATGCATGTTATACATTTAATAAGACTCCATTATTGATGTTCGGATTTGTGCTATGTCTGTTTGCTATGTGCTATCCTTTACACGATGAAAGATTATATCACTGTATGTCTATTAGTGAGAGCTTGTTATTGGCTTTTTATAATTAAATATGTTATTTTCTTAAGATTTGTAAGCTG
Source organism: Parnassius glacialis (assembly GCA_033319125.1). Lineage (NCBI taxonomy): Eukaryota > Metazoa > Arthropoda > Insecta > Lepidoptera > Papilionidae > Parnassius > Parnassius glacialis. The sequence continues at coordinate 44,229,899 of JAVANC010000016.1, forward strand.
TTAGTTTTTTATAACATAACAAATAAATAATTAAACCAAATCTTTCTAAACCTTCAAACTGGATACAGCAGTGCGCTTTGTTGTGACGTGGCTGCTTATAGGCAGAAATAGGTAAGAGTGTGATACTAACGCAGACTGACCACTTAGAATAGTAAGTAATAAAATAACTAATAATGATTTATTAAGTTTCATGTTTAATAGTTATGATCTTACAACTGTAAATATATGTTATATTATGTAATAAATATATGTTATATTAGTGTTCATGAAGGCATTTTAAATTCAGAATTCAGTGCGTGTTGGTGGACCTCACGTGTCTACAAAATATTTTTTTTTGATATGTAGTATATTTAATAAGTGATCTAGCTTGACGTTTACAGAAGATCTTTCCCAGTACATACATATTATTAATGATGATGATGTCCTTAAGAGCGGATTTAGGTCACTGCGGCCAGCCTCTACAAAGACATTTGCACAAGACCGGATTAAAGCGCACGAGTATGTAAGCAAGCACAGGTGCACTTTATATTTCCTAACTCTCTTAGTCTGATTGGATGGCAATCCGACACATGTAAGACGACGACGATGACGAAAAGATAACTTGGCTTGGCTAGGCTTTACATGCTTTCCGAGACACAGGGGTGCTTATAAAGAAGAACTAAATAACAGATTTCTGCTTAACCAGGGATGTTATGATTAGCAGTGGCGCTGATGACCACTAGATCAATGAGGCAGTCTACTAATATAATACAAAAGACTAGAACGCGAAAGATTCATATCCAGCTGAGCAGTGTTCATAAAAGATGATATAAGGAAAGGTATTCAATATATTTTCAAAATTATATGCATAATGACTTTCGCTGTATCTTCGATGCTGTCTGCATTCGACGTTTCTTCTCAATTTATATAGCGTTTAAAAGTCGTATAAATATATCTTCCTGTACTCGAATTCGTTTATAATAAACTGCAATGAAAAGAGGATTTTGTGAGCGGAATTAGGCTTTTTATTTTCTGTATTTTTTAATTTTTCTTTGTTTTATATAAAGGAGTACTTTTTGAACTCAAAACATTACATGAAAACATTTTGCTCTATATTAATTACTTAAGATTGAAATAATAAAATCGTCCTGAAAATAAAAATATAGTCATAATGAATAAAAATAATTTAATGGACTTAAGAGCGCTTAATTAAATTTATTTTTAAAATGCTGCCGTATTGTGGGCTTGTAGCGCCCATAGTCACGGGAATTATGATCCCGAGAGGGATAAAGAACTTTTTAAAAATTAAAAAATATCAATTTATTAATTAAACGACATTACAATATGAGTTACAACTTAGGCCTGTTTGTACAAGCTTTCCAAGTTCCCGTAGGCTGCCTTGAAAGATGCTGAATTGCGGCGCGACGCCGTGGCGTCTCTCTTGATAAGCTGGCTGCATCCGTTGTAGAGTGTACATTACACTGGGTACTGCGGCAAAAAGTCATGATGCTAGTTAACTCGGACTAATGTTTGATCAAACTTAGGCAGAATCAACTAACAGTATCATGTACGTCATGCAGATGTATGCTTCGGGCTTGGATTTAATTTTATTAATTATAACATCGCAAGCAAATAGTATCCAGCCATCTTGATTGCACTAAAATTGTTTTTCAATGACCTGAAGAATAACCTCCAGTGTCTTTTTGTGAGTATTTACGTTCTTTAAAAGCTAATACAATGCGATGATTTGGCGATCTTGAACATGTTTACGGATTGACAATTTTCCAAATCATCGGTGCTTCATGTTAGCAACATTTTTTTCCTTAAATTGGATCATATTTTTCCTTTCTGTGATCATGAGCATATGAATAAAAACATCGGCAATTTTGTCCGGGCTAATCTTAAGAATGGCTGAACCACTTGTGATGTAACTTTACGAACAGATAGAAAACAATAACAGGAGGGACCTAGGCTACATTTTATCCGAAAAATTTGATAAAATACATTGTTTCTGATTATTTTTAATGAAGATAACGCCACATTAAAAATACTATTCAGACGAAGCCGGGGCGGGTCGCTAGTATTATAGAAACCCACCTACTACATAAACATTTAGTAAATAAAGATCTAATAAGAAATATTTGAATGTACGTAAATAATATAATATGAAATACTTCGCACAATTAGGCCAGAAAAAGCTCATTAAGTAGACTGTCAATATATCAACGTTGTATTCTATAGAAGAAATGCGATGGAGAAAATACGTTTTTTCCTTCAATACGTTTACAACTTATTTATAGCAATAATGTCTTTGATATTATCTGGGAGTTAAGGTTGAATTTTTTTTCAGTCTAAATACAGACATTTGAGATTAGTTCCCGGCAAATATAGTTTATCGAAGTCTTTTTTTTTTTTTATAGGATAAAGGTGACAAACGAGCACACAGTCCACCCGATGGCAAGTGGTTGCTGCGGCCCATAGACATCTACATCTATCCAAATCAAAATGTAGATGCGTTGTCACTCTTGAGGACCAAGATGGAATGCCTCATTTCCAGTAAAAAGGGCCTCCGGCCACCTGCACTCACCAAGCGAAACGCAGAGGTAAACCTCTACTTCACGCTGGTTTTCTGTGAGGTCGTGGTACCACCCCGGTTCGAGCCTTAGTCTTATATTAAATACACTCAGCGGCACGGAATCTTGGCCAAGCGGTTATCTCTCGATAGCAAAAGCTTTAAGTGTTTCTGATGAATGTTTGTTATGCAAGTATGTCAAAAAATGTTTACCCTTAAGTTCAAGAGGGTAATTCATTATGTTTAAGTGCACCATGACGAATTATTTAATTTTTAGTTGAATCGGGTCATTTGAGCGACTAAGTTCACATTTTAAATTTGTGTGTTGTGAAAAGTTTACTGTAAGGTTATTTAATTATTGTGATCTTGTGTCTTAATTCAATAACTAAAGGTGCTTTAAAGCCAATAAAAATGCCATTAACACCAGCACAAGTTGCACAAGCAGTAGCATTAATTGACCAAGGGCTGACACAGGGTGAAGTTGCTATTGTGCTTAACGTACCACGGTCCTCAATGCAGTATTCACTAAAACGATACCATGAGACAGGCCGCTACACCCGCAGGCCAGGCAGTGGGGGCGTAAGGTGCACATCGGCCCTGGACGATCGTTTTATTGTTATGGAGATTTTGAGAAACCGCTACCTGACCGCTGTTGAGATACGCCAGCGGCTCCAAATCGCAAGAGGCGTTAATGTTAGTGCGCGTACGGTGAGAAGACGAATGGAGGAAGTGAATTTAAAAGCTCGTAGACCAGCACGAGGTCCAGAACTTCTCAATAAAGGGTAAGAAATTAGCGATCAAAATCTTCCCTGTTTGTCTCAATCGTTACATTTGGTAAACGTTTTTTCATTTTTTTGACTTTCGAACGTTTTGATAAATCCTAGTTTATGAACCTATAACGGCGCGATTGCTTTAAGTAATTATGTCCTGGCACTAGTTCATGCAGAACTGATTCTGAACATAGGTGAGCTTGTGTGGTACCCATTTTAAAACTATCTTCTTCACTTAAAGGATTTCTTGTACAATATTGTTAACGATCCCTAATCAAATCTGTAAATGCAGTGTATGTGCTGAAACTCTATATACGTACTTTGCCTATCCTCTTATCTCTTTATAAGTACTTCGCCTATTCTCTCCAATAAAAATATTCACTCCTAGCACGTGACTTTCCGTAACAACCATCAAAGGGCAACCATTTCTTTCTTTATCGCTCAAAGTTAGTCGAGCGTGCAGTGGCTTAAGAATGGCCTTTCATAAATGTCATTTGAAGACTTTCAAACAATTCATCGTCTATCAAACAAATTGTTCTTGAAGGAGATTGATTTTTCCAAAAAGTATGTTATAAATATGTACGTTTATATGAAACATGATATTTAAATTTAACTCGTTATAAACGTGGATGGGCACAAAACAAAATGTATATGCATGGTTTTTGAAAATAAAAAAATCATATTTTTACTTGGATATAATCGTATTTTAAAAATAAATTATAATTGGCTAGTGGCAGTCTTACACACAAAAAACATTTTTTCGCATTGGCTTGTGTTATTCTAATGCAGCATAGTGGATATTATGAAAAATATTCGTGGAGACATGTGAACAGCATGGAGCAGCACTGCGGACTAATATTCCATATCCCTGCAGAAATGAGAAGAGGCCTGCAGCAAGGCTTATAAAGACTGTAAAATTACTTTACTATGTGTGAAATACATAAAACAACTCAATGAAATTGCGTGTCGCAAGAGAATAAAATACTTATAAAACTGCGCGATCTACTACTACTAAGTTCACGTAAACCAATGGCCTTGCGCAGACAACTGGTATTCGTAAAAAATGAAACGTATAAATACAGTTTTTTAGTATTGGAAATTACAACGATACTTGTAAAACCTTACAGCATAAAATATTCCTCAGATATACTTTTTGTGAAATATTTTCGTAAAAAATAACCCATGATTCAGAAAAATAGTAAAATATAGAATATTGTCACAAGCACCTGCTGCGATAAGGGCTTCAATTTTTTTGGAAACGGTAGTGTTTCATTTCACGGGACATTTGAAACTAGCGACCGAAACACCTCGGGCATACGTTATCTTTTCAAAACTATTTCTAAATGGCATATGTAACATTTGAAAGAAAAATGGTCGCTAAAAATATTAAATAATAAAGTGAAACGGATTAGATATAAAATTATATTTTGTTAGTTCATCTTCTTTTAGTAGAAAAAAATAAAAATGTGGCACATTTTCTTCCCTCGAGTCTCGTCAGATTCATTTACGAAAAATTACTCGAAGATTTCTCTTGGCTTCTGATAGTTGGCGGTACAGCTAGCTTGTAAAAGTAAGATATAAAATATTTCCAGACGATACCATTCGTGTCTGTTATTTTTTATTTTGTACGCACAATAATTACTGATTTTGTACCTTTATTTTCGAGTAAAGTTCAGTTTAATACAGTAAAATATAATATATTATTACGTGGTAGAGCCATTCTGCAGGTATTATTATAGTTGAAGCACAAACGGGTCCGCTCGGCCGGGGAAAGACCAAGCTCTCTCAGATTTCCAGCGTAAACTAGCAACTTAATGAACCGGAGACCCCTTTCACTGGAAACGCGTCATTCCACTATAGTCCTCAGGGGGTGATTACGCATCTGCATTTTGATTCCTTATTGTGGATAGATGTAGATGTCTATGGGTCGCAGCGTCCACTTCCCATCAGGTGGACTGTGTGCTCACTTGTCACACTTATTCTATAAACAGAAAGTTACCCCTTCTGTGCGTTTTAATTTTATTGTTTTAAATAAATTTATATAAAGTTAATAAAAACGTCACCAACACGTATGATTTCATATAATTTATTTCACAGTCCACGCATTCGAACTAAATGGTTTGTTTTGTCGTTCGCAAAGTGTAACGCAAAAGAGTTGAATTAATTGCCAGTATATGTTTTTCCATTCGATTGCATGGCAGGTGCCTTCAAGGCAATATAGTAAATTTAACTTTATTATATATAAAAAAATATAATAAAGTTAAATTTACTGCTACAAAATCCATAAAACTACTTTTCTTGGTGTACAATAAAGAGTATTGTATTGTATATTTTATTATTAAAGAAAAAATACTGCATAAAACGCGATATTATAAAGTTAATGAATACATATCCCATTCCATATTAACTGTTGGGAATAATGTGATCGCTGCCATGATGTTTGTAAAATGTCTCTTCGCAAAAAAGTCATGCTTGGTTTCTTGCTAGTTCTTTCAGGGACCCTCTTCTTATTTTCTACCAACTTCAATAAGGAGGAGGTACTCAATTCGACTGTATGTTTTTTTTCTTATATAAAAAATGTTACTAGGATTTTCTCCTGTATCGTGGAGGCAGTTTACAAACACAAATTGCAAAAGGACAAACATCCAGACCCGGAAGAATTATTTTTAGGCTATACAAATACTTGTTCCGTGCAGGATTCGAACCCGCGCCCCCCAGCGCAGCAACTCATTGATAAGCCACTGCGCCACGGATCCGCCAGTTTTTTATGTGTGTTACCTCATAACTTTTTTCTGGGTGTACCAATTCGGATGATTCTTTTTTTTTGAAAGCTGGTGCTTCTCTTGTGGTCCCATATAATTTTTCTTTTTTTTTTATAGGATAAGGGTGACAAACGAATACACAGCCCACCTGATGGTAAGAGGTTGCTGCGGCCCATAGACATCTACATCTATCCTCTATTAAAAATCAAAATGCAGATGCGTTGTCACCCGTGAGGACTAAGATGGAATGCTTCATTTCCAGTAAAAAGGGTCTCCGGTTCTCTACACTCACTATACGAAATACAGCAGCGTAAAGCTGCTATTTTACTTTGGTATTCTGTGAGAGCGTGATCCTTCCCCGGTCGAGCCGACCCATTCATGCTACAACTATACTACTAGTATAGCTACAGCATGGCTCTACCACGTAAATTATCAAAGTCTGACCAATAATTTTTGAGTTACTCTTAACAATTTATATTGAAGTCGGTTGTTCAATATTTATTTATTTATTTATTTATTAGAAAACTACGGCATGATTACAATAATAGTATACAACCACTACTTAGTTTTAAATTAAAGCTAATTACAGTTTTCTTACTTAAAAATTATAACATAAGAGTATGAGCAGAAAGAGTAATTTACAAATATGATGATGATGATATAATGTGTGTGTGTGTGTGTGTGTGTGTGTGTGTGTGTGTGTGTGTGTGTGTGTGTGTGTGTGTGTGTGTGTGTGTGTGTGTGTGTGTGTGTGTGTGTGAAATGCTTTAGTATTATATAAATTAACATGCTATATTGATGTTACATAAGCTTTTTGGTGACGACGTGTTTAAAACCATATGTGGTCGAAATAAAGGGATCTATATCAGAAAATTTGGTGTTGTAATTATGTAGTATCCTAGACAGAATTGAGTTTGATGAATAACTGGTACGCGACAAAGGTACATGGAATAAACGTTTGTTTGTGTGACGAGTGCGCTTTGAAGGTACATTAAGCGATATCATCGATAGCAGCTCCGGAGAATCAATTTGACCTGTGAGCAATCTATGCAAAAATAACATATCAAGCAACTCGCGCCGATCTCTTAATGGTAGAAAGCCGTAGAAACGA
>JAVANC010000016.1:44237192-44274899 GCA_033319125.1 Parnassius glacialis
CTTCCAGGCTTGAGGGAATTTAGAGGAAGAGACACAAGCATTTAGTAAATAAGTGATAATGGGAGTAATGACATCTAGGAGAGGAACAATCATATTACGGCTAATGTTGTCGCTACCGGCAGCATTTGAGGAGATGGATAATATGGTCTTCTTAACATCACATTCAGTAAACTGACTAAAAACGAATGGAGGATAATTAGGAGTCGGAGTTACAGAAAGCAAACGAAGTGTTTGTAGTTTATGTTCGCTATCAAAAGAGTTAGAAGGATTAGAAAAATGTTGATTTAATAGTTAGTAGTTAGTTATTTAGTAGCTGCGGTGGCTGACCGCTAAGTGAGCGGCGAGACAAGCATCTGCTATTTCAATTCAAAATGTATTCCAAAAGGGAGTGAAGAGCAAAGAGCTTTTAAACTTTCACAAATGTGAAGTTACGAAAATTCCACCAGTCGTAATGAAAGTCCAAGAAATCGTACTAAGCGATTCCATCTAATTCAGCAGCGCTTAACAAACTAAACGGAAGAGCAACGTCCTCACTGAATCTTGATACACGAGAATTTATCAAATAAAACTGAAGAGAAATGTTTTTACTGACTTGACGTGATACACGAGCATTGATAAAATGAACTAAAGAGCAACGTCCTAACCGACTCGGGTTGATAAACGAGCGTTTATCAAACGAAACTGAAGATCAACACCTCGCTGAACTAGTAAAAATAAACAGATTCTCCTTGTACCGTTTGTAATAAAGCGTTATATCTATCAAGGAGTGCAATATACAAATGGCAAAAATTCATCCAAATCGTTGAAGTTTTTTCCAAAGAAGTATCAAAATTTTATTTAATGAAATATTTTGTTATAGATTTCTCATCAGTTAAGACTGTATAAATATGCCAAAAAAATAAATAAACATATATTTACTCAAATAAACATTAGAGTAAAGAAAATAAATTGCTACAAAACTTTACAATGGAGTTTCCCTCGACTACCTTTAGTTTATTTTACTAGATCAGCTTGAGGTTACCATAATTTTGTAATGTTATGTAAACCACGACTATGTGCCAAAATTCATCAAAATTGGTTAACCGGAAGTAAGTAAATTCAAAATTTACTTAAACAAGAGTTCAATATGTATCTTCTTCCCCTATTTTTTACCCTTAGAGCTAGAATTTTTCATCAAAATTTAATTCGACCTCTCAAGAGCTAAAGTATATTTATTTTGAAAAAATATTATTCAAATCGTTTCCTTCATTTAGTGGCGGGTAAGAATACCCACTTCCTCATATCTTTCTGTGGTTGTCGTAAGAGGCAACAGAGGGAAACTGAAGCAGAAGATGGGCAGCAGCATCTTTTTGATAAAAGCAAAAAGCAATATAAAAACTGGGGTTGCCAAGCGGCTCGCCAAGCGTGGCAACTATGGCAATATACCCTCTATGAGCAACGTCACAAATAAACGGCCCCCAGTCTACGGCGGCACGGTTATTCCTGGCTACGGTGGCGATCATGGTAACTGCGCAGCAGAGGGTGCTAAGAATCTCCGGTGGAGCTTCCATTGCAACTTAAGACGACTCGACCTGGCAACATATAATGCACGTACCCTGAGGACTGAAGAGAATATTCTGAAGCTGGAAGAAGAAATAAACAAATTGCGCTGGGATATTATAGGATTATCGGAGATCCGAAGAGAAGGGGAGGACACGGTAAACCTGGAATTCGGCAATTTGTTCTATCACAGGGATGGTGACAATCTGTCCCAAGGAGATGTCGGATTTATCGTGCACAAGTCTCTCCATAACAACGTTGTACTGATTGGGAGTGTGTAGACGAGGATTGCGTACCATATACTCAGAGTCACCAAACAATATTCACTGAAGATCATGAAGGTTTACGCACCAACCTAGGTGCAACCCAATGTGAAGATGGAAGAAATGTATGAGGATATCTCTAGAGCCATGCATTCCTCCAAAACTCAATATACGGTGTAAATAGGAGACTTCAACGCAAAACTAGGCACAAAAAATTATGGTAAGCTGAAGTAGGCAAATTCGGAATAGGGCAACGAAACCCAAGGGGCTAGCTGCTGGCCGACTTTATGAAGAAAAAGGGACTCTTTATGATGAACTCATTCTTTCAAAAGCAGCCCCACAGTAAGTGAAACTTTTCAAGCCAAGGTGGTTCGTGAAAAATGAAGATTGACTTCATTTTAACGACCACACGAAAACTGTTTAGTGATGTCTTAGTGATCGCGAGGGTGGAAACTGGGGCGATCACCAAATGGTGAGAGGTAAACTGAACCTAAACGTTAAGTTGGAGAGGACACGTCTAATGAAGTCAATGCTCTGTCCTTCTTGTGCTCTAATCAATAGCCCCGCAAACTTTCAGCTTGATTGACAAAACCGGTTTCAGTGCCAAGAAGCTTGTGGAAACTACACATGCGGTCGGAGCTTAGTTCTGTAAGAACTGTCGCATTATAATACAAAACCTTTTTGATTACATTCTTATTCTCGTGGCTGTTAGACGGAAGATGAGTCTTTAGCGGACATTTGACAGCATACAGGCAACTGAACTGAGAGATCTCCAAAAGCATGCGGCGGGACTTACGTAACTTCAATACAGCTTGCATTGAAGAACCGATCGAGCATAATCAAGGCTACAAAGTTTTTGCCAAAGATCTGTCTGCTAAGAATAGCCAACTGTCGAAGCTGAAAGCTTAATGTGGGAGCATAGTTTCGGGTATACTCGAGATTTTGTGTGAGATTGAGAGATTCTATGGGCAGCTGTAGACGTCATTGTTGGAATCACACGCAAGTGTGAGTAACGATCCAAGAGCAAGTCTTATCCGACACTATTTTGATGATATCCCGAATGTCATTTTGAGCGAGATTAGAATGGTTCTCTAGCACTTAAAAATGGCAAAGAGCGAGGATAGAATTGGCACTTGAAGTCCTTCCGAGACTCTTTAATTCCGTCCTCCATGGTAGCACTACTCCGGGGGCGTGTAGCAAAAATGCGGTGGTCTTATTCTTCAAAAAACGTGACAACGTTCGCTTGAAGAACTGTAAACCAATTTCCCTTCTAAGCCGCGCCTACAAGCTGTTTTCTAGAGTCATTACCAATCGCCTCGCATGCAGACTCGACGACTTCCAGACTCCCGAACAAGTCGATTCTAAAAAAAGGCTTTAGCGATATAGGCCACATACATAACCTTCGGCAAATTGTACAGGAAGCCGAAGAGTACAACCTGCTACTTTGTCTTGCGTCAGTGGACTATGAGAAAGCCTTTCATTCTGTCGATAGGGCGGTGCTGCAGGCCCTTTAGCGGTGCCAAGTTGACTTTCGGTATATCGAAGTGCTGAAGTGTGTGTACAGTAGGCCTACGATGGCTATCTGAGTACAGAACCATCCAACTGCAGAGGACTGTAAGACAGGGTGACATTATATCCCCGAAACTCTTCACCTCTGCATTGGAAGACATTTTCAAGCTACTGGACTGTAGAGGATACGGTACTAACGTCAATGGCGAGGACATCACTCACATTCAATTAGCCGACCACGTTGTTCTTATAGCAGAATCGCTGGAGGACCTAAGCACTATGCTCAATGACCTCAGTAGTAATTCCCAACGGTTAGGTCTTAAGATGAACATGGACAAAGCAAAATTTATAAGTAGTAACGTCCATGTCACACTTATGCTTGTAGATATTGGTAGCTCGAAGTTTTTGACGAGTATGTTTATCTAGGACAAATAATCCAGTAGTTAAGTCCAACTTCGGAAATCAGAAATCAGAAATGTTTATTTGCTTTAAGCATGGTAGTACAAAGATGTTAACATAGTGATATGTCCTTATGTTTGACTAATAATTGTCATGCAAATTTAAAAGTAGTTACATTTTAATCTACTAAGAGATAAAAAAAGTTGGTTGACTAAGCAGACAACTAATGATAACAATGACAACAGAACATAACATGTCATCATTTATAAATTTTATAATATTTTATATCAAATTATTCAAGTCATAAATAAAGTAAACACAGGAAAGCTACAATCACAATTAATATTCAATAACTCTTGGTCATCTATGTATTCCTGGAATGAATAAAAGCACCGACTCAAAGGCCAGGAATGTAACTTTCTTTTAAACAATGGAATTGGCAGAGCTTTGAAACTTGGATGAAGCTTATTAAAATTTTGAGTCTTACAATAACAGTTTTGTCTGTATAGTTGAAGTCTTATTCTAGGTTGCATGATCCTTTCTCGATATCTGGCAGGTTTATTTTTATATTGTTCTCTATTAACGAAATAATGAGAGTGTTGTCGTACAAAAATACAAATTTATTTTATATACAGGCACGGTAGTGGTAGGATTCCAAGTTTCTTGAAAAGGGTTTTTAGCTTTTAAGAAAATGTACTGCAAATAGCCATATAGCATGAAGAACCGATAACCGATAAGAAAGTAAGGTTCTCGAGTGGCAGCCTCGTACCGGCAGGCTCGTACCCCCATTAGATGTAGTGACGACCTTGTAAGACATGCAGGAATTCAATGAATGCAGGTGGCTCGGGCTGCTTTGTGGCGTTCCTTGGGGGAGGCCTGTGTTCAGCAGTGGACTTGTGAAGGGCTGTAATGATGGTAATGATAATCGGTTCACAATCGGCGAAAATGTCGCGTAACATGTATATAAAAAAGAAATCATAGTCTCGAATTGAGAACCTCCTCCTTTTTGAAGTCTGTTAATAAAACTAATGTTGCTGACCCGTATGCGAAGCGTGGTAATTACGGTTATATCCCCTCCATGTAGAAATCTATGAGTATGAATCTTCAATAATACAATTGAGTGTTATTAAAATAATATTTTTTATGTCGTAATTTATTTATTCTTCTTTACTTAAATAAAAAACTTATAAACAAATAAATTTAAAACATAAATATCTCTAACAAGCTAAAATTATTTACAAAATAATACCGTTTGAAAAAAGTTAAGTAAATATACTTGATATTTTCTAAATCGCCGCCGTCTGTTGGTAGTGTGCCCAGAAGACTAGCTACGTTGCCTTGCTGTATTGCAAGGCTTATGCAATGACCCAAATATCATAAAATATAATTTTTTTGTCGTAAACACTTTGATTAGGTATTAAGTTGAGGTCTGATAAGTGGATATGGATATTTATTATTTACACGCTTATATTAGCTTGGTATGGTATCTATGTAACGGATTTTTTGAATGAGATTTTTTTATAAAGAATATCCCACGTTAACGAACTGAACATTTGATAGCATGCATTTTTAAATTTTTATCAAAATAACTTGGTTTCAATTGCTTGTAAATTTTATAAATTCAATTAATTAAATTTTATATTAATTTGTTCGTTAGAAGTTTTTAACAGTGGTAGAGCCAAGCGGTAGCTTTTGCTGACGCACGGATGGGCCAGCTAAAACCGGGGTGGTACCACGGCCTCACAGAATACCAGCGTGAAGTAGAGGTTTACCTCTGCGTTGCACTTGGTGAGTGCAGGTGGCCGGTGGCCCAATTCTCCCCCCCCCCCCCCCATCAACATGGAAGTGAAATTAAATAAAAGAGTACCCCAGGAGGGTACTAGCACCCCTGGAGGCTCCCTCGCTGAGCATCCACGACCAAACTACTTCACTCCTGAGCGTGGGTGATCAGGCTGCCCCGCGTATTCTGGGGGGGGGGGGGGGAAAGAAGAACTCGCGTTACCACTGTGCGATTTAGAAGAAGTTTTCTCCCTCGCACAACTTCCTTGTGGAATCAAATACCACCAGTGAATTTTCCGGACCGATACTACTTAGGAACCATTAAGAAAAGAGCTTACACCTATCTAAAAGGCTGGCAACGCATCTGCGATTCCCCTGGTGTTGTGGTTGTTCATGGGCGACGGTAGTCACTTACCATTAGGTGAGCCGCATGCTCGTTTGCCCCCTCTTCTACAAAAAAAAAGTTTGGGGCATAATATAAAAAAAATAAATTTTCAATTTGAACATTCTCATCATCATCTTCGTTAAAAAATTTAAACAGAGATATATAATTTATAATATGCATTTTAACAGAGAAGTCGGATGATAACCGTGTAGTAGCGAAATAAGAATATACACATTTACATCGTGCCGTGTGTGTCGCAACAAAGGCACAAAATACAGGAAATAGGCAGCAACGTCTTCTACATAACGCTTCATAATTATTATTAATAAATAATAATTAAATTCATTATAAAGATATTTAAAAATGTCATAGAAATTATATTTAAAACAATTAAAATGCAATATTAAGTATAAAGTTCAAATATCATCATTCATCATTATCATCATTACAGCCCTTCACAAGTTTACTGCTGAACTAAGGCCTCCCCCAAGTAATGCCACAAAGCACGGTCCTGAGCCACCTGCATCCATCGACTTCCTGAATGTCTTACCAAGTTCGTCACTCCATCTAGTGGGGGGACGCCCTACACTTCGTCCGCTGGTACGAGGCCGCCACTCGAGAACCTTTCTTCCCCATCGGTTGTCGGTTCTTCGAGCTATATGGCTGACCTATTGCCACTTCAGCCCACTAATCCGTTGGGCTATGTCGGTCATTCTGGTTCTACTGCGGATATCCTCATTTCTAAGTTAATCACGCAAAAAAAACCCCGAGCATAGCCCTCTCCAAATATATATATTTTGAGGTATGTCTAACTAGAAGATGTGTCGTAATTTTCCGAACGCTGACCAGCCTAGTTGAAACCGTCGATTGTCCTCTCGGTCGAAGTTGGACTTACCTAGTCGGAGTATTTGTCCCAGGTAAACATACTCGTCAACTCGTCTTCGAGCTTAGTGCTCCTAACAACTACCGGCATAGGTGTGACATGGAGATTAAACATGATTTTTGTTTTATTCATGTTCATCTTAAGACCTATCCGTTGGGAGACACTATTGAGGTCATTGAGCATAGTGCTTTGGTCCTCCAGCGATTCTGCCATAAGGACTATATCGTCGGCAAATTGAAGGTAATTGATGTACACGTCATTGATGTTAATATCATATCCTTTCCAGTCCAGAAGCTTGAAAACGTCTTCCAATGCAGCGGTTAAGATTTTCGGGGATATAATGTCACCCTGTCTTACACCTCTCTGCAGTTGGATAGGCTTCGTACTCTGATTCTGTACTCGGATAGCCATCGCAACCCTACTGTATAAGCACTTCAGTACTGCGATATATCGACAGTCAACTTGGCACCGTTGAAGGGACTGCAGCACCGCCCAAATTTCGACGGAATCAAAGGCTTTCTCATAGTCCACATACGCTAGGCAGAGTGGCAAATTGTACTCTACTGTCTTCTGTACAATTTGCCGGAGGGTGTGTATGTGTGGTCAATAGTAATAAAGCCTTTTCGGGAACCGGCTTGTTTGGGAGGCTGGAATTCGTTGGGTTTGCTTGCGAAACGATTCGTAATGACTCTCGAAAACAGCATGTAGATGCGGCTCAGAAGGGAAATCGGTGTGTAGTTCTTTAAGAGAACGTTATCGTCTTTCTCATAGAACAAGACCACTGCACTTCTGCTCTACGCCTCCGGAGTAGTGCCACAATTGAGGATGGAATTAAAGACCCTCTGAAAGACTTAAAGAACCGGTTTTCCACCCGCTTTCAGAAGCTCCGCTGTAATTCCATCATCACCTGGGGCCTTAACGTTTTTATGATGCTGGAGAGCCATTCTAATCTCGCTCAGATTGACGTTCGGGGTATCATCAGAGTAGTGTCGGATAAGTCTCGCTCTTTGATCGTTACTCACACTTGCGTGTGGCTCTAACGATGACGTGTACAGCTGCCCCTAGAACCTCTCAATCTCACTCAAAATCTCAGGTGCCCGGAAATGATGCTGCCACACTTGGTCTTCAGTTTTGACAGTTGGCTCTTTCTGGCAGACAGATCTCTAGCAAAAACTTTGGAGCCTTGGTTCCGGTCGATTGCTTCTTCAATACAAGCTGTATTGAAGTTGCGTAAGTCCTGCCGCATGCATTTGCAGATCTGTCCGTTCAGGTGCCTGTATGCTGTCAAATCTGTTGAAGACTGCAGCTTCATTTTCTACCTAACAGCCATGAGATTAAGAGTGTGATCGGAGAGTTTTTGTGTTCTTCTGCGACGGGTCTTGCAGAACTTAGCTCCGACCGCATGAACAGTTTCCACGAGCTTATCATTCACATCGTCCACTTCATTGCAGTCTTCTAGGCACTGAAAACGGTTTTGTAACTCGAGCTGAAAGGTTTTGTGACTTATGACTAGATCGTTGACTTCATTAGAATTGACCTCTCCAACTATTCGTTTAGGCTCGCTGATGATTCGGTGATCGCTGCCGGTTTTCACCCTCGCGATCACTGAGACATCACTAAACAGTTGTCGTCTGGTTGTCATAATGAAGTCAATCTCATTCAATTGCAATAATAAAAAAATAACATTTATAATATAATAGAAAAAATGAATCAAAATTTCCAAATTTGATGAAAGTGTTCTTGTAATGTTCCCTTATAAGGGGGCGTTGCCGGAGAAACATACCCAAGGTTGTACATATATATGGGTTGGTTGGCTGACCGACTGCTAGTAGTAAGGTTGCACAATGACTAGTTCTATATTAGGGACTTATGTTAGTAAGGTCTAACGAACCATAACATTAATATAGAAGGTCTCTATGATACATAAGCATTATGATAGCGAGTTATGACTTGAAGTCCCATATGAATAAAACATATAATTTTATGGTCAATGATATAAAGCAAATATGTGGAAGGTCACAAATATATAAATGCATTTTATTGAAAGAAATGGGACTATAGTGGTTTGTAGATTGTTTCACAGCATTCGAGACCGAGGTAAACTTGGACTCGCTAACTGACGTGTCCTAGACATATCACCTTAGTGTCGGTGGTAAGTGGGTTTGTTGTAGCAATACGACTTGCTCGTGGACATCGCACACCCCTACCGTTTATGGGCGGGCGTCTTAGCGCATAGCGTAATGATACGTCGGCGA
Source organism: Parnassius glacialis (assembly GCA_033319125.1). Taxonomy (NCBI): domain Eukaryota; kingdom Metazoa; phylum Arthropoda; class Insecta; order Lepidoptera; family Papilionidae; genus Parnassius; species Parnassius glacialis. Next base: position 44,246,205 of record JAVANC010000016.1, read on the forward strand.
TCTTTCGCATTAGGGTGAGTGTGGTTGGTGTGTGTGTGCTTTTAAGTGCAGCAAGCATACTCAACTCCATGTCTTAGTGCAATAGCACTATGATACGTGGAGTTTTGGCTACTGACGTCTTAGTACCGTGCTATTATGATACGTTCGTGGTATTTTTAGTTAACAACATTATCAATTTTGTTACCAAAGTCGATAGGGATCATGTGGGTGTGTTGTATGTGGGCGCTATCTGTATGATAGTTGCATTGATGCTTACTGCTACTTGCAGTGTTGCGTCTTGTGATGTATATGCGGGTGTGCTGTACCTGATTCGACACATCTTGTGGTTCTGGTTAATGAAGGTATGCTGCGGATGGTGATGTCTGCTGGGACTGTATGGGGGACCTTGGGATGGCGTAAGCTCGACGATAGTCGTATTGATGCTTGTTGCGTTCTGCAGCATTGCGTCTCTGCAATGGTGGTTTGGCGGTTCGCAATTCGCAATGGCGCTCCCTGCGTCTTGGTTTGACTCACAACCTAAGTAGCTTTGTCCAAGTTAGGTTCCTTTATTGCGGGGGAACAGACTGTCTGACCTCCATGATGTTTTATATAATAACAACATAATAATATATCTCTCTAAAGTTTCTACCTTTGAAAGATTGAAGGCAACTTATTTGTGGGTGAGACAAACATGATCGAAAAAAGCATATACTGAACGTCAGAGACACAAACCCTTTCTAATGGAAAATTATTACTATTATTTTAGAATAGAATAGAATAGAATAGAATAATTTTTATTCAATATACATTACATGTGTAATTCTTATTGAAAGTCATTTTTTACTTTACCACTGGTTCGAAAAAATACCCTCTGTCCTGGGAAGAACCAGCAAGAAACCCAGCGGGACATTTTTTTTTAAATAAATTTTACAATATAAATGATTACTAACTATTTACAAAATTTATTTTAGAAACTGCTTGGAAGCGACCACCTCATTCCCAGGTGTTATTATCAACCATGTATTCATTTATACTATAATAACCCTTTTTATACAGTTTCAGCTTAATAAAACATTTAAACTTGGTAATAGAGAGAACCTGTACACTTTCCGGGACCTTGTTGTAATAGCGTATACATTGCCCCAAGAATGAATTACTGACTCTGTGAAGTCGAGAAACTGGCATCACTAGCTTGTGTTTGTTCCTAGTGTTTACAGAATGTATATCACTTTTTTTTACTAAAACTATCTTTGTTTTTGTGAACATACATTAAATTTTCGTAAATGTACTGAGAGGCCAAAGTTAATATATTAATTTCTGTTAACAGTTAGAATAGAAATTGAGCGGATTGAACTCTGTTTTTGTAGTAATCGCGACACTTCTACTTGAAATAAAAATAAAGAGAATTGCTACTTAATTTACCTACAGTGAGAGAAAATTAGTCTGGCCCACCAGGAATGGTAAATGAAATAGGTAAACTCACGGTTAGCGGCAGCGGCGGTCAACTTCAACTTGGCTTCAACAATATCTTCGGATGTGGAAGGCTTCAGTCTTCCTTGACCACACTCCTACGTGATTATATTGTCTATGCACACAGCTGGGTCGACCCGGCACACTCACTAACGCTTAATTACATTGATTTTAATTTGGAAGGCTTAGAAAAGAACAGCCATTACCGATGCAGTTTTTCTTGAATCTTGATTACATGTGGGTATCGATCGCGTCGACTTCTTTTGCAGATGCTTTTGTTATAGGCCAACAGATGGCGCCATAAGTTTTGTTTTGCATATAATTGGAAGGAAGGATTTGATAGAAAAGTTAGGAAGACAAGCCAGTACATAATTCCCCCCACTTGAAATCGTTTCAGATTTCATGAGTAATAATAGCAGTTCTCCGTATAAAACTACATACTTCACGAAATAGAAACTGAATAATATCTACCTAACAATAGTATTAATACTTGAATTTGAGTTGCATACCTATTAGAAAGGTATGTATGGCAACAAAATTTAATAACTAACTATACCTACAAGCTAAATAACGAAAAAACTATAATATTAATTATGTGAAAAAATTGACATTTTTTTTTGTTTTTAAGTATAGCTATATATTATTGATTTAAAGGTAGAGGGCACAGTTTATTTACTGGTCTCTTAAGGAGTCCATTAGTAGTGCGTAGGGTGACCACGCGCACTACACCGTCTTTGCCGGGATGCACGTCTTGAACTCTACCTGAACGCCACTCTAGTGGTGGTAAATTGCTATCGACAATTAGTACAATATCTCCGATATGAATATTTGGCTGTTCTCGAAACCATTTCGCGCGTTGCTGTAAGGTATGGAGATAATCGCGTTGCCAAATATGCCAAAAAGACTGCGTAAGTTTTTGCAACATCTGCCAGCGGGCCCGAGGTGGAACATATTCCTTAGAGAGTTCAGGTTCTGGTAACGATATAAGAGAACCATGGACCAAAAAATGGCCAGGTGTAAGAATATCGACCTCATTAGGATCCGGGGATAGACAGCACAACGGTCGCGAGTTAAGTACGGCTTCGACTTTAGTAAGAATTGTTATGAGCTCCTCGAATGTCAATACTTGTAACCCTATAACGCGTTTTAAGTGAAACTTCATTGATTTTACACCGCTCTCAAATATGCCACCAAAATTACTCCCTGTAGGAGGGTTCAGTCGCCAGATAATGTTTCGTTTCGCAAGACTAGACTCAAGCGAATCCTTATTCTTACAAATTCTTACAAACCATTTGTTGTAGTTCGTTAAGGTAACGGCGGGCACCAATAAAGTTAGTGCCGCAGTCGGTGACTATGAAGGTAGAAAGGCCACGACGTGATACGAAGCGATCTAACGCCGCAAGGAAAGCAGAAGTCGAGAGCTCGGTTACTGCCTCAAGATGGATAGCCTTTACCGCGAGGCAAACGAATACACACACGTAGGCCTTGTAAGTATGAGCGTTTCGTCTACGACTTTCCTTCACTATAAATGGACCGGCAAAGTCGATTCCGATATTTTGGAAACACCGCGTCGGTTGTACTCTTGGTGAAGGAAGATTTCCCATTAAAGGCTGACAAGCAACCGGTTTTACTTTAAAACATACTATGTATTTAGATAAACGCGACCGAATTAAGTTACGGATGCCAAGTATCCAATATCTACGCAGAATAATCGATTGAAGAGTACGAGGACCACAGTGTAAGTAATTGACATGAAAGTGATCTGTGATCAACAAGGATAAGCGTGAAGCCTTTGGCAACAATACGGGATGTTTTACTGTTGCCGGTAGATTAGAGTGCTTTAGACGGCCCCCCACTCGCAGCAATCCCGCGTCATCAATAAATGGACTCAGTTTTTTAACGGATTTGGTGGCCTTGACTTCATCTGTAAGATGAAGTTTTTGTTCATGTCGAACCATATAGACAATAGACTGCTCCAACTCTGATACACTCAGGAAGTTCTTAGTTTTATAGTTTCGTTTGAACGCTGCTACAGCACGCAGACACCAAGCTAGCACACGCTGGACGCGGGATAGTGTAGAGTAGCGGTCTAATAGTCCACTAATAAAGTCAAAATCAGCAGAGCTAGTATCCGTTTGAGATACATGAGCAGTAGAGCGCAACTCGGGTACGGAATCTTGTGATTCCCACTTGCACTTCACTGGCCAAGTGGAGGAACCGTTAGCGAGCCAATTTGGACCTGACCACCACGTACAACATGTCGCCAGCTGTGAACCGCTAAGACCTCGACTGCAATGATCGGCAGGATTATCATATGTCGATACGTGTTGCCAGCTATCAACTGATACATCGTCGTTGATTTTCGCCACTCGATGGGAAACAAAAGTCTTCAGTTTATGAGGTTCCGTGTGTAACCATGCTAGAACCGTGTTACTATCAGTGAACGCAATCACTTTACTAAGAGGGATTTTATCTCGCAGCAAGTTTTGCATGTGCTTAAGAACTCGCCCTAGAAGGACAGCACCGCAAAGCTCTAGACGGTTAACCGTTAGTGGTTTTAAGGGTGCAACTTTTGATTTTGCAATCAATAGATGCGTGTTAAAATGGTTGCCACGAACTGTCCTCAAGTACACACAACATCCATATGCCTTTGAAGAGCCATCACAAAACCTAATCAATTGATAACTCTTGGCGTCATCATATGTAACTCTACGAGTCAGTTTAATCTGTTTAACATGTTGCATTTCAGAGATGAAGTTGTGCCATTGGTGAGCAACCTCAGCTGGAACGGGTTCGTCCCAACTTAGCTGAAGGCGCCACATGTCTTGAAGCAATAGTTTGGCTATTAGAACAACAGGAGTGAGCCAACCAATTGGGTCATAGATGCGAGCGATATTTGATAATATTGCACGCTTTGTTAAATTGGAATTGAACCCGGACACTGAATAATTAAAGAAGTCTTCTACGGGGTCCCACTGTATACCAAGAATTTTAAGGATATGGTCGTGATTTTCGTCACAAAAGGCCCTAGGTACTTGACAATGTTCAGACGGTAGAGCTGCAATAAACTCGGCCGAATTACTACTCCATTTACGCAGCTCAAATTGCGCACAGCTCAGTAGTTTAATAAGTTCATCTTTGAGCTTAAGTGCCTGTTTAAGAGATGGCGCTCCGGTTGTTATGTCGTCCATAAAAGTGTCATGACGTATAACGTCAGCCGCCTGAGGATACTCAGTAGCATGATCGACCGCTAATTGATGCAGAGTACGAATGGCTAAGTATGGTGAACTAGTCACACCGTATGTCACGGTATTTAATTCGAACTCACGCATGGGATCAGCTGGAGAGTTTCTCCACAACACGTGTTGCCACCCTCGATCTTCCGGACGCAAATCTATATTGCGATACATTTTCGAAATATCGGATGTGAACACTATTGCGTGAAGACGAAATTTTGTCAGTACATCAACAATGTCATTTTGAAGCTTAGGCCCAGTGTACACGATATCATTTAAAGATTTTCCGTTCGTTGTTCTGGCACTTGCATCATAAACGACACGAAATTTTGTCGTAGTACTCTCCGGGCGGAGTACACAATGATGCGGAATTACAAATTTGCCTGATCCAACGTCTGCGGGTTGCATATGGCCCAGATCTGAATATTCAGTCATAAAATCAGAATAGTCCCTTTTTAACTCTACATTGCGCTCAAGCCGCTTTTCGAGTTTGAATAAGCGTGATTTTGCCATATCGAAAGATTCACCCAGATCATCACAAGGCTTCTTCAGTAACAAAGGAACGACGTAACGACCGTCAGGTTTACGTGACACAAGAGTAGAGTAGAGTTCTTCGCATTTAACATCTTCAGGGTTCGATATAAATATTTTCGGTGGTTCTTCGACCTCCCAAAAACGCTTGACCACGTCATTCAAAAGCCGGGTGGAAGTAACGAGGGAAGAAACCATAGGTGGAGGGTGACAGCTGTGATCAATTTTGCCAGTGAGCACCCACCCAAAGACACTATGTAGAGCGACTGGTAAACCAGGACCTACCTCTAGGCGTTGGCCATCATAAATTTTATGGAATAGCTCTGCGCCCAGCAGCATGTCTATATTAGTGGGTTTGTCGAACTGTTTGTCTGCTAAAACTATATGTTTAAAATTTTCACGAACCTCAGAAGGTACTTCTACAACAGGCATTTTACTTGTTATAGTATTCATTATTATGGCATTAATAGTGAAGTTTGGACTATCAGAATCCATTGGCATTACCACGCATGAAGTTTCACCCTTTATTTGATGCACTACATTTTTTCCTAAACCTGCTACAGCTAAATTGCTGCGGCGAATGGGCAACCCTAAACGTTGAGCGAGTGATAACGTCATAAAACTATCCTGAGCTCCACTGTCAATAAGTGCGCGGGCGGTAGTATACTGAGCGGGAGCACCGCAACCGCGCACGCGCACTACACATGTGCCGAGCAAAACGAGAGCACGACTATGACCAACGTGAGCGCTGGTAGTCACGGAGTTCGCAGTCGCGGTCAAGTCGTCAGCCGTGACTACTGTTTTATCGATAGTCCTGTCAGTGGAGCAACACGGAACAGCAACAATGGTAGTGTTATCGTGGAGCAACGAATGATGTCGCTCACCACAAGTTGAGCATGTAATTTTTGAAAAACATTTAACTGCATTATGATTTAAACGTAAACAATTCATGCAAACATTTTTATTAGACAATAAGCCGTATCTTTCAGAAATATCAAGTTCTTGAAACTTAGGACATTTAAAAAGCGCATGTGCTGCCCCGCAACATAGACAATCAGCTGTTTTATTTGCAGCATTTGAAGCTATAGCAGTGTTCGCCGGCAACGATGTGGATTTAGGATACTGTTTATTATTGAGACTATTTCGTGTCCCGGTGGCACGTAAATTATTTTTATATAACTGTCCCGATTTAAAAACAGACCCGGAACAGTTACCCGATTGACTAACCTCTAGAACTTTGACATAACTTTGTAAAAAACTCAACAAATCAGAAAAGGTGGGAATTTGTTCCCCGTTTTGCACCTCAAAACGTTTACGTGTATCAGAATCTAAGACACGCGCAGCTAAATAAAACAAAATGAACTCATCTAATTTCTTAATTTTCATAGCTTTAAGAGCATTAACGGTTTCATTCAACACATTGGTTAAATTACGTAAATCGGCATAATTACTGGACTTCAAAGGAATGAAGCAACAAATTTTATCTAAGTACGTTGCGGCCAAAATTCTTTTGTTTTGGAACCGCTCGATAAGTGCGTCAAAAACAATTTGATAGTTATCAGAGGTAACCGGCACTCCTTTTGCGATTGACAACGCCGAACCCGAGAGACACGTCAACAAATAATGAAACTTTTCGATTGACCTTATATTATTGTTTTCATGTACAAGTGTGGAAAATGTATCGAAGAAAGTTTGCCAATGTTCAATGTTTCCATCAAATTTCGGTAGCTCGAGTTTCGGTAAGCGTGCTTGTGCGTATGGTTTCGTACTATGGTATGAAAATCCGGACGTCAAACTCGGATCCGGGTCGCATTGCGGGTCGGCTCGAGTGCGACCCTCGCTTAGAGCAGCCCTGGCGGCATCGACAGTGTAGTACATGTCGTCAAACGCAATCACGGGCTTCATATCAATAATATCGTCCGGCTTTAATTTTAACTTTAAATCGTTTATTTGATTCGTATAATCCAAGAATTCTTTCCGCACTAACTCAATACGCTTAAATCTAGACTCGAATTGAGACGCAGAAGTTGTGTCCGTTTGGATATTCTTCGATAAATCACATAGTATTTGAATTTCTCGAAATGCATATTCCCTTTGAATAGTAAGCAACTTGAGTTGTCTCTCAATTTCACTAGCGTTCGACTTTGCTTTATCTGTCATTATGTTTGAAAATATAACAAATAAAACAGTAAATTTAAAAACAAACTTAATTTTTTAACTAAGCAATAATGACTATATTAATAAGTATGTATTATACTACACCTATTGAAACAACGTATCAGTATTGAATATGTGGAGTATAATTATTCACCTCCTACCTCCGTGTTTAAGTACAACAAACGGCACATAACGTGTAATTGTAATTTATGCAATCGACAGAGAATAATTCTCCCTAATTATAAAATTATATATCAAATAAATTTAGTAAATTACTTCGTATTACCTATATCGTTAAAATTAAGGCAATTAAAGAAGTACCTTACTAAATTTTACTTGTAAAAGTTTTTTTTTTTTTTTAGCTGTATTGCTATGAACTGTAATTTTGGAGTTTTCGAATGAATTGAACCCAAAATACCATAGGAAATCCGGCTCGAAGGACCACTAAAAATGTTAACAGTTAGAATAGAAATTGAGCGGATTGAACTCCGTTTTTGTAGTAATCGCGACACTTCTACTTGAAATAAAAATAAAGAGAATTGCTACTTAATTTACCTACAGTGAGAGAAAATTAGTCTGGCCCACCAGGAAAGGTAAATGAAATAGGTAAACTCACGGTTAGCGGCAGCGGCGGTCAACTTCAACTTGGCTTCAACAATATCTTCGGATGTGGAAGGCTTCAGTCTTCCTTGACACACTCCTACGTGATTATATTGTCTATGCACACAGCTGGGTCGACCCGGCACACTCACTAACGCTTAATTACATTGATTTTAATTTGGAAGGCTTAGAAAAGAACAGCCATTACCGATGCAGTTTTTCTTGAATCTTGATTACATGTGGGTATCGATCGCGTCGACTTCTTTTGCAGATGCTTTTGTTATAGGCCAACAGATGGCGCCATAAGTTTTGTTTTGCATATAATTGGAAGGAAGGATTTGATAGAAAAGTTAGGAAGACAAGCCAGTACAATTTCTTTAAATTTATCTCTAAGAGACTCTCTCGGTTTTAGATTGTAAATAGCTCTAATGGCCCTCTTCTGTAAAACAAAAATAGTTTCTGAATCAGCCGCATTTCCCCATAGCAAAATCCCATAAAACATTATGCTATGGAAATAACTGAAATAAACTAATCTAGCTGTCTCGACGCTAGTGAGGCCTCTAATCTTTTTTACAGCATAGGCTGCAGAACTTAGTCTGCTTGCTAATTTGGATATATGGGGGCCCCACTGAAGCTTTGCGTCAAAAGTGATGCCAAGAAAAACAGTGGATACGACAGGGCTCAATTCCTCCCCATTTAAAAACACATTGGTATTCAGATTTTTAACATTCAATGTTGTAAATTTAACACAATTAGTTTTATTTCCGTTCAAATGCAGATTATTAACGTTAAACCAATGCACTAATTTTGATATAGCATTATTCACTTCGTCACATTTAAATGATTGACGTTTAAGTTTAAAAATCAAGGAAGTATCATCAGCAAATAATACTATATCATGACTATCCCCTACAAGGTGAGGTAAGTCATTAATATACACCAGAAACAGGAATGGGCCGAGAATCGAGCCCTGAGGAACACCCATTAGTACAGGTGACCCGGAAGAACTTGTACCATTAATAATAACCTTCTGCTTTCTATTACTTAAATATGAAATAATAAGGTTAAGCGCCGTATTCTTGACACCATAGTACTGTAGCTTCCTGATTAATGTCTCATGGTGAACACAGTCGAAGGCCTTGGAAAGGTCACAAAATATACCCAAAGCATCCTCTGAATTCTCCCATGCTCAAAAAATATGTTTAATAAGCTCAACTCCAACGTCAGTTGTCGAGCGACCCCTTGTAAAACCGAATTGATTTTGATGTAGCAATTTATTAATATTAAAGAAACTTAACATCTGATCTAAAATAATTTTTTCAAAAATTTTACTTAATGTTGGTAGTACAGAAAGTGGTCTAAAATTGGCGGGGTCTATTGTACTACTAGATTTAAATATAGGTATGACTTTACTATGTTTCATTAAATCAGGAAACACACCAGATTCGAATATTACTTAATAATATGACTTATAACTGCCTATTGGGTATACCTGCCATTGTATTGGTTGGTGGAGCATATGTGTCGACCTCATGCGGGTGGTAGCTGGAAGGAGAATCTAAAGAGGCTCTCAAGGCTGCGGCCGAAAGCTACGCAACGTAGGACCCCATTCCCTTGAGGTGAGCGGTAGACTCACGACACGCTCTGCGGCCAATTGGCCGTGCTGACCATGCAATTGGTGGTGATGCCTTACACTTACATCACGTCTGCAGGAACGGCGGTCTGGCAGGTGGTGGCGCTCACGGAGGGCTTTTTATGGCCAGTGTGCCTATTGTACCCTAACCCGTGTGACGTAAATTCACTGTGGCTGGATTTGATCGTATTCTGTATTATTGTTATTGGTTTTGTGCTATAGTTTAAAACCCTATCGAAATAATACAAATATAAAATATAATCGCCAAGGTCTATAATATTTTAAACTGTATTGCGTATCTTAGAGCCACGCTGCACTGTACCGCATGCTCGATGCTCTCTCGTCTATAAAAAAAAAGTTTTAAATAAATATCAATAACTTCGTGCCGTGTACATTATCTACGTGGTAGAGCCTTGGAAAGGCCCAAATTTTTTCAGAATACCAACTAAACGTAACAGTATAATGTTACTGTGTTTCAATTGGTAAGTTTAGATTTTTTTTACACGGAGGTAATGCATTTCGTCTCGGGGTCAAGGTCATCATCATTTTCTGTGGATTACTGCATCAAACTAACATTAGATGGGCTACGTGCTTTTAAATAGTTTTGATTTCTTATAAACGCTGGTTTTTGTCAAAAAGTTTTCCCACACAATTGTGCCTGTTACAAAACAACACTATAAAATCACGACTTAAGATTTTGGTAATCCGCTATTTGTGAGCTAAATAATATATATAATAAAGTAGGTAAAACACAAACTATGAAGAAAAAATTTTGACTAGAAATTAAAAAAATAAAAATAAAATAAAAAGACATCATAATTCTCCAACATTTTTGTGTAACAGAATACAGAAGTGATATCAAATATAATAATGTGATATCCAAGAGCATTCTTATTCGGTAAAAGCTTTTTCTCGTGTTGTGTACCATTATCTGTTTTATATCCACACCATTACGGTATATATAAACAAATGCACAACTTAACAATATTTTAGCCGACTTAGAAAAACTGAAGATAAAATAATAAACAACATTAGCATTACAGCCTCTGAAAGCGGGTCTTTAATTTCATCTATACAATATGTCTATGCACCGGCTTCAGTGTGAAATTATGTAAAATACTACTAGAATTTTTTTTATTTCACTGAAGTCGGTATTTTAAAAGTTTAATCCTCCTCATCGAAAGACATATTATAAAGTACTATCTACATAAATTAGATATATTAAACGTTTATATAATATAAAGTAATCTACGACTATGTAGTCCTTTTTTTTTTTCAAATTTTTCTTTGTTTTTTATTATTATTCATTTAATATTAATTTTTTAGAGAACCGGAGACCCTTTTTACTGGAAAAGAGGTCTTTATCTTAGTCCTCACGAATGACAACGCATCTGCATTTTAAATTGCAAACGAAGATAGATGTAGATGTCTATGCGCCACAGCAACCACTTACATTCAGGTAGACTTTGTGCTCGTTTGTCACACTAATGCTATATTTTTTTTTAAAATAGCGAATTGTTTTTATGATACTTAAAAGTTTACTTATTGTAATGTATAATTATAGGTCATACTATTGTATGTCTTATTCATATGGGACTTCAAGTCATAACTGCTATCATAATGCTTATGCATTATAGAGACCTTCTATATTAATGTTATGGTTCGTTAGACCTTACTAACATAAGCCCCTAATATAGGACTAGTCATTGTGCAACCTTACTACTAGCAGTCAGTCAGCCAACCACCCCATATATATGTACAACCTTGGGTATGTGTCTCCGGCAACGCCCCTTATAAAGGAACATTACAAGAACACCTTCATCAACTTTTCATCCATTCATCAGAATTATTTATTATTAAGAATATTTATTAAGAATTACAAATGTTATTTATCTTTATTATTGCAATGTTATCGACTTATATTTATATGATTTAATACTTTTTAAATATTTTAAACAGAATTTTAATAAATTTAGAGATTTTTAGAGAAAATTTATGCGTTAACTATACTATAATATTCAATATTACAATTGAACATATTTGAAATTTATACTTAATATTGCATTTTAATTGTTTAAAATATAATTTATATGACATTTTAAATGTCTTTATAATGAATTTAATTATTATTGATTAATAATAATTAAGAAGCGTTACGAAGACCTATCAATAATCTAAGGCGTCACAATTATTATATCGCCATTCGTCGAAACCTATGTGAACTTTTTGGCATTTCCGACAGTCGTCTCTTACGATACCCAAGAGATAAAATAGCTCTTTATCAACAAACTGCCGTTTTGAATAGGAACGTGAATTTGGGTTTTACAAAAATTAATATTTCATTGAAACTTAATTTATTGGGATAATTCGGATAAATCCTCAATTTATACCTGGGTCTTTTAAGACGCCTCTTGTATAAATGCTTGTATTATCTCAGCTTTGTTAACTATTTCCCTAGTTATACATCGCTGAGCTTCGCTAATGCAGCTAATAATTAATTCAAAATGTAATAGTACAATTCCCTCATTAAGTAATCACTATAATATACTCGTAGCAAGCTCAAACGGACAACAAAATTAAATATAAAAGGAAGAAGCTTTAGATAGCTAAGTTTTTAGAATAAATTTAAATGACAAAATTATAAATTAAGGGAGTAACTACATTTATTCAGCTCCATTTGCGTTTCGCTAGATTATTTGGTTACACTTATACAGTTCCGTTTCTATAAGCCGCGCAAAGCATCGTAAGATTGTAACAGGCCGTCATAACGTGCTATCTGAAACGCTTTTATCTGCCGCCTATAGCGCTGGACGACTGAGAAGCGATTACATGCTCACGTTAAACTACTTTCATTTGGTATTTTGCACTCAACATGGAGATATTCATGTGCGATAATATTATCGTTATGCTTCTTTCAGAAGAAGTAGCAAAACTGGACCGTAATAAACGAAAACACAAACGACTGTGGGTTTAACCCTTTAGATAAACAGTAATTTGGTTAGAAAATACGAGACATTGATATCCGAATTAAGAGAAAACAATATTAAATAGAAAGAGCATTTTCGGACGAGTAGTAAAAAACTACGAAATTGCAAAGCTATTGCGACCAGGCATACAAAAGCAAAATACAAAATAATTTCTGTTTACACATTATCTCGATGATTGTGTGAGAGACAATTGCGATTGAAATGTATTTTTTACTAGCTGTTCGCCTGTTCCCCGCGACTTCGCTCGCGTGTTAGGGTTTTTATGTTTTTGCACGGAACCCTAATACTTTTTCTAAAATTAAAGTAGCCTATGTTACTCCTTGTGAAATCAGCTATCTGCCACTGAAAGTCCAATTAAAATCGGTCCAGCCGTTTCGGAGATTACCCGGAACAAACGGACAAACAGACAGACAAAAAGTGTATTTTTGTTATTGGTACCGTATTTACGTTCATATGCATTTAGTAAAAAACTGTAATTTTGACATTACAAACAGACACTTCAATTTTATTTATTTGTATAGATTATGTACGAGTAGCTATGCAGGTCTTTTTTTTATAGGATAAGGGTGACAAACGAGCACACAGTCCACCTGATGGTAAGTGGTTGCTGCGGCCCATAGACATCTACATCTATCCTCGTTTGCGAATCAAAATGCAGATGCGTTGTCACCCGTGAGGACTAAGATGAAATGCCTCATTTTCAGTAAAAAGTGATCGCTGCTATGTTTACGGTTCACTACTAAGCCCTACTTCCTCAATCAATAGAAGGAATCGCTTAGCTGTGAGTAATTTCACTTCTTCTGGACGAAGTACATAGTTTCCCAAATGAGTGCTGCGTTTGCGCATTAAGAGTCTGCAATTTGTCAGGATGTGTAAAGGCATTTCCTCCTCTAGGGAGCAAAACCGACGCATCCTTGATTTGCTTGGTCCAATGATGGACATGTGCTTTTTAAGACAACAGTGTGCAGTCAAGGCTCTTACGAGAATGCGCAATTTATTTTTACCTTCTTCGGCTTCTGAAGCGAATTTACGGATTTAGGTTTTAGCATGTTTTAAGCCTGGTGTATCAGACCAGATTTTAAGTGATTTATTGTGGTAAAGACTTTGCAGGGTTAGTTGGACGAGGCTTTTTGAGATTCCATAAAATGGTTGAGCCGAAAGTTGATGGAAGCAGGTGGATCACGGCAGGTATTTCTTGGGTGATTTCTTCATTTCTATGTTCATCAGTACTTGTTTTTATTTATTTAATATTCTTTATTGCACACCATATAAGAATTAGAGAATTTATATATATAAGAAGTATGCAATGGACGGTCTTATTGCTGACAACAATTTCTTCCAGACAACCAATGCTATAAATAAGAGAGACCACATATATAGGATCTTATATAGGACAAACTAAAAGATCAGAACACATAGCTGATATGTAGAATCAACGCTCCGGGAAGTCTACAGTCTGTGAACACGTACAAAATCGCCCCCGTCACTACATTAGATTTGATAGAACACAAATCTTCGCTAAAGAACACCGATTCCTTCCAAGGATGATTTGCGAGGCTATTAAAATAAAAAAAAACATCCTTATTTCAATAGAGAAGATGGCTGAGTGCTATCGTCTGCTTGGGATCCCATAATTAATAAAATTAAATACGAATCCAAGCATACAACTGTAAGACTTCAAGATACTTAAGTTCATACTGTGTAGATCAGAACAAAAATTAATAATTTTTAATCTGGAGGTAGTCGTGGTTAACTATGACATTGGGACGTCATACACCTCAGTCCCTCCCCCCCCCCCCCGTGACCATGAGTGCAGTTAAGTGCTCGAAACGTCGGGAAACGCAACTATCATACAGATGGCGCCCCTTCACAATACACCCACATGATCCCTATCAACTTTGGTAACAAAATTGGTACTGTTGTTAACTAAAAACACCACCAACGTATCATAGTAGCACGCTAGTAAGACGTCGGTAGCCAAAACTCCACGTATCATAGTGCTATTGTACTAAGAGATGGAGTTGAGTATGCTTGCTGCAATTAAAATTACTATCAAATACACTCTAATCCGAAAGATAGCCGACGTATCATAAAACTATGCGCTAAGACGTCGCACACAAACGATAGGGGTGTGCGATGTCCACGGGCAAGTCGTATTGCTACAACAAAGCCGCTTACCACCGGCACTGAGTTGTTATTTCTAGAACACATCGGTTAGCGAGTCCCAGTTTACCTCGGTCTCTGACGCTGTGAAGCAATTTACACGCCACTTTAATAATCATTTTCAAGTCCCATTTCTTTCAATATAATGCTTTTACATATTTGAGACCTTTAAATTGTCTTTTAATCCTATTGTTTATTCCATTTTGAATATTTTAAGCGTAGTTTTAATAAATTTTAAGGTTTTATACAATATAAAGCCTTCACTATACTGTAATACTTAATTTTCGAAATGAATATATTTAAACTTTATGCTTATTTAAATAAAACTTAATTTTACGGATTTTATCGCGTATATTAACTTATTTTATATTCCCGACGTTTCGGGTGCTTTCCAGCACCCGTGGTCACGGGGGACTTTTATACTTATTAACGCATATTAATTGTTCAAATTATAATAAATGTCTCTTTATTGAATTTTAATTATTATTTATTAATAATAATCATAATAACAAGCCGTCAAAATATGCAGAAGGAACAGCGTTGGTGATAACACGCACCCTTCTGGAACACCAGCATTAATAGATTTGTGATCAGAGCACGCACCATCTATTACGACCATGATGTTCCGATCAGTAAAAAAAGTGGTGATCCAATTGCGTAATTTCTCGGGAAGCCCGTAAGAAGGTAGTTTTGTGCCATATTCCATCGAGTGTCTTCGTTATGACCAAGCTAAAGGTTAATGCCTACCCATAGGACTCTACTATCTCCGCATATCTATGAGTCAGGTATACCAGAATATCACCAGATTTTCGGCCCTGAGGAAACCATATTGTTGGTCAATAATCAGCTGGCTATCCTCAAGTCACCTCATGAGATGGCAGTGTATAATAGTTTCCGTTATTTTGGAGAACAAGGAGGTGATATCAATAGCTCTGTAGTTGAACGGGTCTGAGTGGTCGCCGAAAGTAACAGCGCTTTCCGGCAAGAAACAAACCCACCCCCAAGGGTAGAATCCAAAAAAAATACCGCATCCTATCTCATTTGGCCGACCTATATTGCCAAAAACGTTGGCGTACTGTAGAATGAAACCGCGACGTTAGTGTAAGTAGCACCACGCTCCGCACTAGACAATGGTCCGACGAACCAAGGGGGGCGATGTTAGAGACCTGATATCCATCCGGATGAGAGGTCATTAGAAGGTACAACAGGGAAGGTACATGATCCCCCACATCTGGAAACCGCGTATGCGAAACAACCAGCTATGTAAGACTATAATTATGCAAAGGCATAGTCATAAACAGATAGATATACACGCATGATCAGTTAAAAGTAAACCGAGCCATTTGGCGTGGCGCACTTCAGAACAGTTAATTGGAAATGTATTCACAATGTATCAGAGTCGTTTAAAAGACTTATTGCTGTGTGTAGATAAAGATATTAAGCAAAACCAAAATACAGTAACTAATTGATGTAAAACCTAAGAGAAAAGTTATCCGATTTTTCACATTGTGTCGATATAGAAATCAAGAAATGCACCATATGCAAGGAACCAAATGACAAAACGATGTTAAAACTAACATAAGAGTCAGTAGATTCATCACTATGTATGGATAAAGAAAATCAAGCAAAGTGCAAGAAACAAAAACATATTCCTTTAACGATGTAAAAGCTAATATAAAAATGAGTAAACTCACCACTTTGTATGGATAAGGAAGATCAATGAAAATTCCATGGCAAGGAATACTATGGGGAATATACATATGACCGGTAAAACACAATGAGAAACAAAATAAAGATACCAACACTAATATACTTGTACATATATGGGCACTAGTCATCAGCCTTATCATTCATCATTACAGCCATTAACAAGTCCACTGCTGAACATAGGCCTCCGCCAAGGAATGCCACAAATAGTATTATTAATAAAAACGCGAGGAACGGCTTTTGTTAAAGAATACTAGTTCTCATAATTTCTCTTACATGATCTGATTGTACTTTAAAATTTTTGTTTTAATAGAATGATAATCTTCGATAAAATTCAAAATTTTACTGTAAGTAGAAAGTATGAAATATTTTTTGAAATTTATTTGTAGTCCAGTTTACAGAATGAAAACTAAAATAGTAATTCTAAAACAGAATACTAAATAGACTAATGAGTTAATTAAGATCCAGACAGCAGACAAATATAAAGAGTTAACGAAGCTAAGATTAAATTAAGTGTCACGCTAGATATAAAATTTTTCTTCGTTAGAGCTGAATCTATAAAATCACAAGTTTTATTAAACTATAATTTAATTAATATATATGGATGATGCCTGTCAATAATCGTGTAACCCCTGAATAACTTAACAAGTTTATATTCGTAAATTTGATTTGTCTAAACGATGATTCATACTTCATATCTAATACCTATGAGGCGCTAGTAAATCTATTAACAACTTTATTTATATACCAATATTACTCATATTCATAAGATGTGTTGTATTGGTTTCCATAAACAAAAACAACACAATCTGGGCTCGATAGGTGGCGCTGTAGACTATTATTAATAAATTATATATTAACAAAGAAAAAAAATTCAAATGGAGTCGCATGTTTTAACTAGTTATAAAAAACAATAAAAAGTAACAAATTTACTACTCATGCTAACCACAAGCTTCACTTCTTAAGATACTAAAGTTATAATAACCGAACTTCCAGATCACTGTATTCCAGACTGTCACGTAAAATACAATTATTTTTTTCAAGCCTTGCGAACCGTATGGGCTCGCACAACGTTACGTGAAATCCAGTTTTTTATATTTATTTCGATACATTTTTGTATTAGTTAGCATTCCTTGATAATTAAATTTATTGGTTAACTTTTATTGTGTTTCTTTGCTTTGCATTTAAATTCAGTCATAAATATTTTTCTTAATGATTGGGTAGTATTTAAAACTAGAATTATTTTGTATTTGGCATTCGAATGCATTCCATTTATTAACATACTTACACTTATAACAGGCAAAATTTTACATGTAACTATATACTCGTAAGCTTATTCTACCTAGATTGGACAAAAAGATAAATAGTTTAAGGTAGCTCGGATTGACTTATATAACAAGATGTGAACACCACAGTAAGTAAACAATCAAGGTATAATTGTTTCGCACTCAAAACTCAAATTTCAAAATGAGTTAAAATAAACCACGAGTAATTCCATAAAATAAATTTTATTTATTCATCGTATGAAATACAAATTTTTAGGATTTCGATTGTGGCAATGTTAGCTAATAATATTAATAAATATATGTAATAAGTGTAAGTTATATATTAAAAAAACTAAACCAACACGGAACAAGTATTTGTATGGCCTACAAATAATTGATCCGGGTCTGGATGTTTGTCCTTGTGCAATTTGTGTTTGTAAACTGCCTCCACGATACAGGAGAAAATCCTAGTGTGGGGGTAACGTTTTTTAAAAGAAAATAACAAAAAAACAAAAACACACATTGGTCATAAGCTAATGATCCTAGTGAGAATATGGGGTAACAGTCATGAAATTATTATTTTGTCATTGGTTAGCTTAGTAGACACCCGCAAAAATTCAGTTAATTCTTTAGACATCCGAAATGGGTAAAACAATAATAGTGAACTGTTTAATAATTAATAGTGCAAATTATTCACAACATAATTAATAAGAAATGGATTTAAAAATTAAATAAAAAAATTTAAGCATATTTTCAAATATTAAAAAAAGACTAAGAGGTAATCCATTTTAATTATCTACTTTGTAGACATTTCATTTCTACTTTGTATAGGGCAAACAAAACGATCAATAAAAACCCGCGCAAAAGAACACATAGCCCACGTGAAGCACCAACGTTCCGGGAAGTCTGCAGTTGGTGATCATATCCTAAAGGGCTACGCCATTACATTAGATTTGATAAACCACAAATTCTAGCGAAAGAACATCGATTCCTGCCAATGATGATACGTAAGGCTATTGAAATAAAAAAAAAATCTCAATAATAAAGGGAGGCTACAAGCTGCTTGATACTGCAAGACTTCAAGATACAGTAAGTTCATTCTGCGTAGATCAGACCAAAATTAATAACTAAAAAGCTGAAGGTACTTCTGGTTAACTCTGATATCGGGCCGTCAATCACCTCAGTCCCCCGTGATCATGGGTGCTGTAAAGCAACCCGAAACGTCGAGAATTAATGAAAATAAAAAAAATAAGTTAATTAAACACGAAAAAATCCGTAAAAGTAGTTTTATTCAATCTCCCCCCGGACCGCGCAAGCGTTTAGACGTGTGTTTCCATGCAGTTTTTTCAAAAATAATTTTAAAATCTAATTTAAATTTGCAAAATAACTCTGTAAAAGTGTCATTAAGTACCAGGCGACCATAACGCTCGTGTACTACTTGGTGCTACGCAAGAACGAGACAACGCAACTGAGACAAGAACAGACTGCAAGGTACGCTGCGCGCACGTCACCGCCTTCCCACGTACGTAATCAACTCTGTCGATTGCCCTAACTCATAAGCGGTAGCGAGAGCGCCTATAAACTCCTACTTTCCTGTAGTCTCCTGGTACAAGCAACCATGAACAAGTCTATGTCCGAATCAAATTTGTCTAATGAACCTATTGTTACCCCTCCAAATTTCGTCTTTGGACGTGCCAAAAAAAGGAAGGAACAGGATAGTCCTGCTGATCTGGAGCAATCTACTCCCAGCTGTAGATTGAGTGATTTATGTGCTTTTAAGGAAGAAATGCGGGATATGTTTGCCTCCTTGCTTGCTGCACAGCAGCAAGAATTTAATAAAATAAATCCGAGGTTGAAGCAAATTCAAGAAACCAATACCAAAATTGAAACTTCTATAGAACATTTGCACAAAGAAAACGCAGAATTAAAAAAAGAAATTGAGAACCTGAAACAACAAAAGAAAGAAGACACCAAATACATCACTACCCTCGAAGATAAAATTGAGACCCTGCAAAAAGTGTTTGGGAAAGCAAACTTCGAGATTAAAAATGTTCCTAAAATAGAAAAAGAGACAAAAGATGATCTGACTAAACTGGTCACCTGCTTATCCACCACTGTGGGCGCTAGCATTACAAAATCGGACATCAAAGACATATATAGAGTTCGAGGGAAAAAAGAGAGTGATGCTAATGCAACTATTGTTGTAGAAATGAATTCTACCCTGCTAAAGACTGACATAATTACTAAATGTAAGACCTTCAATAGAACTAACAAAGCAAAACTTCGAGCAAAACACCTGGGATTTGTGAAGAATGAAGAAACCCCTGTTTTCGTGTCCGAGCAACTGACACCCCGAGCTTCACGACTGTATTTTCTTGCGCGGGATTTAATTAAATCAACATCTTTTACCTTCTGCTAGACGGCCTACGGTAATGTATATGTTAGAAAGAACGAGAACTCTCCGATAATGACAATCACTAATGAAAATCAAATCAAACAGCTATTCGACAGTGCATGACTAGAAATGTATTTAGCATTTAAAATTAGAGCCCATATTCTTTCATTCTCTGATATTTGTACTTCAATATTGGGAACACTGATTCATGTTATAACATGTAACATTGTAAATAATGCCCGAATATACTCACTCACTCCGCTCTCCAATACGTTCAAAATTACATGTACACACTTCAACTCAATCACACAAAAATACCACAACACATTCCCACCCGTTTACACTCACAACAATCACTATCGACACTCAAGATATCTACAAATTAGCCTACACAAATCAAATTGTACCCATTGTTATAAGCGGTCATTCTTAATTTTACGGCGTGTGACCACTTCCTTTAGAAAAGAAATTCAGCCCAAATATTTTTATATTAATGGCGGATAACCTCAGAAACTTAACCGAAATTGACAATATCGCTGTAGCAAAATCTGTCACATGCGACATAGGGGACCTAAACAAACATATTAACCTTAACAAAAATGATCTTACATTAGTTCAACAAAATATCAGAAGCATCTACTGCAACTTCAATAACTTTGAGGTGACACTATCGGATCTTAGCTCAGATATTGACGTTATAATACTTACGGAATGTCACCTTAACATAAATAAACCCGTCCCCACTTTGAGTAACTATACTCATTATGCTACTACCTTTAATTGTAACCAAAATGATGGAGTGGTCATCTACGCCAAATCTAAATTAAACCCAATTTTTAAAGAACATCACCTTGATAATGCCTCGTGTATACAGCTGAATGTTTGTGGGTGTGCTATACTTGGTATTTACCGATCACCGTCACAAAAGAACGCATCTAATTTTATTGCCTCATTGAATAATTTACTGGAAACGTTAAAATGTAATAGAAATATTATAATATCTGGCGATATAAATATAAACTTAATTAGGAAAGATAACGAAACATCTTACGAGTGTAATAATCGGGCCTATTACTTGACATGCTCTCATCACATGGTCTCTTACCTGGACATATACTTCCTACACGAGAAATGGGTTGCCTTGACCACTTTGTCTTAAAAATTGATAAAACCAAACTGTCAGCTAGTATAGCAGTCTTAAACACTTCAACAACTGATCATGCTTCAGTCTTTATGAGCATCGCTAAAGTAAAAAATAGCTACCATTCTCCAAATATCAAGACCTTTATTGACTTTAAAGAAGCTGCTGAGAGACTTATAAACAAAAACCTATCCAATCTGTTGTTTAGTGAAGACCCTAACTTTGTTATTGAACATCTTATTAATAAACTCAAATCATCCCTAGATGAGAGTGTTAGAGTTAAGAGGATCTCGAATAAACAACGGATAATTAAACCTTGGATCACCAACGGTTTACTACGCTGTATAAGGAACAGAAACAGAATCCAACTTAAGTTAAGGTCCGACCCGTATAATGCAATACTAAAAATAACATTCAGTAGGTACCGTAATTACTGTAATAATTTAATTAGAAAACAAAAACGCAAATATGAATCTGAACAACTAAAAGCTAATATTAAAAACCCAAAAGCTTTATGGCAATCAATCAAAGAAATAGCGCATCTTAATTTATCTAAAACTAGAAGCTGTGAATTACTTAATTCTCGAGGTTCTCCCATAGAGACAGTTAACTATGTAAATAATTTCTTTGCGAACGTCGGTAAGCGACTTGCTGCTGACATACAAAGTACGTGCCCGCAGCCAGATGGTAACTTAATAGCTACCCCAAAAACACAACTATCTTCTTTTGTACTTCTGGAGACTGACCCCATGGAAGTTGATTTCGTTATCTCAAACTTGAAAAATGACAGTGCTCCCGGCTATGACGGTATACAAACAAAATTCATAAAAATTGTTAAACCCCTAGTTGTCCCCATTATTAGTCATCTAGCCAACCTTTGCTTCAGAAAAGGGATATTTCCGACCCTGCTTAAAAAATCTATAGTTACACCCGTCTACAAGGGTGGTGACAAAAAAGATATAACTAATTATCGACCGATTTCAGTCTTGTCGGTTATTTCTAAAGTTATTGAGAGACTAATAAATTCACGCCTTATTACATACCTTGAAAAATTTAATATTTTATCCAGTTCCCAATTTGGTTTCAGAAAAACAAAATCTACAGAAGACGCCATTTCTGGCTTAACCTCTTTAGTAACCCAGTATCTAGATCGTGGAAAAAAATGTTTGACAGTCTTCTTAGATTTAAAAAAAGCTTTCGACACGGTGTCGGTCCCCACCCTTGTAAGAATAATGGAAAGTATTGGCATTAGGGGAGTGCCACTAAAACTCCTAACCGATTACCTTAGAGACCGGTCTCAATGCGTAAAAATTGACAATTACACTAGTACTGACACTACAATTGAGTACGGTGTTCCCCAGGGTAGTGTCTTAGGCCCTACATTGTTCTTAATATACCTCAATGAACTAACTAATCTCAAAATTGAGAGAGGGCACGTATTCTCATACGCAGATGACACAGCCATAGTATTTAATGGTACTTCCTGGAAATCTGTATTTGCGGCTGCCGAGAACGGTCTCCACAGAGTTGCAATGTGGCTCAAATCCGCTCTTCTTACCTTGAACATCGCCAAAACTAACTTTATTTGCTTTGCAATCGATAAGCTAAGCGTACATTACTGCCCCAAAACCTGTCATTAAGAATACACACCTGTGACCTTACTTGTAATGGGCCGTGTGGGTGCGATGAGATTGAGCGTGTCAAATGTACTAAATACCTTGGATTAACTCTGGACCATCGACTATCTTGGCACCCTCAAATTGAAGATATAAATAATAGGATCCGTAAACTCACATGGGTCTTTAAAAAGTTAAGACATGTAACTTCTCAAGAGCTATTAAAATATATCTATGTTGCATTGGCCCAATCTGTTATGAGTTATTGCATTCCCATCTGGGGTGGCGCTACCAAAACTAAATTCCTCGAGGCTGAAAGAGCCCAGAGATGCCTACTTAAGACAATGCTTTTTTAAGCCATTTAGATTTCCTACTGATGAACTATATCTACATCATAAAATACTGTCATTAAGAAAACTCTATATTGTCAAGTCTGTACTTAAATTACATAAGTCCTTGCCGTATGAACACAAAGTTCAAACAGGTAGAAGGAAGTGTAAAGTGGCTCCTATTACTCCATGTAGAACTCTTTTTGCCAGACGTCAGTTTCAAGCTCACTCTGCCTATCTCTACAATAAGCTTCACAATAAATATTCAATTTATAATCTTCAACTATATGAATGTAAAAAAACAATAGTTTGCTGGCTTGAGACGCTAGGGTACCATGACGTGGAGAACTTTTTATTTAAATACGAATCGTAGACCTTACAAATTTTAATGATTTATCAACACACATGCAGTCATTCTCAGAAACATACACTCTCTCTCCCTCTCACACACACACCCACACACGCATGCACACACTCACTCACTCACTCACACACACACACACACACACACACACACACACACACACACACACACATGCATCTAGTGGTTATTAACCGATCCCAAGATTTTGAAGATGAAAATGATTAATAGGGAATCACAGTTTTGGCACAATGTAATATCTGAAATTCATCATTCATTTAGTATTATAGCCCTTTAATATTGTAAAATCTATAGTTTAGTTATTAAAAACACTAAAAATAAATATTGTATACTCGGTCCAATGGAAGAGCAGAGTCACCCAACACAAGCATTTCTACATGCTTCCTGGGCAACTCTGGCCACAAAATAATGCTTGTAGACCTAAGTTAAAGAAATAAACAATTTTTATTTTTTTTTATTTTTTTATTCAATATCTACTTTGTTTAAATTTGGTAATAGTAGTGCGAATGTATTATTCAGATGGCAATCGTTTGCCAGTGGGATGCACTCTACTACAACTGCGTAATGATTTTTCATTATGATAATATTATTGTGTAACCTATTATAAGTTAATAGGTTATATATTTGTTTATAATCTATACTGATACAATGCAACAACGTAAACAAACCAAAACTGAAACATTAAACGAAGGTAAACATGATGATCACCAGATTTACACAATCGGACTTTAAGTGTCTATTGTCTAATGTGCTAATACGTAGATGTACTGTTTGCTCATATGATTAAAAAATGTGTCCAAGATTATATAATTTAATTATTGTTTTTGATTTTAATTTCGTTGAAATAATGTATAAGTATCAAATTTTAAACATAAACGAATGAGATGTGATTGTACACTATACTTTCATATTTTTCAACACACTATATGAGATAAAAATTTATAAAATTACAAAATATTAAATAAATTATGCACAAGCTTACAGTAGTAACCGAGCTCAACCACACAATGCATTCAAAGTAGGATCATAAAGCTTTTACTCAAACAATACGACAAAATTTGAACGACCTCCTCGAGCCTTGAGCTAGCTTTATGTATGAAATATGTAAACCGGCTTACGACTGCGAATACATTTCAATCCTAATATTAATATTGTTTAGCAAGTGACTAAGTGAATAAGTGGCTTTATTGTAACATTTTTATAACGTGACATCCACAGTATGGGACGGCGTAAGAGAAACATCTCGTGGTATCTTATTCCTTTTTTTTTTCATTAGCGACCTGTACAACCCCACTGGTAAACATGACGTTCGATGATCGCAGTGCGAGACGTCTTGCACATCTGAAGCTGCTGCCCCTCGTCAGTTTGGCAATATCACATCTGAAATAAACGTAATGATTAAACTGCCAACTGTTGGAAGTCTTTATTCTGGCATGTCCATAGTCCCTTCTTACGACACCCACGGGAGGAAACAGGCTGACGGATTCTCATTTGTCGGTACCATACTGGTGTATCGACACTAAAACCATAAAGTATTTCGTTATTTATTATAATAACATTTTAGATACATTCATTTTTAAATTTTAATATAAAATATTATTTATATCATTCATGAAAATATCAAGTAACAGTTGAGTAACTGTTCGTATATAACTTGCAGTGTTAAATACCGAAGGGTTCATCACCGGGTGTCGGTTGCAATTGTGGCAGTGGTAATAGTACGAGCTATAAGCTCTGTACATTTCCACTCACTGAACCATTGGGCTATGTTATATACATTTAAATACGTTATATATATATGCCTTTCAGCTGATAATAATGATTCAGCCAGCATAAAAACACAATTTTTTCAAGTTTTGTCCTCATAACTTTAAACAGACTTCTCGTCACGTTTTCTTAAGGAAAATGTGTCTTAATCTCCTGAACGGTGCCCAGTTACTAGTTACTTATACCAAGAACTTTTGTAAAACATATTAAAAAACATGCTCCGCCGTGAACACAGTAGCCGATTCTATCTCAGGAATCGCGTGGGATCGTTTAGTATTCTAAGTGTACAATCCACAACGACAAGTTGTAAATAGCCAAAGGCTAAATAAATAGCCAATTGCTCTTATTTATACAATTTAATGAAATCAAAGAGCTAAAGTTCTGTAATATAAAGAACAAACTTGGTCTTTATTTTCGTACTTGTTGTATTAAAACTAACTAAAGTTCGAAACCTTATAATTAAACGTTTAATAAAAAGTACAAAGCGTCTTCAAAACAAAAAATAAATGGATTCCAAATAATATCCTCTACCTTCTAGGATTTATTTCTTTGATATACTATGACTTGTCTTATTTTTTAAATATACTTGTTCTTTTCACATTAATTTTTAATTACTCTTTTAAGTGATCTCAGGAATGTCACCAGTTTAAGTTAACAACTGGACTGTCGACTATATAATTACATTAAAAATTTAACTCCCATTTTTTCCCAAAATGAAGACGGATTTCATTTATAAAATTTTATATGGAACCACCGCTGAAATATATGATATATAATAAAAAAAGAATAACATAAGTTAGTTCAGCCGTTTTCGAGAAATTTGTTATCACTTATGAACTTGGTTAAAAAGTGTTATTACTATCACACCAGATATATTTAAGGACAACACAATTACAGGAAATGCCAAGGAAACCCTCCTTACAAAGAGTCTCAGTGTTTTCGACGCCTCGGCAGTCTTGAAGTTACGGTCCTGTCCATCCTATGGCTGCGCGTAGACAGCGACGAGCATCCCCGCGTCTACGGGTGCCTCTATAGCTCCCATAGCGGTAATGCTGACACAGACCGACTCATCGACCACGTCCAAATGGCTGCCCAATCCGTGCTACAACAGGTCCCATCCGTAGAGATCGTGATATCGGAGACACACATCTCTATGAAAAATTGCGCTGGGCTCGAGACAACGTCTTAACAAATGTAGTGACAAGAGCTTCGGCGTACGGGTTGCTTCTGCCTCAACACCGCTCCGCTGCGTTTCGAGGCAGTTTTCGATATGCAGCAACCAAATGTTGGGACAACTTGCCCGCCGCCGTTCCGTAATACACAATCGATACATAGCTTCCACCAAAAGTTTAAATTGTTCCTCTTAGATCAGCAATCTCAAAGTTAAGTAGTGCAGATATTTTGATAGTATATAATTTTATAAATAAGGAATATATATGTAATTTTTGCAGGAATTCGATGGATGCAGGTGGCTCAGGACCGTGCTCTGTGGCATTCTTTAGGGGGAGGCCTATGTTCAGCAGTTGACTTGTGAAGGGCTGTAATGAGGATGATGAATTTTATAAATAATTTATGAGCGTGTATATGTGTATGTATGTGTGCTTGTTTATATTTATGTATAAATATGTACATACATACATATATATGTATATGTGTGTATGTTTGAGTGTGTATATATTATTTTTGAAATTGTGTATTGAAGCGTTGTACTGCAGCCGGTTTGTGCATTTCCTTGTAACTTAAACTTAATTACGTTCCTGAGTGAATTTCAATGCAAACTTACGGTATTAAGAATAATTTACAAGAATTATGATAATATTACAAGAAATAATTTTTTGTTATTTTATTTGTTTTAACACAACAGAACTGCCCTCTGCACATAAAGAATATATAATATACGTATATATATATATTTTATACCTATTTGTGTATTTTTATTTTAAATATATAAGGGTGCCACTGAAAATCAGGGTCGGGGTGCTGTACTTTTGACTCATTCCAACATATCCTGAGTGGCTTTCCTTTTTGGAGCAGAGCAGCATTAACGAGTGGATTATCTTTTTGGTTAATATATACATAAGGTGTATTATGCATTACTCCTTATTCTCTAGTTCTTTATTATTTTTTTATATAATTGTTTGCTTTTTTGTTTGTTTGTTTAATTTTACCATATCTATAAGCAAGGAGTTAATGTAATTTGTATGACTATTTAAATGTTATGTGTTTTAAATAATCCACTTGAGTGTGCTGCATATGCTAAATAAAATCGGTTTCTTTCTTTATTCCTTGATACTCGGTGATTTTAACGCCCACCACGCTAAATGGCTTGGTTATCGTTTAAACCGCTCATGCGGGTAGATCTGTCTATGACTTTGCTTTGGCATATGGTCTAACACAACTGGTTACTTCGCCTACGCGGATCACATATGTGGAAGACCATGTATGTACCTTCCCTTTTGGACCTTCTGCTGACCTCTCCTCCGGACGGATATCAGGTCTCCGTCGATGCCCCTCTGGGCTCTTCGGACCATTGTCTGATCCGGAGTACGGTGCCACTCACGCTCTAATCGCAGTTGCGATCTGCAGCTTGCCGACGTGTTTGGCACTATAGGTCAGCTGATTGGGACGGGATGCGGTCTTTTTTTGCATCCTACCCTTGGGGGCGGGTTTGCTTCTCGCCGGAAGATCCCAGCATTGTTGCCGATTCTGTTGTTGATATGGTACTTCAGGGTATGAAACTTTTTATTCCATCCTCTGTGGTGCCCATCGGAGGCAGATCCCAGCCATGGTTTGGTCGCTCCTGTAAAAGCATCACGCTATAAGTAGGAGTGCTGCCGGGCCTGGGCTGACGCATCATTGTCTCGGGATATAAGCACCAGCGCTCTTAAAAAGAAGTATGATTGCGCGTCCAGGTCTGTCAAAAGCGTCATTGCCAAGGCAAGGTCTGAGCACATCGGCAGAATTGGCGAGAAGCTAGTTCGCCTTCCTTCGGGAACCCGTGCATTCTGGTCTCTCGCCAAGGCTGTCCAAGGGAACTTCTGTCAGCCGTCTCTTCCATCTCTGCACAGAGAGGACGACTCATTGGCCCATGCCGCAAAGAAAAAAAGCCGATCTGTTGAGCTCTCTCTTTGCATCCAACTCGTCTCTAGATGACGGGGGGAACACAACGCCGTCCATACCGCGATATGAGTGCTCAATGCCGGATGTGCGGTTTACACAGCGCTCGGTTCGCAAAGCACTCTTCTCGCTGGGCGTCAGCAAGTCGAGTGGGCCCGATGGAGTTCCTCCCATTGTGCTGAAGACGTGTGCTCCAGAATTGGCACCGGTTTCAACGCGT
>JAVANC010000016.1:44274999-44313663 GCA_033319125.1 Parnassius glacialis
TTCTCAAGTCCACTGCTGAACATAAGCCTCCCCCAAGGAATGCCACAAAACACGGTCCTGAGCCACTTGCATCCATCGACTTCCTGCTTTTCTCACCAGGTCGTCATTCCTTCTAGTGGGGGGACGCCCCACACTTCGTCCGCCGGTACGAGGCCGCCACTGGAGAACCTTTTTCCCACATCGACCTCAGTTGTCTGTTCTTCGAGCTATATGGCCGGCCCATTGCCACTTCAGCTTACTAATCCCTTGGGCTATGTCGGTTACTCTGGTACTACTGTGGATATCCTCATTTCTAAGTTTATCATGCAGAGAAACTCTGAGCATAGGGCTCTCCATAGCTCGCTGAGTGATCTTGAGCATCCTAAACCGTGAAGGATCACGCCTCAGTTCCATAGGTCATCACTGGCAACGCGCACTGGTTATATATACTATAACCAGTAGAAAGTAGTATCCATATACGTATAAATAATTATTATAAATTTAATCTGAACAACTATTTTATTTTCTTCTTTTTTATAATCTTTTTTCTCATGAACATGTTTTTTTTTAAATTTTCTTGAGATTTTTTTTAATTATCTATACCTATGTCTATTTGAAGTATCAAAACAGCATGTTTTTGCATTGTGCTAAATCATTTTTTGAATTGTGTTGTATTAAAAAACCAATTTTTTTTGTTCCGGCTAATCTTTGAAAAGGCTAGACTGATTTTGACGGGACTTTCACTGGCAGACAGCTGATGTTATAAGGAGTAACTTAGGCTTCTCTTATTTTATATAAACAATTAGGGTTCCGTTCAAAAATATCAAAACCCATGAAATCCCACCGTAATAAATTCGTTTTTAAATCCTGGAGTGGCATTAAGTTTTAATGCATTTTTTTTATTATTAAGTGGCGAAGCTTGCGAAGACACTTATTAAGTGGCGAAGCTTGCGAAGACACTTATTGATTTCACGATGTCTGTCCGTCTGTCCGTCTGTCCCACGATTATCTCGAGAACGGTTTCAAATTTTCAAATTCTGTTTTGAGCAATCGATTACTGATCACCCAGGCATCTGAACCTCCTATTTTGAAACTGATTGCTCAACGGCAACCGTTAGAAACCGCTACAAAGCTGATTGCTTCGCCACTTTGTTATGCTGTTAGCTAGCTAGGTTTATTTTCTACGTAATGCCGTTCATTTTAAAGCTACAGATAATTGTTTCTTTATTGTCAAGAGTTGTTACCCACTTCGTAGCTATTTTACTTACGCTGTGAAGCAATACAGTACATTTAGTTCTTTTTTCTTTTAGGAGTAATTTAGGAATAAATATGATTTTTATATCATTGCAATTTATATATTTGTGGAACTTACATTCTTAATGTAAGGCACAAAAATTTGATAAAACTCACAGTGATTCATGAAGAGTTGATTTAGTAAAAGGAATTTCATTGTGTAAATGTATGGACCATACCATCTATCATAAGAAAAGAGTTTGCTGCGCTGCCCTAATGTGTTTTATATATCTTCAAAATATTTTTAAATTTCTCAGACATGCAAATCCCTCGACATTTTCCTCAACCGCAAAACACGTGGTAATTTAGCACCAAAATTAAAAATTAGCAATTTCATGGGAGCCGGCGGGGCTCAAACTTTTTGTAACTTTACTTATATTATATTTTGCTTAATGTTTATATTTGCAACAGTGAGCATTAATTATTGTGCATGAAATTTAAATGTTACATTTTCGGTGAATTTTTACATAAATGATAAAATTAACCACAGATTTTTTTAAATGATATTTTGGTCACTCTAGTTACAGTCGTAAGCTCTGTTCATCTGCAGTACATATTAAAAGCTAGAAATACCTAACTATGTGCTCCTGTCGAAAGCTTATTTGTCAATTGTGTGATTTTATACACAATATTTTCATCTTTTTTACGTTTTTTTTGTGACCAGACAGCAGATTGTACTAAAAGTTACAGCCTTTATACTGCTTACACTCTTGGAAACAGGCCTCCTCTTATATCTGAGAGGGTTTTAGGGCAAGGAAGTGGCGAACTTTAAAATGACTTCAAAATTGTTATTTTTCTCATTTTATGTACAAACATATTCTACACGATTCACCAATGAGCTCCTGGTTAATCAGCACTTAAATTGTGATTAACAATTTCATTGATGCCGGCGAGAACCGAACCAAGATTTCACTTACAGCGAACGCTTAGTCGCCAAGCTACCTATCGTGGTAGCTTAGAGAGAAAACCAAATTTACAGCTTTCTCTTTTAATTTAGTTCTTTCGAAAATATCAGACGTATTAAAGTTTGCAATAACTTTCGCCAATCTGTTTTCTTGCACCACATTCAATTCGCTCGTCGAAGCGTTTTACAATCTAATTTCTTTATCATCAGCCCCTAAAATTTCACTGCTAGCTCTCCTGTAATAGATAGCATTTACCTTAATGGTTACGTTTGTTAGGCGAATTGACGATCGCAGTATATTCCGCACTTTTGACATCGCATCCTGTCGTCGGTCTGCACATTTTACGTCTGTTGTAATTTTTTTAAAGGGTTACAAACGTGTACACAGTCCTCCACCTGATGGTAAGTGGCTTCTGTGGCCCATAGACGTCTACAACTATCCTCGTTTGCGAATAAAATGCAGATGTATTGTCAGCCGTGAAGACTAACATGGAATACCTCTTTTCCAGTAAAAATAGCATCGGGTTCTCTACACTCAACAAACGAAACACAGCATCTAACGATGCTGCTATTATTTTACGCTGATATTCTGTGAGAGCATGGTCCTTCCCCGGTAGAGCCGACCACTTCGTGCTACAACTGTACTATTGGTATAGCTGTAGCATGGCTCTACCACGCTACGAAGCCTGTAAAGAGGTGTAAGTCGGGGTGTCGATAAACTCCCGAAACTATTCATTGCTGCATAGGAAGACGCTAAAGCTTCGGCAATGGAAAGGATACGGTATTAAAATCGATTGCAAGTACATCAATCTTCCTTTGATATGCCGCCAGTAAATTTATTACGGCGTAATCACTGAATAACTTTTGTATTATGTTCAATATCTCAATTCTGTCTCCAGATGTGTTTTAAGATGAACACGGTCAACAGAAAGGTTACGTGTAACGTATTTGTCATACTTATGCCGGTAGTTGTTAAGGAACACTTCGCTCAAAGTTGATGGGTATAGTTAAGACAAATTTTAAGTTTAATACTGACCGAGAGGATCCAACTTGGCTGGATTGCGTTCGGGAAATTACGACATAATATCTTCTCGTCACGCGTTCCTCGAAACTAGAAATTAAGATTGTAAGTAAGATGTAAAGTTAATCTATCAAAATTCCACTAAATAGGCTTCTTCCATAGATTGGGTGGAAGCATTTTCGAGTGGCAGCTGCGTATCGGTAAACAAAGTAATGGTAAGTAAATGGTAAAGTAAAAATGACTTTCAATAAGAATTACACATGTGATCTATATTGAATAAAAATTATTCTGTTCTATTTTATTCCATTCTATTCTAAAAAGAGGTCCCACACTAGATGAAGTGGCTACATGGTAAGATATATAGAAAAATGATAGTTGAAGGCTCAGGATCGTGTTTTGATGAATTTCTTGGAAGTGTATGCTCGTTTGTCACCCTTACTTCTGTTAAATTAAAAAAAAAACAATAATTTTGAATGGAGCTGCTAAGCCTTGCAGTGTTTACGATTATTTTAAAATATGAATGTATTATTAAGTGGCGAAGCTTGCGAAGTCACTTATTTATTTCACGATGTCTGTCCGTCTGTCCGTCTGTCCGTCTGTCCGTCCGTCTGTCCGTCTGTCCCACGATTATGTCGAGAACGGTTTCGAATTTTCAAATTCTGTTTTCAGCAATCGATTACTGGTCACCCAGGCATCTGAACCTCCTATTTTGAAACTGATTGCTCAACGGCAACCGTTAGAAACCGCTACAAAGCTGATTGCTTCGCCACTTTGCTATGCTGTTAGCTTGCTAGTTTTATTTTTAAGGAAAATTAGAAAAATAATGTCTTTCGGCTTCCATGATTTGAAAGTGTCCCAATCTCTCGAGTAAATAAAGAGATAATGACTTCTTTTATTTCATTTCATATTCATATTTTATTTTATAAGACCGACACTAGGGTTTTCATTAGGGATTTCTTTAAAAAAGTTTAGAGTATTAGGAGTACCCACACCTGTTCTTGTCGTATTTTCCGACACCCACGGAACCAAATGAGGTATTGTATATCGTTAGGTGCCTTCCTAATACAACGCAATTACGTGGTCATCACGCGAATAAAGCTAATTTCAGACGACGCTATTCTATTGTGCTATATACACATATATATATAGCAAAGAAGAACCTAATGCTATATTGTACGCCGTTCACATCACGCGATATTATCGCAAGCATTTATAGAATATATAATATATAGATAACAAGCTCAGTTGACCGCGATCTTTGAAGCGTGTGCACAGTTGCACAGCACACAACACGATCGACACAATGAATTTAATACTGGATAGTTTTGAAAGCTCATCGAACGATGATGACTTCTTGTCATTAATGCTACGAAAGAAGAAAAATGCCAGATCCTGGATATCAAATCATATAATTAAATTTCAGAGGAGAACGTGGTGATTTCAAACTTTTTGAAGATTTAGATAATGACGATCAGTTTCAAAATTGTTATAGGATGTCCATGTAGCATTTTTATCAACTCCATTCATTTATAAAAAAACGATATAACAAAGCATAATTAAAAATTAAAAATTGTGTATAGCCAACTTCAATATAAGTTATTAAGAATAACTAAAAAACGATTGGTCTGATCTTGATCAAATTCATATGAATCCACACGAGAAGTACCAGCTTTCAAACAAAAAAAGAATTATCGAAATGGGTTCAACCAGTAAAATGTTATGAGGTAACACACTTAAAAAAAAACTTTTTTTTTATAGGATAAGGGTGACAAAAGAGCACACAGTCCACCTGATGGTAAGTGGTTGCTGCGGCCCATAGACATCTACATCTATTCTCTATTACAAATCAAAATGTAGATGCGTTGTCACCCGTGAGGACTAAGATGGAATGCCTCATTCCCAGTAAATAGGGCCTCCAGCCACTTGCACTCACCAGGCGAAACGCAGAGGTAAACCTCTACTTCACGCTGGTATTCTGTGAGGTCGTGGTACCACCCCGGTTCGAGCCGGCCCATCCTAGCGACAGCAAAAGCCGCGTGGCTCTACCACTGTGAAAAATACATACAGTCAAATTGAGTACCGTCTCCTTTTTGGAAGTCGGCAGAAAATACACTACTGCGGGATAGCATTACTTCTATGGAATGATTAACGGTGACTTTAAGATAAGTAATACCATCTCACTTTATTATTTATTTATTATTACATAAAAATAACTATCGTCATTTCCATAATTACAATTTAACCAACTTTATTATATAATTATATATAGTTTATATAGTTGATTATATAGTTATATAGTTTTATTTATTATATAGTTTATATAGTTGATTAAACAACATCAAAATATAATAATTTAAAATTAAAAATTTTGTACAGCCGACTTCAATATAAGCGACTTCAAGACAGGTTATTTAAGAATAACTCAATAACCATTGGTCTGACCTTGATCAAATTCATATGGGACCACACGAAAACTATCAGCTTTCATATAAAAAAGAATCATCGAAATCGGTTCGCCCAGTACAAAGTTATGAGGTAACACACATAAAAAAAAACATACACTCGAATTGAGTACCATCTCCTTTTTGGAAGTCGGCAGAAAATAAATATAGGCTATACCGGAAGGGGGATATACATCCGAAAGGAGGTCAATGTACTCGCGAAACTGAACAACATTTAACAGAAAATAATTCGAAATTCGAAAAATAGAATAAAAATTATAAGTTTTCGTAAGTGTTGATGATAAGTATGAAGCTTCTTATTGTCATTGTTTTCAGAATTATCAATATCTGCAGAATTAATAATGCTTCTAGAATTGTTAATTACTTCTGTATTTACAAAATTTGTGGAGTTACCAGAAGTCATTGGCAAATAAGATAAAGTTCCATTTGAATCAATATGTGCTGATATATCAGCGAATTATTCTGTAAAGGTGAATTAGAATATACTGTATTGTTCTGTGACTGAATGTCTGAACATGATGAAGACGATGAATGGGAACGGTTTGGAGATGGTGTATCGATGCGGGACATTTGTGTCGAAACTCAAAATGGTTATTCGAAATTATTATATTAGATGTATAGGTGCTACAATTTGGCAGTTCCTCCCTGCTATGATTTTCACGTGTCTTCATCACGATATTGAAAATTTGTCAGTGAAATTTCAATTGAGTATATTCCGCTAACACTTTATAAGTTTCATACACTGTATCAAAAAACTTTTCAGCTGCACAGAATCATTTTGTAGGCGTTGTCACAACACATTTCTTCTTAGAGCGTCTCTA
Organism: Parnassius glacialis; assembly: GCA_033319125.1. Taxonomy (NCBI): domain Eukaryota; kingdom Metazoa; phylum Arthropoda; class Insecta; order Lepidoptera; family Papilionidae; genus Parnassius; species Parnassius glacialis. Next base: position 44,281,480 of record JAVANC010000016.1, read on the forward strand.
GCCTTTGACCTATTATGTCTGCATTGGCTTTTATCCTCAGTACACTAGGGAAAGTTTACAAGCGACTCATATTGAATCGCCTTCGTAAACACGTCTTCATCAATATAATTCTTCCAGACGAGCAGTTCGGCTTCACACCCGAACACTCTTCCACCGACCAATTACATCGCCTCACGGAATACATTCTGTTTGGATTCAATCTCCCATAAAAAGGTCGCAAAACGACCATGACTGGTGCTCTCTTCTTCAATGTTGCAATTTCTTCAATGACCAGCATCCGCATAGTCTAATTCATCTGAGGATGCCCCGTGAAGAGGCGAAACACGTGTCACATTTTCGAGAGTGGTGTGTCGTGCCTAGTGTGGTGGTGCTGGGGATGGTAGTACTGGGATTGACGGCGACTGTAGGAACTTAACAACATATCAGGATTTTTTTCGTTTCCTTTCTGCGTACAGTGATGGTGATTGCCCTTCAGATATACTGTTATTAATGTTTTGTGTTACCTCAGTGGCAATATTTTCAAATTCTCGTTCAAGACTATTTTCTGACTTATCTTGACTTTTGTTTGAAGAGTGATCCTGAATAACAGAATTTGTACTTTTTGGTCGATTTCACATGTATGGAAGAATAAACTCTATAATTTTCTCGTACTTCCAAGGATTTATTGAAGTCGAAGCGTGCCCTGTTGTATATTATTTCTTACTGAGTGCTTTTCTATATCCATCTCTTAATTTTTTCCACATGTTCTTTGTTTCTATGACTGAAACACAATAGTTAATTATTAATTATTTTAATTTGTTTTCAGGTATTTGGCTGCAGGTGACTCTAAATCTTCTATGGGATATAGCTACAGAATGGGAATAAGTACAATATCTGGTATTGTTGATGAAATTTACAGCGCTTTATAGACCCATCTTCAACCATTGGTATTAAGAGAGCTAACTACAAAGGACTGGAAAAATATTGCTGTTCATTTTAAAAATATAATCCAATTTGATCATTATATAGGTGCAATTGATGGAAAGCACGTTTTAAATACAAGCACCTCCAAATTCTGTTACCGATTTTTATAACTACAAAAACATATTCAATTGTCTTATTTGCGGTGACTGATGCAAACAACAGATTACTTTATATTTATGTTGGGTCTATGGGTCGTTTTAGTGATGGCGGGATATAAAATGACAGTATTTTTGGACAATAAATAAGAACTGACAAATAAAATATTGTAAAATATTTTTTTGGAGCCACACAACCAGTTTTCTTGTAAGGGAATCGAACTTATAATGTCATTGCCCGTTAACAAAGTACAAGAATTCATACACAAAAGCTAAATAAAAAACGTATTTGCGACGGTCAGACTATATTGATCAAAACTTATTAAGCACTAAAGTGATTGACCTCGATGGATTTTTTTGCACGAGTACTTAGGCTTAGGTTAGGCTTGTGTGTTATCTTACCGATCTAGTAAATTAACTTCATCTATAAACATTAGTTACGAAATATAATAAGGCAAAAAAAGCATTTTCTATTAAATATTTCAGCTGATTCTAATCACGTATCAGTATCATTACATATCTTTCAGGAAATTACTATGATAAAAATATCCAACTTGTAAATATTATTTGAATAGCACTGCCCTTATTATTTTTCTATAATAAACTCCAGTAGTTTTAGAAAATATTACTAAGAGATATTAATAGATATATTATTTATTATCATCATTACAGACCTTTACAAGTCCACTACTGAACATAGGCCTCCCCCAAGGAATGCCACAAAGCACGGTCCACAGCCACCTGCATCCATCGACTTCCTGCATGTCTTACCAGGTCATCACTCCATCTAGTGGGCGACGCCCTACACTTCGCCTACTGGTACGAGGCTGCCACTCGAAAACCTTTCTTCCCCACTGGTTGTTGGTCTTTCGAGCTATATGGCCGGCCCATTGCCACTTCAGCTTACCAATCCGTTAAACTATTTCGGTCACTCTAGTTCTAATGTGGATATCCTCATTTATTTATCCTAAGCTTATCACGCAGAGAAACTCCGAACATAGCCCTCTCCATAGCTCGCTAAGCGACCTTGAGTGTCCATATATGGCCGGCTATGAAATACCACGTCTTAGATCCCTGAGTCTTCACTGGCAACACGCACTGGTTGTACAATCTCGTTTTCAGGTTTTGAGGTATACCCGACGAGAAGATTTGTTTTCCTTACAATGTTGTTAACGAGAGTTGAACGATAAATTCTACACCTCCTTGGGACAGATGGTCGCCCTCCCGGTGATAGAACAACTTGCCGGATTCGAGGATTACCGTGTCCTTCCGCTTCCTTCGGACCTTTGATAATCTTATAATATGCCAACGTAACTTGTGTATCTCTTCTTCCAGCTCCAGAATTTTTTTTGTCAATCCTCACGGTGGGTGCGTTTTATGTCACCACGTCGAGTCGTTTTAGGTGGAAACCGAACCTATATCGGAAGTTCTTAGTATCCTCTGCCCTGCCGTTACCATAGTCGCCACCGTAGCTAGGAATAGCGGGGCCGCTGGGGATTGGGGCCGTCTCTTTATAACTTTCATTTAATGCGGGGGATGTTTGTCATAGTTGCCACGCTTGACGAGCGGGTTGGCAGCCACAGCTTTTTATTTTAATTTTGCTATTTTCAGGAAGATGCTGCTGTTCATCTCTTGCCTATCTTTCGCCTCTTACGACATTCACGGGAAGATATACTGTAGTGGATATTCTTAACCGCCACTACACGGCAAGGTACGGCAAGATATATTATTTACAACTAACATTATCAATATAATGACAAGCGAATTGTATATAAGCCCCTCACTAGATGGAATCAAAAAAATATCTGAGATGACTGGTAAGAGAAACAGAAATATGCAGATGGCTTCGGACTTTGTGGCATTTTTAGACGACGGAAAGAATTAAGGATTCGAAGTAGGTTTGAATCCTCTTTCTTTCTGAGCTTGCAGTCCGAACCCTTAACCATGAATTACTGCGACGAAAGACTTTTGCTGGCTCTTCCGTAACTGTTTTTATTTTTGTAATATTACTTGCGATCCGTCACGGCTTCGCACGGGTGATTTCGTAGGTATGTCGCAGGTTTAAGGTAAAATAAGGTAACTGGAAGAAAACAAAACTTTATATTATCATAAACCTTAGAAAATCCAGTTTTTTGATCAAAAACCCAGTTGTATGACAAAATCAACCTACCCTTTTTCTTTTTTTTACATAGAAAAATTCCTACAAGGCAAGGAGAGTAGCGCCTCGCAATACCGACACCCTTCTCCCTCCGCACTACTGCATCAACGGTGCGGCCGCACCGTCAGAGTCGCGGAGGATAGGGCAAGTGGCGCATCAACATAGCAATACGAGTTATATTGGTATGGCGATGCGACGAGAGTTCCTCCGTGACTCATCCTTGGCTGCAGCGAAGGGGGGAGAGGACACTCCTCTCGCCGTGCCATGAAATTTAAACTCTATTTAATAAAAATAAGTCATAAATATCGTTAATAATTGACGCCGTTATCGCGTAACATACCGAGTATGTATGCATATTTAAATAAAAATAACATACTAACATGGCATTTCAGTCAAAGCTTATCAACTCCCGCTAATCTTAAGGTCCAATATAATAATAAAATGATTGAAGAAGTCAACACTGCCAAATTCCTCGGGGTGACGACTGACAAGATATTGAATTGGAAAAAACATACAGAATTCTTAGTAGAAAAATTAGTAGCTCGACATATACCCTGTATAAATTGGTTAAAGCGTAACATTAATGCGTTGCTTACAGCGTACCATGGCTTAGTTTTGTCGCACCTAAGATACGGGATTATCTTCTGGGGCAATTCGACTTACACGGATTTACCTTTTTCAAAGCACAAAAAATTTTTTCAAGGTTTACCTTTCAAAGCACAAAAACGATGTATTAGGACCATGTTTAAACTGGAGCCAACTGATAGCTGCAAACCCTATTTTATAAAATATAAAATACTGACATTACCATGTCTATAATTTTTAGAAATTGCCATGTTTGTTAAATGTAATGGGCACTTATTTCCACGTCTGTCACACGTAGTTAGTTCAACAGACGCGATGATACTATTCTATATTTGCATAGCTCAAAAACTGAATTGATGCGAAAAGGTGTTTTTTTCATGGCCCTTTTAATATTATATAATAAGCTTCCAAAATTTTTGAAGGAACAGAATGCCCATGTATTTAAAAATACGTTGAAATTATAATTAGACGGCAAAGCATACTATAGCATTATAAGGGATTGAAGTGGACTGTATTTATTTATTACTGTAGCTAGTGGACTGTATTGACTAATTGACTGACTGATATTGAGGTAAACTATGCTAGGGGACTGCTTGAAGAAAAGATGGTACTGTAGAACTATACTGTATTCAACTATTTACAATAATCGGCACTATTAACTAGGATAATATGTACAGAGAGAGGTCTTCAATTGTGGAGTCTTGATTTTCTGTCTTGAGTCTTCTTTGTTGTCTTCTCGAGTGCCGCTTCAGAAATGAACACCTCACGGACCAAAACGCCCTTCTTATATCCGGCAAGAGAGCGTCTCAGTCTGTGAGAAGTGCCGTGAGACGATGCTGCACGCCCATTGGTCGTCGCTCGGCTCCGGTGCGCGGGGTATGCTGGGCGCAACGGGGTATGAAGGGGCGACGGGGCGGCGGGTCTCTAGCTGTCCGCAACATCCTCCCCCCGGCGTAGCTTGCGAGCCTAAGCTTCCCTCGGGAGGACGGCGATCTCCCTGACTGGCCGCTGCAGCACTCCGCCCCTGGTCCTCACCTCCACGTTGCGCACTACGCCGTTTGGTCCAGGAAAGGTCCTCGTTACGATTCCCCGTGGCCACACGTTCCGTGGCATGTTGCTATCTGCCACCAGGACGAGGTCCTCTTCTTGGATCTAGCGTTGCTGAACATCCCGAGAGTCCCCGCGCGCAACCAGCGTCGGCAGGTACTCTTTAATCTAGCGCCTCCAGTATTCATCGGCGAGTCCTTGCGCCGCTCTCCACGCCCGACGATCACTAGGTGTGCACGGCGCGGTGACTGGTAGGCTCGAAGGTTCCAATAGCAGGAAATGGTTGGGTGTCAGCGCCTCTTCCTCGTTGATGTCGACCGGTACGTGCGTCAACGGTCGAGAGTTGACTGTGTTCTCAGCTTCTGTGAGGAGCGTTGCTAGCGTCTCCTCACGTTGGCTCTTCTGGTGCAGAGTGGCTTCGAGTGCGGTCTTCACTGAGCGCACAAGACGCTCCCATGCGCCTCCCTGGTTCGACGCGCCCGGTGCGATGAATTTCCAATCTGTCCGCCAAGTCAGCGCGTAGTCCTTCAGCTGTGGTGCCCACTCTTTCATTGCCCGTTGTAGCTCAGTATTTGCCCCATGAAAGTTCGTCCCATTATCTGAGTATATGACCCGTGGCCACGAATGATAGCATAGTGTCTATCAATAGGTGGTAGAAATTTTCCTATGCTGGCTGCTTAGGAATCCGTCCGGATTTCTACTTATATAACTATATATATAAAACAAAATTAATAATTATTTTATTTATAAATTTATTTATTTATTGTTAATTGAAAAACTATAAGCCAGATTACCATGATAATAATTATGACTAATGATAAATAATCAAATTTATTTTTAAGTAGCAATCATCCCCAACTTCGCACGGGTGATTTCTGATGTTTGATCTCGAAAACAGCGCCACCTACCGGGCCCAAATGTAAATCTAACCACAAAAAAATTCATCTCAATCGGTCGAACCGTTTCAAAGTTGTAGCTAGACTAGCGGGCAGCAATTATTTCTATATTAATTAAAGATAATTAAAAAGGTATAATATAAAACAAATCTAATTTGACCGTGGGTGTCCTAAAAGTCGGCGTCTTCCTAACAAAATCAAAAAGTAAAAAAACCTGCCTGCCCGGTGTAGCAACTCTGGAAATATCCTGTGATAGATGGATTGATAGAATATGAAACAGTGAATAGTTAATAAATTAAAATAAATATTAGTGACACATGTTCAAATCACAATTTTTTTTGAAATATACAATTATTACTTAGAATGATTCGTAAGTAAGAACTTACTAGGTGATACGACCCCTTTTCACCTCCCCTTTCCATGGATTGTAGGAGCCACTTACCATGTGGTTAACTGTAACATCGTTTGTTAAATCAGTTTAAAAAATGAAAGTATATTCTAACAGTGGCAACAGCCTCAGTGTAGGACAAGAGTTATATCGCCCCGGAGGACGCAAATACATTATGACTTTGTAACGGAATCAGTTATTCACTGTACCCGGAATGTCAGGGATGTGGGTAAAAGATAAATTTGCTGCCTGTTCCGTTTCGTACACTCTATTACATCATGAACACGTCACCGGGGAACGCACTTTAATATGTAGTGAAATTAATGGAAATAATTGTTCTAATAACTTATCCTAAAATCTATCACAAAACAATTCATTGCGGAGTCCTACGGGCCTTCGCCATTAGGCCATGTTTTGTCACAATCACAGTAAAATTATAATGATTGTGATGCATTTTTTACTCAAGCGTATTCAGCGATTGTTGCACAGTTTTTTTTTTCAATGAACTAACTAACGGCAGTAGTACCGTATAGTGTAGTGACAGTGTAAAAATAACCACTACCCCACATCATTCCTTGGGTTTCGTAAGAGGCGACAGAGGAAAACAAATCAGGACATGGGCACCAGCGGCTTCCTAATAACGAATAAAAACTGCGGTTGCCAATCCGCTTGTCAAACGTGCCAGCAATGGCAAATATCCTCCCTATGAAGCAATCTAAGGGGGAGGCCTATGTTGAGCAGTGGACTTTTAATAGGCTGTAATGGTAACGGTTAGTTACAAACAAACTTATTATAGTAAGTGGCCTCTCATTCTATGGAAATTTACAGCCAACTTCAAGAAAGAAAGCTACAGTTGCGTTGTCACCTCTGAGAACTAGGGTGGAATGCCTCAGCCTGTTATAATACCGGTTTTCTAAATCCTTCAGACCGAAATATAGCGGTATACGCTTATTGTACTTAATAATACATTTTTCATTAAAATTCAAAATGTGACACACCAGTACTGTGAGGGTGTTTTACTCTGAAATTCTGTGAAGATATCGTCCTGCCCAAGTTGATCAGATCTATTCATATTGCAGCTAATTTGCTATCGAATCGATATGAAGTGCAATCTAGAGTATTTCAAGAGGCATTTATTATTTACCCAAAATATCTTATATACATCAAAGAGCGGCGAGAAATCTAAAGTATTTTAAGCGCTATTTATTAGAAACGAGATGGGCTACAAATTAATATTGAGATAGAAACTTGTTTATTCTTTCCTGAAAGTTTGTAATAGAATAGAATAGAAAAGAATAATTTTTTATTCAATATTGATTATTACATAATACTTATTGAAAGTCATTTTTTATTTACCACTGGTTCGGAAAATACCTCAGTCCTGGGAAGAACCAGCAAGAAACCCAGCGGGACTTTTTTTTATACATAATTTCACTTAACAATAATTTTGTTTATACAATTTTTAAATGATTTTTCATAGAACCAGCATGGTGGCGATCACCCTATTCCCAGGGGTTATTTTCATTCATGTATTCCTTGATATTATAATAACCCTTTTTGTACAGTTTTTCTTTAATAAAACTTTTAAACTTGTTTATTGACAAACTTTGAATATGTTCTGGGATTTTGTTGTAAAAGCATATACATTGCCCCATAAATGAATTACTGATTCTGTGGCGTCTAGTAACTGGCATTACAAGCTTATGTTTGTTCCTAGTATTTAGAGTATGCACATCCTTATTCTTATTAAAGCTATTTATGTTTTTATGCACATACATTACATTCTCATAAATATATTGCGATGCCAAAGTTAAAATGTTTATATCTTTAAATTTTTCTCTGAGGGAATCTTTACAATTTAGGTTATAAATCGCCCGTACGGCTCTCTATTGCAAAACAAATATAGCTTCAATATCAGCCGCATTACCCCATAGCAAAATTCCATAAGACATTACGCTATGAAAGTAACTAAAATACACTAATCTAGCTGTCTCAACATCTGTGATAATGTGTAATAAATACTAAATACAGTAAAGTACTTACGTCCTTTTGTAAGCGTAATTCCATCACGACTACATTCTTTACACTTTATATTTTGTAATAAATGACTTAGGTAAATATATTAATAAAAAGACGACGCGATGCAGTAAGAATGGATGTAGGTCACGTTTCCTGGGTATGAAGAGACAATTTCTCTGTTGCGCTCATGTGTAGTAAAAACTGTGTACATTTTATTATGACATGACGAATAATAAAAATTCCGTTAAGAATTGTGTACGAACGAATATACGTACGAATGGGTCGGCTTAGCCGAGAAAGTCCTACGCTCGCACAGATGGTGTTCTGTTGCGTATTTTTTATTTCGACTGCCTCGTTGGTCATGCGGTAGCAAACGTAACCGCTGATCATGAAGTCCCAGGTTCAAATCCAAGGTTAGGCCAATATTAGTTTATGGGTTTTTCTTTTAAAAAAATTCTTATTAGCAGGTAGTCACGAGTTTTACCCCTATGTCGCGGAAAGCTTGTAAAACTATTAGTCCTGCACCTGGTCTCTCTCCGGTCGTGTCGGACTTTTTTTTATAGGATAAGGATGACAAGCGAGAACACAGTCCACCTAATAGTGAATGGTTGCTGTGGCCCATAGAAATACACCTAGCCTCGTTTGCGAATCAAAATGCAGATGCGTTGTCAGTCGTGAGGACTATGATGGAATGCCTCTTTTTGAGTATAAAGGGTCTCTGAAACTCTCTATCAAACAAACTCACCATTCAAAACAGAGCAGCAATAAGCTGCTATTTTAGGCTGGTATTCTGTGTAAGTCTGTTCCTTCCCCAGTCGAGCCGACCCATTCGTTCTACAACTATATAATTAATATAGCTGCAGCATGGCTCTATGTATGGCTCAAGTACCTACACTGCTGTCCCATTGGACAATTACACTGAGAGAATAGTGAGTGCACCTGTGATTACGCACACACTCGTGCATTATAATTTCGTCCTGCATAAATGGCTAATTTCCGTTGGGACTGGCCGCCGTGATCAAAATTCGGCCTGGAGCACATTATTATAGAAGGCCATTATATCAGTCTAGCATTTTCCATAGTCACTTCTTAGGATTAAAACCTATTAATATATAAAAAAGGAATCCAAATTTGTTAACAGAAAATTAACACAAGAATATGGTCTTATATAATAAGTAAAAGATTTACAAAAAATATAGCTGGAGCGAATCTACCGTAGCGCCTTATCTCAATGACTGACTATTGTCTTTTTTCCCCCATATACATTCAACAAAGCCCTTTAGCTAGACAAATTGACGGTGCTGATTTTCGAGAAATTAAGCGTAGCAAACTGAAAAAAAAAAGTATGTAGAATATTAGTGTTTTTTGAAGTAATACTTTTAGGCACGTAGAGAGTTCCACTTGTAACTTTATGTGATTTTGGGATTAAATAGGTAAACCTTAATAAGTATGTATGTAAGAATATTCACTTCGCCATATCATCCTGTGGGTGTACTAAGACGTGGCAAAGAGAAGAATGTAGAGAAACAAACAGCGACGTCTTTCTAGTAAGAACTTGAATATTAAAAGCTGTCGTTAGCTACCCACCTGCTAAGCTTGGCAACTATAGCATATATCCTTTAAGCCTTTAGAGATGGACTTTGATAGACTGTATTGAATTAACACTAAAAAAACTAAACACTTAAAAAGTGATCTTGAAATCATGGACGTGTATCTTCTAACGCACGAACATAAATACTCGCATTCATTATTTTAAAGTTTTTCATAATCACAAAGATAAAGCGAAATTATATTTTTAATACAGTTGCTCAAAAAGTGGCGTATTGCATGGACGTATAGCGTTCGAGATGTGGGCTATTACATACTCGTGCTTTTTTTTTACCTTTACCGAACTCGTGCGTTCTCTTTCCCAACTGTCCAAATAATGTCTATTAAAAAGAAAAAAACCAACCACGAAGTTTTTACTAAAAAAAAATTCATAGAAGTTTTTATGATTCATGCAAATATTTCTAAAAAAAAGCTGCTAATTTATTTCAATATCAGATTTAATGATTTGGCTTAATGAGATAGGTTAGGTTTCATTTCATTTCATCTCATTAAATTTCATTTAATTTCATATCAATAAAAAAATTCTACTTAAGACTTGGCCCATACAGGGCATAGTTCCTTTTGCCTACCCAAAATGGGTGAAGAAAACAAAAAAAATCTCTGCTTATATTCTTTCACGGTTGCTGCCATTTTCCAAAAATGTTCCTTATTTAATTGCTTCATTTTTCGCAACTGTATTAAAAATAGTTGTTCAGTACACGTGCGGAACCGTCATTGCAACTTGTTCCGACTGTCAACCCTCACCTTCGGCTGCGCCTCGGCTCGGGTAAACATTTGTCGGAACTCTTTGCAATGACAGGCTTTCCGCACTCGTAATGAAATATACTATTATATATATATATATATATATATATATATATATATATATATGTGTAATTATTCCGTCCGTGTGTTTATAACTGAACTCTTCCTAAATGGCTGGACTGATTTTGATAAAACTTTGTGTGTATAATTTTATATTTATAAATAATAAATTCATTCGAGTCTAGTTCAGATGTACAAATGGACCAGGCAGGTGGCGCTGTGTTCGAAATTCAGGAATCACCCATACTGAGCTGAGGCGGATCGCTAGTATAATTATTATGATTACTTATATAACTAAAGATAGCCATAGTTAACTATAATATTAGATAACTAGACTTATTCAATTACGCCATTACATATATTTATTTATTACTGAGTACCTATCTCCCGAATTTCTTTGGATAAGAATGAAAATGTAGATGAGTTGTTGCCCCTGAGTACTAAGATGCAATGCCTGATATCCAGTAGAAAGGGTTTCCGGTTCTCTAGACTACCCATACGAAGCACAGCAGAATTGAACCCCGGTAGATAATCACAGACCATTTATTATATCAGATTTTTGTTCTTTTCTTTAAATTTTAAAGATATTCAGATAAAATGTAGCCTTCATTTCTCTCGCCATTACTTTATACGTGTTTCTATTCCGAAGATTAGTAGTTAGAGATAGTCAACAATTTTAAGAATGATTCATTATGTCACATGTTAATAAACCCATGAGCTTAACAGAAGCTAGTTATTTCAATATTAAAGACAAACACTTCAATTTCATCTAAATGTGTAGATAAAGTCTTCATTTATTGATATTAGGTTTTCAGATTTTTAATTAAAATAATTATATGCATATAGCCGAACAGGAAGAAAGATATTCGAGTGGCAATCTCGTACCGGTATGCGAAGTGTAGTACTGACGATATTTTGTAGATATCATGCAGGAAGTAGATGGATGCAGGTTGCTCAGGACCGTGTTTTGTAGCATTATGTGGAGGCGATCTATGTTGAGCAGTGGACTTGTGAGAGGCTGTAATGATGGTAAGTAAGAAGTAAAGGGTCTGATAGACCACTTTTAAAATATTCCAAAACCTGAATCCGGGAATGAAAAAAGGTATTTTGGCAAGAGCGCTGACTGGACATTTCTGTTTAAAGACACTTGACCATCCTGGGATTAAGCAACTCAAGGATGTGCCGATTCTTTTCCTTAACGGAAGAAACACCTCTGCACATTCTACCTATCTGGGATCCTTAATGCACAAACATATTACTCAATTGGGAATCTACATACTTAGTACAGAAATGAAAATACTCCCAGTTAAGCAACTCCTTCAATTCATTGAAGATTTAGGGTTCAGCAGTGAACTATATCCATAGCAGCCATCACATTAGATCTTTCAGGGCACTGAGCCAATCTTATTCTGGCTCAAGTTTTATTCAAGGATGTAAAATCTGTTAAATAAGCATATTTAACAGATTTTACATCCTTGAATTTTTTTTGCGTGAATGTTCATCATGTTTTAATGAAATAGAAACTTTTTTATTCAAATATATATAATATAAACAATACTCATTGAAAGTAATTTTTTGTTTAATTATTACTGGTTCGAAAAAAAACTCTGTTTTGGGAAAAGCTACCAAGAAACCCAGCGGGAATTTTTTTAAAATAACAGCTTGCAATCATGTATGTTACCCAATTAACAACAAAATAAATTAGAAATAGTTTGGTAGCGATCACCTCATTCCCAGGGGTTATTATAATCCGTAAATTCCTCAATATGATTATGTTACGCGCCACTATTAATGTCTTGTACATGGCAACACTAGTTACACTAGCGACCTCTAGTGTCGAGTAGCAGAACTAGGAGAGTCAAGATCCTTCCAGAAATTTCGGGACCGATATGTACTCGAACATTCTAGATGTCGCTACAGTAGAAAGTTCTGGAAACTATCTGAAGACCTATATAAGGCCGGTATAGACCACGACCAAGCAGTATTAAATTGGCGATACAAGAGAATACTTCGAAGCGAAATAACTGCGAACTAAAGTGATTGTATTTTATTATTAGTGTGGTTTTAGATTGAAATTATTGTTGTGTAATTAAAGTGTCAATTTTGGTAATTCAATCGGCAGTTTTTAATTGTCTCGAACCCCAAGATTGTAACAATTGGTGTCAGAAGTGGGATCAAATATGCCGATTTTACCTAAAGACGACACGGAGGGTATCTGTACCCGAAGTCAACGCCAACTAGAGACGGACCAGAGAGGATTTAGTAATGCATCGCCGCAAACGTCGGAGGGCCAGCTGCTGACCACGGAGGCCGGCCCGTCAGAAGCTCCTGCATCTGCAGCACCTGACTTTGACTGACTTTGACTTTGACGATGATGCTGCAGGAGCAGGCCCGCCGACAGGAGGAACAGGCTCGTCGGTTGGAAGAGCAGCTGCAGCGCGGTACGGAAGAGCAGATGCTCCTCAGGAAGGACCTTCACTCTACCTTCGGGAAAGAGATAAAGGAGGTGAAGGATAGGGTTGCTCAACATGACAACCGCCTCTCGGAAGCTGAAACCCGAATCGACAAAGTGAACAATCAGGTTAACAACGTGATGGCTGACGTGAAGAAAACGCTGGACGACTTCAAACTTGGGGATGGAATTACAGCTCCCGTGGTAGCTACAACACCTTCGCTACGTGGATTAAAAGTGCCACCGTTTGACGCGACTTCCTCCTGGTCGGCCTACAAAATCCAGTTCGAGGCTGTCATGAAGGCCAACGGCTGGAATAAAAGTCAGACCATGACTGCTCTTACCCTAGGCCTGCGCGACTAGGCCTTAACTGTTCTGGAAACTCTCGGTAAGGGAGTGACTTACGAGCAGCTCCTTGAGGTGTTGGAGGCAAGATATGGCGACGCTCACCTGGAACACGTCTTTCGTCCGCAGCTTAAAGATCGCGTGCAACACAGCAACGAAAACCTGCAGCAGTGGGCCTTTGAGGTGGAGAAGCTGGTTCGGAAAGCATACCAGTATGTACCTGCGCTCATTGTAGGGAACCTGTTGCAGACATTCATCGACGGCATCCGCGACCTTGAAGTAAGAGCTGCTGGGAGGCTCGGTTACCACGAGACGCTTAAGGACGCGATGGCCCATGCACTGGAGGTGGAAGCCGTGCGACAGGATCATCATTCCCATCGCGTCAGGGAGGTTTCAGCAGCTAAAGTTCGCGACTGCATAAAAGGATACAGCCCTAGCTGCTACGGCTGTGGGGAAAGGGGCCATCTTCGATCCAGCTGCCCTAAGCGAACTGTAGAAAGGGAAGGTGATCGATCTCGAGAGGGTAGTGCGGCTAATTGCACCGCCCAGCAGCAGCAGGGAAACGAGTAAAAGCCAGGACTGCGGGGCGGGTGCTGGCTGATGTTAAAAGAGCCCCAAGGATTTCGATCTCACAAACCCATGATGGGAACAGCCTAATCATCAAGGGCGAGGTCAACGTAATGCCGTGTAAACTGACCATAGACATTGGAGCCTCTCGCACGGTTGTCAGTTCTCAACTTATAAGTCAGTTCCTTGGGGACTCCGCATACAACCGAGAACGCATTAATTTGGTGAGAGCCACCGATCAGCCCATACCCATCCGTGGAGAGAAGGAGATGGAGTTGAAGCTAGGCAACATGATCTACCTGCATAATGTCATCGTGGCTGATGTAATGGATGACTGCATCCTGGGCCTAGACTTTATGAGGAAGAATTCTTGTGAGATCGACGTTAAGCAAAGTGTTTTGAAATGTGGACAAGAGGAACTTTTCGTGAAAGGGGCGTTACCAGGGAAAGTGTACAGCCTTAAGAAGATTGTTCTTCCGCCGAGATAGGAAACGATTGTGCCGGTTAGACTTCCTCGGAATCCTGGGCAAACTCTTCGTTGTATACTCGTGGAAAGGGTAGACAATGACCTTCCATGGATAGTGGCTTGAACCTTGGTCAGAACCGCCAACATCTCAGGAGTACGTGTACTGAACCATTGTGATCAGGAACAGATCATAGAAAAAGGCACACTGGTTGGTACTAGTGAGGAAGTGGATTGCTTGCGTCGGTGCCAATATCTATCGACTGAGACCCCAGCAAGGATGGACAAACGAGAGTAACCACACTTTTAGAAGACTGTCGCAGCGTTCTTTCCCCGAATGAAATGGTCAAGGCAAAGAAGTTGGTACTCAAGTACGCCAATGTTTTCCCGTCAAACGAAGCTCACATAGGAAAGACTGGCTTAGTTCAACACAAAATAAACACAGGAGAAGAATTGCCTATTCGTCAGCGGCCATGAAGATTGCCTGTAGCACATGAAAAGGTCCACTGTCGTGACGATGTCGAGGACTGGTGCCGCAAATGTACAAGTTGTGCGGCTGTAATGGGACCTCAAATTCGTAGTAGAGGCGCATTGATATTGTACAATGTTGGTGAACCACGGGAGAGGATAGCCATTGACGTTTCTGGGCGGTTTCCGGAAAGTGAAAGTGGTAACAAGTATTTCATGGTTGTGATGGATTACTTCACTAAGTGGCCAAAAGTCTTCGCTATTCCAAATCAAGAAGCTTCAACAGTTACAGATAAACTAGTTCATGAAGTCTTCTGTCGTTTTGGAGTACCTTTAGAGATTCACAGCGATCAAGGAAGGAATTTTGAGTCTCAAATATTCCAGGAAACTTGCCGAGTAATGGGTACTCATAAAACACGAACAACTTCTTATTGTGGGTACAATCTGATGGAATGGTAGAACGATTTAATCAGACATTGGAGAGGTACCTAGCAAAAGTTGTGGAAAAACGGCAACGAGACTGGGACAGGCACAAACAACCGTTTTTGTTGTCATATCGAAGCGCTGTAAGCACGAAAGTACATCAGTGATACCAGCTTTCGCAAACTTTGGGAGAGAATTACGGCTGCCTGCAGACCTGATCACCGAAATATCCCTGATGCCCCACGCAGTATAACCGATTATGCAAATGACTTGCGGAACAAAATGAATGACATTTATGAGCACGTCAGACAGACGGGCCAACAAACGTATGAGAAGATGAAAACACGGTATGAACGCAAAATGAACAACAAGGGCTTTGACGAAGGTTCACTAGTGTGGTTACACAATTCTGTTCGCAGCAAAGGGAAATCTCCTAAGCTTCAAGCTAAATGGGACGGACCGTACCGGATTGTGACAAGGATCAATGACGTAAACTACCGAATACAGAAAGGTGCCAGAGGTCCTCCTCCATGTGGATCGACTGGCGCGTTATTATGGGGCCAATAATGCTCGGGACGAGCATGTCTTAGGAGGGGGCAGTGTTGCGCGCCACTATTAATGTCTTGTACATGGCAACGCTAGTTACACTAGCGCCCTCTAGTACCGAGTAGCAGAACTAGGAGAGTCAAGATCCTTCCAGAAATTTCGGGATCGATTTGTACTCGAACATTCTAGATGTCGCTACAGTAGAAGTTTCTGGAAACTATCTGAGGACCTATATAGGGCCGGTATAGACCACGACCAAGCAGTATTAAATTGGTGATACAAGAGAATACTTCGAAGCGAAATAACTGCGAACTAAAGCAATTTTGTTTTATTATTAGTGTGGTTTTAGATTGTCATTAGTTTTGTGTACTTAAAGTGTCAATTTTGGTAATTAAATCGGCAGTTTTTAAATGTCTCGAACCCCAAGCTCCTAACAATAATAACGCTTTTTATACAAACTTAGTTTAATAAAGTTTTTGAACTTTTTCTTTTATATGGGAGAGGGGGCAAACGAGCATGCCGCTCACCTTATGGTAAGTGACTACAGCCGCCCATGAACAACTGCAACACCATGGAGGGAATTGCAGATGCGTTGCCGGCCTTTTAAAAAAGAAGTACGCTCTTTTCTTGAAGGTCCCTAAGTCGTATCCGTCCGGAAAAATCACTGAACTTTTAGCAGGTCAAATTTTGTATATTTCTGGAATTTTGTTGTAAAATGGTATACATCGCTACAAGAACGAATTACTGACTCGGTGAGTCGAGTAACTGGTTGTGTCTGTTCCTAGTATTTACAGAATGAATTGCACTTATTTTTGTAAATGTATTTTTATTTTTGTGGACGTCCTTTTTTCACTTTCATAAATGTATTAAAAGACCAAAGTTGATATATTCATTTCACTAATTTTTTGTCGTAGCGACTCTTTAGGTTTTAAATCATAAATTGCTATTACGGCGCTCTTCTGTAAAACAAATACAATTTCAGTCATACAGTGGAGTCATACAATTAGGGATTTCTAAGCTACATTTTAAACTATTTAAATCATTATAACTGCTAGAGATAACCTCTATTGTCTCATTTGCTAATTAAAATTATTTGAAACTTATTTCAAATTACATATTAAGTCATTATACTGCTCAATAGAAGCAGATGTCTGTGTGTGTCCTTGGCTGGGTTAATATATAAATTAACGATAAGATAGTTTATTTGCTATCTGTCTTAAATTGAATTTGGATAGGTTATACATATCTCTATTATATATGTGTATTAAATTAATTCTATTATTATAAATAACAATTAAATGTCAAGTTTAAATTATTATTACATGAAAGGTTAATCGTTGATAAATTTAAATCATATCTTATTATACTTTTCTGTGGCCAACCCTGTATGTAAGGCAATGTAAACAAGATAATTTTATGTACCTTTAAACTATTTAGATAACCAATATCATTTAGTATATGATTTTTTTTACATTTCCTCTTCTCCCAATAAGAACTATTATTGTGCTATTAGGGCAAAATTTAGTAGCTAAAACTTTATTCAATACTAGCTTTTCGCCGCCACTTCGCAATTGAGGAATTAACAACAATATCAGAGGTTATAATTTATTACGTGGAACCCTAATTATTTTTCTAAAATAAAAGTATCCTTAGTTACTCCTTATAACATTAGCTACCTGCCAGTGAAAGTTCCGTCAAAATTGGTCCTGCAGTTTCGGAGATTAGCCGGCACAAACAGACAGACAGACAAGACATTTTAAAATTGTTTTTGTTATAAATACCGTATATACTTACATTTGCATTTAGTAAAAATCAATTGTTTAACAGACAAACAGACACTTTAATTTTATTTATTTGTATAGATAGGACCAAACAGTGTTTTAAACAGTTATTCAACATCGTGCCCAAATTTTGTCATATGTCATAACAATACATAATAACTTTATTTTTTTAATATTTAAAGCACTTGTATAGAGCAACACAGTCCACCGGCCAACAGGAGGGGAGTAGCCATAGGCAAACGTTATGGTATAAATCCACGCGATTCTACGCGCACAATAAAACTAGTTGCAGCCAAACTACTCACTAAACGAAATCTAGTTTCGCGGCTGAATTGCTGTTCTTAAAAATGCTGAATTGTTAAGTCATTTTCTGCAGAAAGATATCTGCTATGTAAAATTTACAAAAAGATGGCTTTACATTGCATATATAAATAATTTTAATTACATCATTGCTTTTTATTTCTTTTTGAACCTAAATATTACAATAATAATTGTCGTGTTGTGTCGGCAAACACAGGCCGCTCCCCCCTAATACAACATGCAGATGGGTCGAGCGACTAATGCGAGTCTGTATCCGAGTTGTCGCTGTCCGAGCTATACTGTTTTAATGTACATACCTTCATCATCAACACCATTATAGCTCTTCACAAGTCCACTGCTGAACATAGGCCTCCCCCAAGGAATGCCACAAAGTACGGTGCTAAGCCACCTGCATTCATCGACTTCCTGCATGTCTTAGTTCGTCACTCCATCTAGTGGGGGGACGCCCTACAGTTTTTCCGCCGGTACAAGACGCCACTCGAGAACCTTTTTTCCCATCGGTTGTCGATTCTTCGAGCTGTATGGCCGGTCCATTGCCACTTTAACTTACTAATCCTTTGAGCTATGTCGGTAGTTCTACTACGGATATCCTCATTTCTATGTTTACCACGCAGAGAAACCCTGAGTTTAGCCGTCTCCATAACTCACTGAGCGACCTTGCGCTTCCTCATACACTCAGCAGTGAAGGACCTAGTGTCAATTCTATAGGTCATCACTGGCAACACATACTGGTTGTACAGTCTAGTTTTTTTTTTAATATGTTAAGGGTGACAAACGAGCACACAGTCCACCTGATAGTAAGTGGTTCCTGCGGCCCATAGACATCTACATCTATCCTCTATTACAAATCAAAATGTAGATTCGTTGTCACCCGTGAGGACTAAGATGGAATGTCTCATTTCTAGTAAAAAGGGCCTGTGGCCACCTACACACACCAAGCGAAACGCAGGGGTAAACCTCTACTTAACGCTGGTTTTCTGTGAGGTCGTGGTACCACCCCGGTTCGAGTCAGCCCATCCGTGCGACAGCAAAAGCTGTCGCGTGGCTCTACCACTGTTAAAAAGCTTTTCACTTCACTTTTAATAAACGTTACCCCTACACTAGGATTTTCTCCTGTATCGCAGAGGCAGTTTATAAACACAAATTGCACAAAGACAAACATCCAGACCCGGAACAATTATTTGTAGGCCATACAAATACTTGTTCCGTGCAGGATTCAAACCCGCGGCCCCCAGCGCAGCAACTCATTGCTAAGCCACTGCGCCACGGAGCCGTCAAACCTTTGACGGCTCCGTGACGCAAACCAAAGCTTTGAGGTAAACCTAACGAGAAAATATACCTGTGTAGATATATATATATATATATATATATATATATATATATGTGTGTGTGTGTGTGTAATTGTTAGTTTACTATTTTAATTGTTACATTTAAGTTTCGTAGTGACATACAATTGTTTTTTGTGCACAGATTTCACCCCGCAAAAGATGACAGACAGATCTGTATCGGGAAAAAACGGTATGGCTACTCCCCTCCGGTCCGCCGGGGGCTAGTGATGCTCTACGTATTTAATAACCGACGATGATGGTGGTTTCTAGCTATAGACGCTCCTTGGCAATAAATGAGTCTTACTACCTAGTATTTTAGCCAAAATTACAAAAATCGTATTTATGAAAACCGCATTCACTTAAAGAGATAATAACAGACTCCTATTGCACGATAATGTCTCTACAAGTTTGCAGAGATGCGCTACCCCGCGTCCTGCCACCAGAGTTGCATTATCTATCATAAGATACGACCGCACTGCACCAATAATAAAAATTACTTGAAATAATCGTAGGTATGTTTTATAATATTACACTTATCTAAAATCGTAATATTTATCTTTATAAATAAATTTTGTTGATCTTGAACATTCAAGTAACTTATCGTGGAATTTTTTTTAAATTTCGTTTTCCTTAAATACTTCGTCAGCGGTTATCAAAGCCTACTATATTTCATCATAGGCCTTATTATACTCATATTTCTTGATATCACTTTTAAAATGTCATTATTATTAAACTAATATCGTAGTCAGAAAAAGGCCTGGTTTCAGCTGTTCAAACAGTGCAAAGACAAAGTGTGTCGAAAAATCAAGGCTTTGACATTGGAAGCTATTAAATTATGTGTAAATTATAGGTCCTGCGTCTAAGCTCCCTCGGACCGTGTAGGATTGCGATTTGATAATTGTGAGGGAATAGAGAGTGCACCTGTGCGCATTCATTCGGATACTATAATTTTGTATTGTGCTAATAGGCTAGTCTCTGTTAAGACGGGCAGGCAGACATTTGGCTGGGAGGACACTCAACCCAACAATAAGCCCAATTGTCAACTCAACCTAACACTCGACTTAACTCTTGACACAACCGAATCACTGATGACAATCACGGGGAGTGAGTTTGTTTGTCAGTTTGTTCATGATTATGCTAATGGCTTTAAGTACTGTTAGGCGAGGCAATTTATATATATTTTTTTTCGAATTTTTAGTCTTAATTTCTGCATTAATGTGATAATTGATCGCAAATATTAAATATATTACGTATAAATTGATTATTTTAGTGTGTTAAAGCAGTGACTTTATTAGCCTACCATAGTAAATTAAGGCCTACTAGCAAGGTTTTTAGAAATGTTTAATTTTTTTTCTTTGTGGCAAATGTTACAAATATTCGTTCACACTTAATAGAATCTATACGAAACGAATGATTTTTATTAAAATCTTTAGATCAAATTAGATATTTCTGATTTTATTTTCGATTTTCCCTTAGCTAGCCATTGTTACCCGTAGGAACCTTAGATTAATAACAGTGTTTTGTTTTAAATTTATTTAAAAAAAAACTATAACGCAGCTTGCGTTATAGTTTTTTTTTAAATTGTTGTAAAATTTGATTGGTTACTTAAATTTTATGATTATCTGAGTCAAAGTATTAAATTACTTTTTAATTACTTTCAAAGCCACCCTTAAGTTCATAATTATGATAAAAGGGTTATCTTTAAATGAAAACATCCATTTCACATACTACCTAATTGAAAAAAATTTGGACAACTCGCATTAATGTTTTTGATTAATTTAATTAATTTTTATGTATTAATTATTTAAATTGTTATTTTTTATATAAACCTTAGACTTTAATGGTTTTAAGACAAAAATAATTACATGTTTTTTTCAGAAACAAAGATGTGATAATTATATCAACTCGCCACTTGAGGTCGTAAGAGTCAACTTAGGAAATTCTTTTTAGAAAAGCTTTTATGGCATGTCGATATTATAATCTTCTGTGTACACAAGGCGTCAAATAACCTGACCGGTAATTGGGAGCAGCATCAAAAGATGAGATGTCTGATACTGTGACTGATGTATAATATATACTTTGAAAAATATTCCCAGAACAGTGGTATCTTTCTGAACCAATGGTAAAAGTAAAAAATTACTTTCAATGAAAATTACTTCTAATCTAGATTGAATAAAACTATTTTTTTCTTATCCGCCTGCTAACAAGTCCATTTGTCAAGCAATGGACTTTTACTGGTTGATGACGAAGAACAAGATGCGATAAGATATGAATAAATATCGAGGAAGGAAAAGAATTCCTCACTTTTTTTGATACATAAATCAGTAGATTTCAGTTAGCATTTTTTTCTATTAAATTGAAGTGACAAACTAATTTAATGTACGCGCCTATTTTGTAATACAGCCTTATGCATACCATACACAATCCAGTTTATCGTCAAGTTTGCAGCGCGCTTGAAGCGGCGTCCAGTTTACAGTGGATCCATATAGAACACTCACGTTCAAGTTTTCCGTCTAGTTTGCATGATGCCGCACTAGTTGCAACCATGCAGGCACTAGTAACGGACGACGACGCGTTAGCCATTCTAGGCTTATTGCTCCGATTAACTTCATGCATACTTGGCCTCTCATAAACAAGTTTAAGTTAACATGACGCTGCAACCTTGATCAAGTCGGCAGAACCGAAACAAAACGTTCGCTTCAAGTTGACTTGTCATGCACACTGACAGCCATACACTGTCAAGCTTACCAGACGCCACTTCAAGCGTGCTGCAAACTTGACGGTGAACTGGAGCGTGAATGACATCCATAATTCTTATGTAATTGGTTTATTTTTATCCAATAAGAGTACATTTTCGGGTTTGCTATCTACCTACCCTACCTACCCTCCTTTATACTATTTAGTGGCACTCTTATATTATCGGAGCGTGCATAAGGCTCGCATATGCAACCGCTTATATCTCGCGCCGTCACACCCGCTTTTGTGTAATTTAGATATTAAACTATACTAAAATTAAAGTATAGATAAATTTACGATAACGCTATAGTTCGCGATTATCTGCAAAGTTTATTTGGGTGAAAAAAGACTACGCCGAATCATCGTAGCTGCAGCCCTTGAGAAAAGTTGCAGATCAACAGAAGTCCTGCCGAGTGCGATTGTACTTATGTCGTTCTTGTAGCCCGAATTTAGGGCATTTGCAGTTCACAAATATATTAAATCCATCTTGCCGGTCGTACTGGGCCTTCAAATACAGTCTACTGTTTATTTTAATAACCGCACCACATAATAATCTTTTTTAATAAATTTCAACCAGCAGTTGGTAAGTGGCTAATACACTTATTGTAAATTAAAGTAATTACTTAGTGTAATGTAATAATATTACTAAGCTCCTTAGAAAAAAAAGAAGGCTACAGGTGTGTTGTCACCTCTGAAAACTAAATATTAGGACTATTTAGTCTAGTTTAATTAGTTTTCATAACGGTGGTAGAGCCACGCAGCAGTTTTTGCTGTTGCACGTATGGGCTGGCTCAAGCCGGGTTGGTACCACGACTTCACAGAATACCGGCGTGAAGTAGAAGCTCTATTTCTGCGTTTCGTCTGGTGAGTGCAGGTGGCCGGAGGCCCAATCCCCTCCCCTCCCCCACCAATCAACATGGTAGCGGAATTACATCAAAGACTACCCCAGGAGGGTACCAACACCCCTGGAGAATCCCTCGCTGAGCATCCACGACCATGTTATTCCACTCCTGACCAAGACGCAGCTGTCCTTTCCAGCTGATACTTCGTATCTCTCCTACCCGGCATACAAATTGGAGCACTCCTTTCTGCATCGGGTTGGAGTTTGCGTATATGTCGGAGAGGACATCTGTTCTTGACCCCTCGGCAGTCTTAAAGATTCGGACCTGTCCATCCTTTGGCTACGCCTAGACAGCGACGACCATCCGCGCGTTTACGGGTGCCTCTATAGGTCCCATAGGAGTAATGCCGAAACATACCGACTCATCAAACACGTCCAAATGCATACAGATTCCTTGCTATAACAGGGCAATCCGCAGAGATCGTGATCCTTGGCGATTTTAACGCCCACTACGCCGAATGGCTCGGTTCACGTTTAACCGATCATGTGGAAGATTTGTTTATGACTTTGCCTTGTCATATGGTCTGACACAACTGGTTACTTCGCCTACGCGGATTCCAGATGTAGAGGATCATACAATTTTCCATGTTCGACTTTCTGCTGAACTCTCATGCGGACGGATATCAGGTTTCCGTCGATGCCCCTCTCGGCTCTTTGAACTATTGTCTGATCCGGAGTGTGGTGCCACTCACGCTCCCTTCGCGGTTGCGTTTTGCAGGTTGCCGCCGTGTTTGGCATTACAGGTCGACGGTTTGGGACGGAATGCGGTTTTTCTTTGCATCCTACCCATAGTGGATCGCCGGATGATCTCAGCGCTGTTGCTGACTCTGTCACTGATGTGGTAATACAGGGAATGGAACTATTTATTTCATCATCTCTGGTACCCATCGGAGGCAGATCTCAGCCTTGGTTTGGTCGCTCCTGTAAGAATGCATTAAGCAGTAAGCAGGAGTGTTATCAAGCCTGGGCTGCGGCTTCAGCGACTAGGAATATAAACACCAGCATGCTTAAAAAGAAGTATAACTTCGCTTCCAGGTCCTTCAAAAAGTGTTATTTGCCAGGGGTAAAGTAAGAGCTCTTGGGCAGAATTGGCGAGAAACTAGTTCGCCTTCCTTCGGGAACCCGTGCATTCTGCTCTCTCGCCAAGGCTGTCCAAGGGAATATCTGTAAGCCATCACTACCATCTCTGCACAGGGAGGATGACTCACTGGCCCAAGCCGCAAAAGAGAAAGCCGACCTTTTAGGCTCCCTTTTTGCGTCCAACTTGACTCTTGATGACGGGGAGAAAACACCGCCGACCATGCCGCGGTGTAAGTGCTCCATGCTGGATGTGCGTTTCTCACAGCGCTCGGTTCGCAAAGCACTCCTCTCCCTGGATATCCACATGTCGAGTGGGCCTGACGGAATCCCCCAATTGTGCTGGAGAACGTGTGCTCCGGAGTTGGCGCCGGTCGTAACGCGTCTTTTCCGGTGCTCCCTAGGCGTAGTCCCGAAGTCATGGAAGACAGCTTTTGTCCACCCGATCCGTAAAAAAAGCGACCGCTCAGACCCGTCCAATTACAGGCCTATCGCCATCACCTCCTTGTTCTCCAAAATAATGGGATACATTATTAACTGCAGGCTCATTGCGGTACCTTAAGGATCACCAGCTGATTAGTGACCACCAATACGGTTTTCGTCGGGGTCGATTGGCTGGTCATCTTCTGGTTTACCTGACTCACAGATGGGCGCAGGACTATACGAACTCTACTGAGTCCAGGGGGAGGCGTTGGCCGTTAGTTTGGACATTGAAGGCCTTCGATCGGGTTTGGCACAAAGCGCTTCTTTCGAAGCTCCCTTCCTATGGGCTTCCCGAGAAATTGTGCAATTGGATCACCAGCTTCCTTGCAGATCGGAGCATCAAGATCGTTGTAGACGGTGCATGCTCCAACTACAAGCTTATTAACGCTGGTGTTCCACAAGGCTGTGTGCTATCACCAACGCCCTTTCTTCTGCATATCAATGATATGTTGCTGTCTGGTAACATTCATTGCTATGCGGACGACAGCACTGGTGATACTCTATACATCGGCCATGCCAATATTTCTCGGGAAAGCGTCGCTGAGTACCGGAACAAACTTGTGTCTCAAGTCGAGTCTTTGCTGAACAAAGTCTCGGATTGGGGGCGACATAATATAGTCCAGTTTAATCCTCAGAAGACACAAGTTTGCGCGTTTACCGCTAAAAGAACTCCTTAGTCGTTTCTCCTCAGTTTCAAGGCACTTCCCTTTTTGCCTCGGCCAGTATCAGAATCCTCGGGTTCGACATATCGTGTGACATGCAGTTTCGTGGTCACTTGGAAGAGAAGGCAAAATTGGCCTCTAAAAAGCTTGCTCACAGCAGAGCGGGACAGTATTTCATGCCAGCACATCGCTACAACTTTACAAGGCGCAGGTTCGGCTTCACATGGAATACTGTTCCTATCTCTGGGCAGGGGCTCCCCAGTACCAGTTTCTTTCACTTGACCGCATCCAGCGAAGAGCGGCTCGAATCGTCGACGTCCGAGTCCTTTCCGATCGATTCGATTCATTGGCACTGGGAAGTGATGTTGCGTCCCTTGCATTTTCTTTCGCATTTACCACGGGGAGTGCTCTGAGGAATTGTTCTGGTTAATCTCAGCCGCCAAATATCACGAACGCACATCGTGGCGGAACTCCTGATGCCATCCACACCATCTGGGTGATTGACAGTCCACCACTACGATTTAGAAGATGTTTTCTTCCTCGCACAACTTCCTTGTGAAACCTATTACCATCAGTGATTTTTCCGGACCGATACGACTTAGGGGACCTTCAAGAAAAGAGCCTTATGTCGCACGGATGCGCCGGCCCGAACCGGGGTCGTACCACGACCTCACAGAAATACCAGCGTGAAATAGAGGTTTACCTCTGCGTTTCGCTTGGTGAGTGCAGGTGGCTGGAGGCCCTTTTTACTAGTAATGAGGCATTCTATCTTAGTCCTCACGGGTGACAACGCATCTGCATTTTGATTCGCAAACGAGGATAGATGTAGATTGTCTTTGGGCCGCAGCAACCACTTACCATCAGGTGGACTGTGTGCTCGTTTGTCACCCATATCCTATAAAAAATAATATTTTATTATTAGTAAATTAGAACTTTTTGTTTGTGAACATTTTTTTCTTCACCGCATGCTAAGTAATTTGCGGCAGAGCTTTTGTTTGATAAACATAGAATAAGCTAATGTATTTGAATCGCCAGTTAACAAGCCAAGCGTGTTAGTTCTGACAATTATACGACTAACTAACTTCGGAGAGGTTTATACCGCACAAGGATTTATTTGACGATATTAATCAACATAACTCAGTTAATTAAGCCTGCTATATTTGATACGCTGTAAGATAACCCAATTTATGTTTTGTTGATATAAATAAAACAATTTTCTGATTGAACTACAGGCTTTTTTTATATCAGGCTAATTATTTTTACTCATATCATATTACGTTTTTAATTTTAGGCATTTATAATGTAGAAATTTTTATTACTTTTACAACTAAATTCTGGAAAATATACAAAAAATGGGTGGTCCTTCAAGATCGAATCCTCTCTAATGGTACGCAAAGATTAAGTGAGGAATTGATCACAATTAGTGATGAAATAATTTGGGAGATAGAGGCCTTTTTTTAAGAGAATCGTAGATTGAATTCAAGCTAGTAGCCTCCCCTCAAAAACGCAATTACTGTCTGCTTCTGAGCTGTGATTCCTATTTTAAGATTGAGTGAGAAATTGGTGACTTTCATTTAACAAGAACCGGAGTTATTCTGTATTAGGGAGGATTCTGGTTTGAAGATAATAAATCAGAGAATAACTGCAGGACACCCATGAATTATGCTGTTAAATATGTATCAGGGTTAATTCGGGACTAATAATTAAAGAAAACATAATAGCAGTTCCAACGTGATAGAAGTAGGAAATATAACTTAGGGAGAATAAGACAAATACATAGTATCAGAGTAGAACATTGCAGAATTGATTTTTATTACATTGTTACCAAGATTAAAGATTACTTCATTTACATTGTATGATATGACTCCACGTTTATAATTTCATCATGGTAAGTACTGAAATAGTTTTAATTTTGTCTTTAATCCTGAGTCCTCATAGATCACATGCATAATCTTCCATACATAAAAATAATCACTGTATACTATATTTCTATCTCATTCTCTAGGCTAAATCCTATAGAAGAGACATTATTGTCTCTTTTTAGTGTCATTTCAAGATCACAACGGTTCTGAAACCGTTTTCATTTAAAAAACCGTAGTCCCGTTTGATTTCTTGCCGATTTCTCTGAGTATAGAGGTATTTTCGAACTAGTGTAAATAAACATAAGAATGACTTTTCATAAGTATTGTTTACAATTTTTTTAATAGGATAAGGCTAACAAACGAGCACACAGTCCACCTGATGGTAAGTGGTTACTGCGCCCCATAGAAATTTACATCTATCATCTATTACAATTCAAAATGCAGATGCGTAGTCACCAGTGAGGACTAAGATGGAATGCCTAATAAAGCCTCAAAAATGGTCTCCGGTTACCTTCACTCACCATACGAAAAACAGCAGCGTTAAGCTACTATATTACGCTGGTATTCTGTGAGAGCGTGATCCTTCCCCGGTCGAGCCGACCCATTCGTGCTACAACTACACTACTAATATAGCTGCAGCATGGCTCTGCCACGTGAAATAGATGTAGAATAAAATAATTCTATTTCAATTATAAAATATTGTTCAGTGTTAAATATTTTTATTTATTTAATATTTAGGCAAATTATTACACAAAATATAAAGTTGTATTAAAATGAGATGTATTTTGTTAGAAAGCTGTATAATGCTGCATAATCAGCGTATCGTATCTTTTAAACGAGGAATAGTTTCAGACTAACAGTTGGTGTAGCGATAAGGTTAACCAGGAAGGAAAGTTTCTTGTTTATTCCTTTTCCCTAGTATTGTTTACTTTGAGTGGTATATTTTCTTTAAATACCTTCACATACATATACGTATGTTATATCCCAGAAACTTCACCGCTGCATTAAAAGACGTCTTCAAGCCACTGAATTGGAAAGGATACGGTATTAAAATCAATGGCGAAAGCATCAACTCACCTTCGGTTTATCGACGATATAATTCTTATAGCAGAATCGCTGGTGGACCTAAGCACTATGCTAAATGACATCAATAGTGTCTCCCAACGATATAGGTCCTTAGGACAAAACAAAGATCATGTGTAACGTCCATGTCTTACCAATACCGAGTTGTTTGGGATACTACGATGAATTCAATTTAGCTGGGCAGCGATCGGAAATTACGACACCCCTTCTCATCTGGTATACATCAAAACTTGAAATCGAGATGTAAAATCATGTACGTATTGCCAGTGATGACTGTATGGATCTGAGACGTGGTCCTTCGTTGCCAAATTGAGAAAACTCAAGGTCGCTCAGCGAGCTATAGAGTAGGCTATGCTCGGGGTTTTTCTGCGTAATAAATGTAGAAATGATGGATATCCACAATAGACCCAGATGTGACCGACATAGCCGAAAAGGTACTAGTAAGCTGAAGTGGCAATGGGCCGACCATAACGCTCGAAAACAGGCATGCCGATAGGGAAAAAGTTTCTGGAGTTAACAGCCTCGTACCGTAAGGTGAATTGTAGCTTGACACCCCACTGGATGGAGTGATGACCTGGCATAACATGCCAGGAAGTCGATGGATACAGATGGCTCAGGATCGCGCTTTGTGCCTTAGGAGAGGACTATGGTTCAGCAGTGGACTTGTGAAGAGTTGTAATGATGATGATAATTATGCCATATTATACGTTTATTACATCCGAAATTAAGAAAAAATATTTTCTGTTAAAGGACAAGATATCAAGAGAGACATCACGACATGTTGGGAGTTGCACACAGCAAATAGAATTTTCATAAACTTTTATTTGGCCTTATTAAAAAAAGCTCTTTGTAATTAGTCCTCAGGTTTAAACAACAATCTTTTACACGAAACAAGTCTCGCGGGTCCGCGAATATATTTGAACAAAAATTGTAAAAAAAGTATGGAGTATTACGTCAAATGTTAAATTTCGCGAAGACTATGACGCCGCGGATGTCTTACTCAGAAGGACTTCTTAAACCACTTTAATCCGAGAGAATCAATAAACCACTTTTTGTAATTAGACGTGGTAGAGCCTTCTGCAGGTATATTATACTTGTAGTATGTATGGGTCGGCGCGACTGGGGAAGGACTACGCTCTCACAGAATACCAGCGTGACATAGCAGTTTAATGCTGCTGTGTTTCGTGTGGTGAGTGTAGGGACCGGAGACCAATTTACTGAAAACGAGGCATTCCATCTTCGTCCATAAGGGTGGACAACGTATCTTAATGGAGGATAGATGTAAAGTATCAATGAGCCATAGAATTCACATACTATCGGATTGAACTGTGTACTTATTTTTTCACTTTATTCTATAAAAAAATTGTCGGTTTAAGCTCAAAGGTTTAAAGGTGATAGTCTTGTAGTAAAATATTGTGATTCAATTATTTACCTAAAATCGTATTACCTGAACACTTTTACAAGATGCTTCTAAGTACGATTTCCGACTGGGTAACTAATACCTAAAGAGTAATGCACTTATTTAAAGGTAGGATAACCAAAATTATTACCAAATGTGAAGCATTCATAATTGTCCCTTAGAGAAGATAACGTATCTGTGGCCTTCTTTGTTTGAGCTCCCAGGGGCTGGAGTAGACACTGACCATCAGGTGAACTGTAAGTTCGTTTGCCACTCTAATATTATTAACAGAATCATGCGTTACTTTTCGGAAATCCATTAGAATGGGGTTTGTTGTAAACTAATTTTTGCTTAATTCCGCGTAAAGAAAGAAAATTATGTGTCCTGCCCAGTTTTAAGGGGACCTCCAACCCTTCCTCAATCGCGCGCACTATACCCGTCGCCCGTCAATCGCAGCACTACCATCCTCAGCACCACCACACTAGGCACGACACAGCGCAAAATACGACACGTGTTTCGCATCTGCACGAGGCATCCTCAGGTGAAGTAGGACTCTGCGGAGGCTGCCCAAGCAGCGTGCAAGCTATATACGAGCTGTATTGGAGTTCCTTTTTATACTAGAGGCAGCATTTACTGGCTGTACAAAGGCTGTATAAGCGCTTATACAGCTCTTATAAGTAAAATAATGGCACAAATTATACAGCTTTATGCACTAGTAGCGAAGTACAGTAGCTGTACAAGCACAAATGGGCTGTTATAATAGCTGTATTATAGCTGTTTTTGGTGTAAAAGGAAACTATTACACTACAAGATCTATCTTATAAGTATCTTTTAAGATAAACGTTCTAAATTGGTGGTTGAACGGTATCATAAATGAATTTATGACAAGCATAACTTAATAGATTTATTTAAATACTTATTATTGAATGATGGCGACATTTAGAAAATGAAGTGACATGTGAAAGATTATATTACATATTAATATTACTTGGATTGGAGTTTGAGTTTTGACAGTGATAACCGGTGAATAGAAAGTGCAAAATTACATTTACGGTAAACTTGATTACTATGATTTCTATCAAAAAATTGCCTCGCCAGCCAAATAAGGAAATAGATATAAGGAAAAAAATACTAAATATGGTAAGTAAATATTGATTTTATAGGTTAGAATAAGATAATAATTAAATTTAGTGAATATGAATGCATATTGGGGCATAGTGATCATTAGTAAAACTAAAAATAATGGTTTAGGCTAAAACTAATGTCTCATATTCCTAAATTTACATTTAAATTTTGTTTTTATAGGTCCTAAAAATGGCGAAAATTTGCTAAACAGCCTAAAGGATATTTCGAGGGTCTTATAGTCTTAGTAGCTGTGCTAAGTATGTTATGGATTCTATTATACAGCCATTAGTCTTTTATCAGCTGTATAATAGAATATTTTGATTACTAACGCTGTATAGTAGTATTTAAAATATCACAGATAATTGTCTTTAGAGATATGTATAAAATCCTTTGTCTTAGAAACAACACTTTTATCCCTTCTTCATTTTATCTCATTTAAATAATAATATTTTAAGATGTAACCGTGTTTAAGTAATTTTGTTGTTTTATTTTATGGACAAGGACAAAAAAGTGCTTACTTCTTTCACTTATTTTAAGACAGAGGACTATATAAAACCACACAGACCAAAGTTAATAAATTGAAAATATATTTTTTCATTTTTTTACCAACCTAACACCATCGATTTAATTGCAATGATTGTATTTATTCGCAATAAATAACTACCCCTTTGATTCAGTTAAATTCACAAACCAAACCAAAAATATGACTGCGTTTGCAAATGAAGAATAGCTATACATCTTTTCTTTCTAATTTTAAAAATTGGAGTAAAGAATTAAAGGCTATCTCTTTCTTTGCCAAAAAAATATTAAGGAAGGCACATTTTATGACAGAATATTTTATCTCGCTCAGCAGTACGGTACCAGTACGAGCATGCTGTTTATTTTGTTATTATGTTTAGTTGATAGGTAATTCCTGGCAAGCGCATACGCATATCGTTTTCTATTCATACTCTTACGTCACTTAGGTACGGCAAAACCAAAAGAGTTATATTTTAGAGCTATTTTATTTGATACATAATTTAACTTTTGTGAAGTAATTTGACTGTGTTGTGTATCTGATACTGGTTTTATTTTACTTTTTAGGAAAATATGCCGTTTAAAATTTTGGAAACCATAGAGAAAGGGAAAAAATTGCATTTTCATTGTACCAAGTTTGTGGGAATCAAACGGCGTTTTAAAATGGCCAAAAAAGCGATTAGGTGCTAATATAACTAGCTAATAAAATCTACAATTTTCAATTTTAGCTAAATCGTTTTAAAGCTACTTAAGATATATTTCTTTCTGTGTCCAATTCTTCAATTTGCTGGCAAAATAAATAGATTTTTTGAAAATTTGCTATTATTATCATTTGAACTACTTGTGCTGCTGCATGATAAATGATCATAATCAGGTGCCGAAACTAAGTTACATTTAACATAACTGTGATCATGATTAACACTGTTTAATGTTTTGTTACGGAACCCTCTGTGTTAGCCGTCGATGAGATTGACGCTTGAATGTAGCTTGTCTGATTCATTAAAGTATTTCTATATTCTTCAGTATCACTATTATTTCATTGATCATTTGTAATATTTAAATATACCCTTTTAATCCTTTTTT
>JAVANC010000016.1:44313763-44376489 GCA_033319125.1 Parnassius glacialis
ATACATAAGTAATAACTTCTAATGGGTTTGACATAATATTATTAGGTCGTTTAAGTATCTAGTAGTTTCGGTTTATTTACCCTTAAATTTAACTCTTGACATTGTTATAAAGATGAATAATTGAGAATGTTTACCTGCGTTTTTATATTATATAATAATAAAACTATTTTTGCGGCAATCATGAGATACCTCCAATATATGGCAGTGCATCTCGTATATCCCATTATTGCTGTGTAGTGGTGGTGTACGAGAATCCATCAACCCATTTCGTACTTCAGGTGCCGTAAGAGGCGACTATAGAATATTCTAGAAACATTTTATGGGATAGGGTGACAAACAAGCACACAGTCCACCTGATGGTAAGTAGTTGCCTGTGGTCCATAGACATCTACATCTATCCTCGTTTGGGAATCAAAATGCAGATGCATTGTCACCCGTGAGGACTAAGATAGAATTCCTTTTTTCCAGTAAAAAGGGTCTCCGGTTCTCTACACTCACCATATGAAACAAAGCAGTTTTAAGCTGCTATTTTACGCTGGTATTCTGTGAGAGCATGCCTTCCTCGGTCAAGCAGACCCATTCGAGCTACAACTATACTATTAATATAGCTGCAATATGGCTCTACCACGTATAAAACATACAGCAGGCTTCTAATAAAAGGTGCTGTAACCATCTATGACAGATTAGAAATATCCAGACGGGTGACTGGAAGCAGCTTTAAAGCTGTGAGGCGGCCCATGTACAGCTGTGCATGCGTGGCATCTACGGGCTGATGATGAAGACGAAGAAGAACATAATCTATTGCTTTTTTATTGTTGTTTCTAAGTCACTTTTATATTTTAAAACTCTGCACTTACAAATACGGCTGTGTAAAATAATTACCGTTACCGTTACAGCTTATTAAATTCAACTGCTGAACAAAATCTCCCCCATAGATTGCCTCATAAGGGAGATATTTTCCATAGTTGCTAACGCTTGGCAAGCGGGTTGGCAGACGCAGTTTTTATTATGTAGTTGTTACAGAACAATAGCCATTTCAGTTTACGTGTAAAGGAACGTCATTATCTTTTTTCTCAGAGTAACAGGACAATAATACTTTAATGACACGGCTTAGTGGTTCGAAAAATCAGAACACAGTTTATATCTGCCCAAATAAGGGTTGTAACCACAGAGCGTATAAATATTTGTAACATATTTTTTTTTAAAAACATTAAACTAATATTTACCTAAATATATTATAGCATCCTAGCGCATGACGGGTTTTGCTATTAATATAATGAAATTTGAAGGGCTTTTTATTCTTGAAATGTTTAATTTTATAATTCGCATATTTCTTGTAAAATCGTAATGGGTTTTCCAATAAAATGTTATTACAGACGTATGTTTGATTTCTGGAATTCAAATGAAGAATGCTTTTATGTTATTATGTGGATATTAATTTTTAATATAAGACTTCGATAAACTACATTTGCCGGGACTAATCTCAAATGTCTGTATTTAGACTGAAAAAAAATTCTCTCTCCCAGATAATATCAAAGACATTATCGCTATAAATAAGTTGTTCGTCAACGTAACGTATTGAAGGAAAAAACGTATTTTCTCCATCGCATTTCTTCTCTAGAAGACAACGTTGATATATTGACAGTCTACTTAATGAGCTTTTTCTGGCCTAATTGTGCGAAGTATTTCATATTATATTATTTACGTACATTCAAATATTTCTTATTAGATCTTTATTTACTAAATTTTTATGTAGTAGGTGGGGTTTCTATAATACTAGCGACCCGCCCCGGCTTCGTCTGAATAGCAATTTTTAATGTGGCGTTATCTTCATTAAAAATAATCAGAAACAATGTATTTTATCAAATTTTTCGGATAAAATATAGCCTAGGTCCCTCCTGTTATTGTTTTCTATCTGTTCGTAAAGTTACATCACAAGTGTTTCAGCCATTCTTAAGATTAGCCCGGACAAAATTGCCGATGTTTTTATTCATATGCTCATGATCACAGAAAGGAAAAAATATGATCCAATTTAATTAAGGAAAAATATGTTGCTAACATGAAGCACCGATGATTTGGAAATTGTCAATCCGTAAACATGTTCAAGATCGCCAAATCATCGCATCGTATTACCTTTTAAAGAACGTAAATACTCACAAAAAGACACCGGAGGTTATTCTTGAGGTCATTGAAAAACAATTTTAGTGCAATCAAGATGGCTGGATACTATTTGCTTGCGATATTGTAATTAATAAAATTAAATCCAAGCCCGAAGCATACATCTGCATGACGTACATGATACTGTAAGTTGATTCTGCCTAAATTTGATCAAACATTAGTCAAGTCCAGTCCAGTCCAGTAGTTAGTTAACTAGAATCATGACTTTATTGCCGCAGTAACCCGTGTAATGTACACTCTACAACGGATGCAGCCAGCTTATCAAGAGAGACGCCACGGCGTCGCGCCGCAATTTAGCATCTTTCAAGGCAGCCTACGGGAACTCGGGAAGCTTGTACAAACAGGCCTAAGTTGTAACTCATATTGTAATATCGTTTAATTAATAAATTGATATTTTTGATTTTTAAAAAGTTATTTATCCCTCTCGGGATCATAATTCCCGTGACCATGGGCGCTACAAGCCCACAATCCGCCGGCATTTTAAAAATAAATTTATTTAAGCGCTATTAAATCCATTAAATTATTTTTATTCATTATGACTATATTTCTATTTTCAGGACGATTTTATTATTTCAATCTTAAGTAATGAATATAGAGCAAAATGTTTTCATGTATGTTTTGAGTTCAAAAGTACTCCTTTATATTTAAAACAAAGGAAAATTAAAAAATACAGAAAATAAAAAGCCTAATTCCGCTCACAAAATTCTCTTTTCATTGCAGTTTATTATAAACCAGTTCGAGTACAGGAATATATATTTATACAACCTTTAAACGCTATATAAATTGAGAAGAAACGTCGAATGCAGGCAGCATCGAAGATACAGCGAAAGTCATTATGCATATAAGTTTGAAAATATATAGAATACCTTTCCTTATATCATCTTTATGAACTGGATTATATATGAATCTGAAGCTGGATATGAATCTTTCGCGTTCTGGTCTTTTGTATTATATTAGTAGACTGACTCATTGATCTAGTGGTCATCAGCGTAATTGTTAATCATAAGATCCCAGGTTGAGCCGAAATCTGTTATTTAGTTCTTTTTTATAAGCACCCCTTTTTTTTTTTTGCGGATGGAAAATCATCAAATGACGCCTTTCGCTCTGGGTGGAGCGGAAGGGAGTGTCAGACTTTTACTGACTAAAAACCATCCGTGTTCCTTCAGTGCCCTTACGTTCCGGAGCCGCGGTATCTCTTTCGAACAGCCCGCAGCCCCGGCAGGCGTCAGCCCTTGCGGGCCCCTTCACGATGCTGACAGCTCTTTGAGGCGCGCGTGGAACAAAACGCGCCGTCGACACGGCCTGTCGTCGTTAGATGGCCGGGGGCCACGACGTAGCCCCGACGCCGGGCGTCTCCCGCGGCGGCCGGGAAGGAAAGCTGCTGCTCTCTCCTTCTCCCGCTCCGCCACCTCCTTCGCTAGCATCACTGCTTCGCAGAAGGTGGTGACGGCATCCCATTCCGTCTCGCTCCGGACCATGGCTTCGACCAGGGCCGGACGCGAGAGGTCGCCGCCGCCTATCGCCGCTACGAGGACACGGCGGTGCCCCGCCCAAGCAGGGCACACCTCCACGGTGTGCTCCACCGTGTCCTCCGGTCGATCCTCGCAGTGGGAGCACCCGGGCGTTTCCTCCCGCCCGATTCGGTGCAGGAACCTCCCGAACACACCGTGTCCGGTGAGGACCTGCGTCAGGCGGAAGGTGAGGACGCTGTGGCGTCTCTCAAGCCACTCCTCAAAGAGGGGTCTTATCGCCGCTATAGTGGCGTGCCCAGCACGGGGTTGCGACAGTCGCTCTCTCCATGTCGCCATGAGATCACGCCGTAAGTCTGTCCGCTGCACGACAACTTGCCGAGGCAGCGGAGTTTCCCCCCGGCATAGTGCCTCCGTGCGCCATTCGTGCAGGCGCGCGAGGACTATCGCCTCCAGATCCCATGGCGGTAATCCGGCAAGGAGGCACGCCGCCTCGCGGGAGATCGTGCGGTAGCCGCGAACCATTCTCACGGCGACCACCCTTTGGGGCGCGTTCAGGTGGTGGACGGCAAGCCGCGCCAAACCACGCGCCCACACCGGGCCCCGTAAAGGGCCATGGACCGCACAATCCCCGCGTAGAGCCTCCGGCAGGATTTATAAGCACCCCTGGATCTCGGGAAAGCATGAAAAGACTAGCCAAGCCAAGTTATCTTTTCGTCATCGTCGTCGTCGTACATGTGTCGGATTGCCATCCAATCATACTAAGAGAGTGAGGAAATATAAAGTGTATCTGTGCTTGCTTACATACTCGTGCGCTTTAATCCGGTCTTGTGCAAATGTCTTTGTAGATGCTGGCCGCAGTGTCCTAAATCCGCTCTTAAGGACATCATCATCATTAATAATATGTAAGTACTGGGAAAGATCTGCTGTAAACGTCAAGCCAGATCACTTATTAAATATACTGAATATCAAAAAAAAATATTTTGAAGACACGCGAGGTCCATCAACACGCACTGAATTCTGAATTTTAAATGCCTTCATGAACACTAATATAACATATATTTATAATATAATATAACATATATTTACAGTTTTAAGATCATAACTATTAAATATGAAACTTAATAAATTATTATTTGTTATTTTATTACTTACTATTCTAAGTGGTAAGTCTGCGTTACTATCACACTCTTACCTATTTCTGCCTATAAACAGCCACGTCACAACAAAGCGCACTGCTGTATCCAGTTTAAGGTTTAGAAAGATTTGGTTTTATTATTTATTTTTATGTTATGGGAAACTATTAGCTTACAAATGTTAAGTAAATAACATATTTAATTACAAAATGCCAATAACGAGCTCTCACTAATAGACATACAGTGATATAATCTATCATCGTGTAAAGGATAGCACACAGACATAACACAAATCCAAGCATCAATAATTGAGTCTTATTAAATGTATAACATGCATAGATTAAATAAGTGAATGAGACAATTATAGCAAAAAAGAAATAAAGCAGGACTACGCACTACATAATTTTTTTTTAATTAATTATGGCACAAATATATCTTGACTTAATGCTTTCATACGAGTAGCAAGTATGCAAAAAATGTATTTAAAAATCAAAATCAAGCTTTTTGCATAAATAATTAAAATTATTACTAGTGCTATGGTAGCTCAGGGGCTAAGAGCTAGCTGTAAATATCGTAGTAGGCGAGCAACCCTGGTTCGATCACTGCCGGTACCAATGAAATTGTTAATTGCAATTTTAATTACTGATTTACCACGTGCTCAGCTGTGAAAAAATATATAAAGAGGAAACCTGCATATGTGAGAAATAAGAAAAAAAAATTCCAAGGCATTTGAAATCGCTAATACGCATTGGGGGAATTCAACGGACTTTTCCTTGCCCTAAAACCCTCTCAGTAGTAGTAATAAGAGGAGGCCTGTGCCCAGCAGTGGAACGCATAAGTTGCAACTTTACCAAACCGCCATATGAAAGTATTTCTTCCATAATTAGTAAAATGTAGCTGGTAAGTAGAGTAACGTATTCGTTCTAAGTTTCATTGTAGTCGTTATCAGTGATATTTGTGATAGCGAATCAGAATAGTCAACACAGCCAGAAGAGATTTTTAATAAAAATACAATGTCAACAATCTTACGATGCCTAATCAGAGTTAGCAGATGATACTGCTTGAATAAGGATAGGTAGTCTTCGGATCGGTAATTAGTATGGGTACGATAGCAAAAGTACGTAAAAACGTAAGACAATACAAGATTTTAATCGTTTTAATGTTATTAAACTTCTTTGCAGTACACATGCCAAGAGTCGTGGAAAATCGTAAATCAAGTGCAAGAGATAGTTTTTGTAACTTCTGGAATTTCAAGTAATAGCCGAAATTAAATATTTCACTTGCGTGAATATGTAATTAGGGTTTGGTTGCACAGTATTCCTTCAATCTTAATAGGTCTTGCTGCGCTAATTCAGCATCAGCCTGAGATGAGATTAAGGAAAATATTTTCATATCATCAGCAAAACTCAATAGGCGCGATGGCATAAAGTAGTTTTGCAAAGTCGTATACAAGAAATGGCAACGGTTCTAGCAATGATTCCTGTCATACTTCACTCATTATTGAACCCAATCCTGATATATAATTGTTAACAACTACAGCCTGCGAGCGATTGTCGATATAAGAGGAGAACAACCGCAGTAAGTCTCTACAGAAACCAACAAACTGAAGCTTTTTTAAAAGCAGATTATATTCAATCCGGTCGAAAGCCTTACTTA
Organism: Parnassius glacialis; assembly: GCA_033319125.1. Classification (NCBI taxonomy): domain Eukaryota; kingdom Metazoa; phylum Arthropoda; class Insecta; order Lepidoptera; family Papilionidae; genus Parnassius; species Parnassius glacialis. Next base: position 44,320,203 of record JAVANC010000016.1, read on the forward strand.
TAATCTGGACAAAAATTTCTTCCATATACGTACAAATTTTTTGGTATCGTGCAAACTTATATAACTAAATTTTTTTATAGGAGAGGGTGACAAACGTGATCAAAAATGACCCATAGACATCTACAACTATCCTCAACAAAGAATCGAAATGCAGATGCTTTGTCAGCCGTGAGGACTAAGATGGAATGCCTCTTTTCCAGTAAAAATGTCTCCGGTTCTCTAGACACACCATACGAAACACAGCAGTATTAAGTTGCTATTTACGCTGGTATTCTGTGAGAGAGTGGACCTTCCCAGGTCGAGCCAACCCATTCGTGCTACAACTATAGTACTAATATAGTTGTACGATGGCTCTACCAGTATAAAATAACTTTCGTACTTGCTAATGGTAGCTTCTAGTTTAGCCACCAAATGCTCGATGAAGAAGGGGGTTGTGTCATCCAGTGGCATAAAAGTAAGCATGCAATAATACGCATTTAATACACGTATTTAAAGCTTAAACGGGGTGTGTCAGACCCCATATCCATATTTCCTTAAGAAACAATTTCATACCACCTTTACGATTTAGGTTTTTGTCGTTTAAAATGGCTTGAAAATTGTCGACCAAGTTCATCCGGGTCAAAACGACCATTGGAACAAAAAAGTGCAGTACAAAGACTGACAAAAATATTGTGTTTAGATGTTCCGTCTTCTGTTGATATTTTTCGAATTCTTGACTTGAATGGTATCAATGCTAGCATATTATATACTCAACATTAAAGTAAGTAAAAAGACCGAGGTATATTTATAAATACGTAATAAACTTAGAAATGAGGATATCCGCAGTATAATCAGAGTAATCGACATAGCCCAAGGCAAAAAGTTTCTTGAGTGGTGGCCTCGTACCGGCAGACAAAGTGTTGGGCGTCCCCCCACTAGATGGAGTAACGACCTGGTAAGACATGCAGGAAGTCGATGGATGCAGGTGGCTCGGGACCGTGCTTTGTGGCATTCCTTGGGGGAGGCCTGTATTCAGCAGTGTGAGATGGGCTGTAATGATGATGATAAATGACGATGCTGAATGATGATGATATCTTTATAAATAAATTTGCTCGTTCCCTAGTAGTCCCAGATATACAAAGACGTTATATCTCGACCAAAACATTACCATGAGAAATGAGAATCACCATATATATACACACATATATATATATATATATATATATATATATATATCTCGAATATGTAGTAATTTTGTTCATCCGAATGAAATTTGAAATGTAAATATATATTCTGATATACACATCGTTGAACTTCATCCATGGTAGCTCAGCAGCTTAACGCTTGCAATATATTTGATAATGCGCGTGCAATCTAAGGATCGAGCCCCGCTACGATATGCCATGTCTTATGTTGATTTACCTTGTGCTCGGTGGTGAACGTAACCAAAAGTTAGGCGATCCGCAGGACTAAAACATTAAACTGTGAAGATAGCTGAAATCCACGAAGAAACGAGAGGAGAAAATATCTGAACATCGTTAATTTGTATTTATATCAAGTTTTTGCATACCTTAAGCGAAAGCGCAAGGTAATGTTCTACTATCGCCTAAAAATTAAAATTCCAACATTTTATCGAATAAAATCGTATCTAGCAATCTATTATACATATAAATGATATAAAAAGCACATTGTTAGAAAAATAAATGATTGTTGAACTCATTAATAATTTTTTAAATCGATTAATTGCTATTTTTAAATAAAAAAAGGGTTTTAGTGGCTTATGGTGTGGATTTATCATGTCCCTGTGGCTTGTAAACACTATAACTTTTGAAAATATCATTGTTTAACTCAATCTATTTTTTAATCTCTTCATCTATCATGTGGGAAGCCAGCTGAATGTAAATGGCAGTGTAATTTTGTTTTGTTTAGCTATAATTAATTTTTTTCGGCTCCAAAATGGCGAAATTTTCGTTGATTTGGTTACCTCGTATATAAATTGTTTCTGTAAATGGGGATCTACAGCACAGAGTAGTTTAGTTCACAGAGTACCTTTGTATTAAGTTTAGTTTGGCTTCAGTTGCCGTCGTGAGTGGACATTGTTTCGGTTGTTTTCAGCGGCTCAAAAAGATCGCTGTACAAATACACAATATTCGAATAACCAAATTTCTTAAATACTTGATTATAATAATAATAAGATATTTTTATTACAATATTTAAAAGCACAGAATAAATAATAGTAGTACGTACTAAAAGTAAGGTAGTATAATTTTTTTTTGTCATGGGTGACATTTTCATGCTTTTCGAGGGTGTCGAAACCGATAGGGTGTCGAAATGTAAATCCAAGATGGCGACCGCAATAGGTATCAATTTTTTTATCATGGGTGTCATTTTCATGGTTTTCGAGGGTGCTGAAGCCGATAGTGCTGTCGAAATGTAAATCCAAGGTGGAGGCTGCAAAATATATCAATTTTTTCATCTTGGGTGTCATTTTCATGGTTTTCCAGGGTGTTGAAACCGATAGTGCTGTCGAAATGTAAATCCAAGATGGCGGCTGCAACGGGTATCAATTTTTTCATCATGGGTGTCATTTTGATGGTTTTCGAGAGAGTTGAAGCCGATAGGGTTGTCGAAATGTAAATCCAAGGTGGCGGCTGCAATGGGTATAAATTTTTTCAACATGGGTGTCATTTTCATGGGTTTCGAGGGTGTTGAAGCCGATAGTGCTGTCGAAATGTAAATCCAGATGGCGGCTGATGTAGGTACCAATTTTTTTCATCATGGGTGTCATTTCATGGTTTTCGAGGGTGTTGAAGCCGATAGTGCTATCGAAATGTAAATCCAAGATGGCGGCTGCAATAGATATAAATTTTTTCATCATTGGTGTCATTTTCATGGTTTTCGGGGGTGTTGAAGCCGATAGTGCTGTCAAAATGTAAATCCAAGATGGCGGCTGCAAAATATATCAATTTTTTCATCTTGGGTGTCATTTCATGTTTTCCAGGGTGTTGAAACCGATAGTGCTGTCGAAATGTAAATCCAAGATGGCGGCTGCAATGGGTATCAATTTTTCATCATGGGTGTCATTTTCATGGTTTTCAAGAGTGTTTGAAGCCGATAGTGCTGTCGAAATGTAAATCCAAGATGGCGGCTGCAATAGGTATCAATTTTTCATCATGGGTGTCATTTTCATGGGTTTCGAGGGTGCTGAAGCCGATAGTGCTGTCGAAATGTAAATCCAAGATGGCGGCTGATGTAAGTACCAATTTTTTCATCATGGGTGTCATTTTCATGTTTTCAAGAGTGTTGAAGCCGATAGTGCTGTCGAAATGTAAATCCAAGATGGCGGCTGCAATAGGTATCAATTTTTTCATCATGGGTGTCATTTTCATGGGTTTCGAGGGTGCTGAAGCCGATAGTGCTGTCGAAATGTAAATCCAAGATGGCGGCTGATGTAAGTACCAATTTTTTCATCATGGGTGTCATTTTCATGGTTTTCGAGGGTGTTGAAGCCGATAGTGCTATCGAATGTAAATCCAAGATGGCGGCTGCAATAGATATAATTTTTTTCATCATTGGTGTCATTTTCATGGTTTTCGGGGGTGCTGATGCCGATAGTGCTGTCGAAATGTAAATCCAAGGTGGCGGCTGCAATAGATATCAAGTTTTTCATCTTGGTTGTCATTTTCATGGTTTTCGAGGGTGTTGAATCCGATAGTGCTGTCGAAATGTAAATCCAAGATGGCGGCTGAAGTAAGTACCAATTTTTTCATCTGGGGTGTCATTTTCATGGTTTTCAAGAGTGTTGAAGCCGATAGTGCTGTCGAAATGTAAATCCAAGAAGGCTGCTGCAATAGGTATCAATTTTTTCATCATGGGTGTCATTTTCATGGTTTTCGAGAGTGTTCAAGCCAATAGTGCTGTCGAAATGTATTTAAACTACTTTAATAATTCCGTATAATCATGTTATACGTAATTTTTTTAATGCGCTTAAGGTATGCCCAATTGGGTTTACCAATATATTATATGTTTGCTTTAGATAAACCAAGTTACGAAATAACCTCATAGCCCCCGAAGGGTGGCATATACGGTCTATATTTTTCTATGAACTAAAAGTTCCTGAGTTAATATGAGCACGTCCTTAAAATACCGATGGGTCTACTGTGCCACGGAGCCATAGCCATATTCAATAACAATTGAATACTATTCTTGCCAGTCACTCTACTTCTCGAAAACCAGAATTTCTTAATAACAAAACAGTTTCCATTTTCTCAAGGATTTGCCGTGCAGTGCCGAAGTAAGACTATGAACTACCCCATTATGGTCCCGTGAGTGTCTAAAGAGGCGACAGATGGAAACTGAAACTAGAGATGGGCAGCAGCATATTCCTGATAACAACTTAATTACTATAAAACTATGGTTGTAAAGCAAAATTCACGTAGAAAATCTATGCGTATGAATCCTCAAGGATACAAAGTATATTGTAATGATATTGAGTGTCATTAAAATTATTTTTTGTCATAAACATCAGTCGATTAAATATTAGGAAGCGTTCTAGTAACAAGAATATGGTTATTCCGAACATATATAAAAGGTATCCCACGATACGGACCGAACATTTGATAAGCTTTTTTTTATAGGATTAGGGTGACAAACGAGCGCGCAGTCCACCTGACGGTAAGTGGTTGCTGCGGCCTATAGACATCTACATCTATCCTCTATTACAAATCAAAATGTAGATAGATGCGTTGTCACCCGTGAGGACTAAGATGGAATGCCTCATTTCCAGTAAAAAGGGCCGCCGGCCACCTGCACTCACCAAGCGAAACGCTATATAATTGATTTTTAAATTTTAAACGAAATAACTTAGTCACAATTGGTCGTAAACTGTTTAAGTATTTAAATTCAATTGATTAAGTTTTAAATTAATTTGTTCATTACAAAGTTTTGGGTCTCCGTTAGTCAAATTTTTATTTATCAGAATTAAGAAGCTGAAATATATAATTCAACATAAATTGTCCGAATATAGTTAGTTCTTTGTTTTCTTTTTGTTTCTTACAGCTTTCAAAAATTTAAAGCGTTAATATACAATCGCATTTAATTGAATTTGCATTATCTATCTCCATAAAAAAAATTAAACAGATAAATTTATAATATGAGTTATAATAGACCCCATATCATCCTTTGTATGTTGTAAGAGGAGACAGAGGGAAACAAAGCAGGAGATGGGCAGCAACGTCTTCTAATTAATAACTAAAAATAAAAAAGTAAACTGTTGTTACCAGTCCGTTTGTCAAGCGTGTCAAATATGGCAAATGGACTTTTGTAAAAAAAAATCACAAAGTCGGTTATAATTGACGGAGATATCGCTTAAGGTAAGGATGGACAAAATGTAGTATTTAGACACAATTATAACGCAGAAGAATATCTTAATCGAATGGATATTTTAAATTATTCATATTAACGAAGATAAACATGCAGTGGCGGTGTGAGGATATCCACTACCCCATATCATCCCGTGGGTGTCGTAAGAGGCGACAGAAGGAAACAAATCAGGAGATGGGTAGCAGCGTCTTCCTATTAACGACTATAAAAAACTGCGGTGTCCAACCCGCTTACAAAGAACAGAATATAATCATTTTTATTCAATATAGATTACATGTTATTCTTATTGAAATTATTTTTTTCTTACTTTTACCATGTGTTCATCAGTGGACTTTAATAGGTTATAAGTATAATTGTAACTGTAACATACAACTTTATATAGTACGAGTACATTCTAACAGCATCGAGAGGGTGCAGAGCAGTTTCCTTCGCAGTGTTTGTGGCATATATGATCACTTGCGTCGTCTACCATCATACGACATTGAATAAAGTTTTTTAATGTCCAACGATTATCTTTGAGGGATTAAAGATCTTTCAATTTGCCGAACAAGTTTTTTGCACAAGATTTTACATTCTCATATAGATTGGCCAGAGTTACTTAGGCTAATTAACTTCAATTCCGATATACGACAAGGTTTTAAAAGAATATTTAGATTAAAGGTACACAAGAATACTAATAACACTAACACAACAACTAAACAGTTCGTGGTCACTTGGAAGGGAAGGCCAAACTGGCATCTAAAAAGCTTGGCGTGGTCAGCAGAGCGAGACGGTATTTCATGCCGGCACATCGCTTGCAACTTTACAAAACGCAAATCCGGCCTTACATGGAATACTGTTCTCATCTCTGGACCGGGGCACCCCATTGTCAGCTCCTTTCACTTGACCGCATCCAGCGCAGAGCAGTTCGAATCGTCGACGACCGAGTTCTTTCTGATCGGCTCGATACACTGGCACTGCGTAGAGATGTTGCATCTCTTTGCGTATTTTATCGCATTTACTACGGGGAGTGCTCTGAGGAATTGTTAGGACTAACCCCAGCCGCTCAACTTCACCATCGCACCATACCACCTGGATAATTGGCGGTCCACCACTGTGCGATTTAGAAGATGTTTTCTTCCTCGCACAACTTCCTTGTGGAATCGATTACCACCAGCAATTTTTCCGGACCGATACGACTTAGGGACCTTCAAGAAAAGAGCCTTCTCATTTTTAAAATGCCGGCAACGCATCTGTAACTACCCTGGTGTTGCGGTTGTTCATGGGTGGCGATAGTCACTTACCATGAGGTAAGCCGCATGCTCGTTGGATACCTCTCCTATAAAAAAAAAACAAAAACTAATACATAATAATAAATACTTCCATTTCAAACCAAACATAAAAACACATCATATAAAATACAACTCTGCTGTCCAAACTGTGCCGTGATTACGACTAAATAAGCGTAGTAACGTACATCTAGATATATTTGATAGTAGCCTTCTTAGATTCAAAAGAAATTTACGTGTTTCTTTTAATTTTTAATGTATTTTTTTATCTTGTTTATTTTGCTTATTCTACTGAAGTTTTATTATTATGTTGTGTACAATTTTTTTGGATTGTAGTTTAGATCAACACCATCATACTTTTAATTTTAGAACTTTATATAACTACTGTCTGTTTGTGTACCTTATTAAATAAAATAAAATAAAATAAAATAAGTCAAAATTAAAAATTATTGTTTAATTGCCGGGAAAAAACTTTAACGTTTGAGTTCTCATTTCTTTAAGCGATATTTATGTAATATTTTTGGACAATATGGCAAGCATTTTATTGAATTAGATTCTTCGTCAGCTTATTTTTATATTATTTTTTTATTTTTCAAATAAAGTAACTTTTTGTCCTCCGAATGTTTCCTTCTGCTTATGAGAAGGCCAAAAATTCTTGCCTAAACATACAAACCAAAACAATTTGACGAAACGAATTGACACCCATCTTTTTGAAGTCGGGTAAAATAAACATAGCTCGTCGTATCTTTACCTGGTGAAAGTAAAAATGAGAGACGTATTGTTGTCGTTCATACGCTTCTTAACACCATTCACATAATAACTCAAAGATATCAGTGTTTATTTCGCTTGAAAAGAGTTCAAAGAAGTTTTCAATAAAAATGTATAATTGAGATTTATAGCTGTGGAGTTTCGTATAATCCGACACGAGAGATTCTCAATAAGACTCCGCTTCTATTCGCTTTATTAAATCACAATCTCAGTTAAAATGTTTCTTTTAAATCAAACGCTACTTTACGAGTTTGTCCATAAAAAACGTTTCATTAGGGAACAGTATTCTCAAAGGTTTCATTTATTTTCCCAATTGCTGTAATATAAATGAAAAATGTAATTACTGTAAAATGCGTAAAACACAATGATTTCTTATTACATTTATGCCAATATTTCTGAATAAATAGTGGCGTTGTAAGAATATCCACTATCCCACATCATCCTCGTAAGAGGCGACAGAGGGAAACAAACCAGAAGGTGGGCAGCAGCTTCCTCCTAAGTCATAACAGATTATAAAAGTTCACTGCTGAACTTCCCCAAAAATTGTCTCATTGAAGGATTTTGCCATAGTTGCCACACTTGGCAGGTGGGTTGGCAACCGCAGTTTTTAATAAGTTTTAGTTGTTATCAGGAAGATGCTGCCATTCATCTCCTGTTTCAGAATCCCTCTGTCACCTCCCACGATACCCACGGGGCGATTTATGGTAGTGGATATTCTTACACCTCCACCACAGGGTTAGTCCCCCTAATTAAAACTAAATATAAAAAACTACGGTTGCAAATATTATGCCCGTCAAGCTAGGCAACTGTAGCAAATATATCCGCGATGAGGCAATCTATGGAGGAGGCCTCTGTTCCGCAGTGGACTTTGAAAGACTGTAACGGTTACGCCAATTGTATACATATAAAACCCTATATAAAAGTCTTTTATATATTTTATATATTAAAATCAAAATCAAGCTTGTTGCATGAATAATTAAAATTATTACTAGAGCCGTGGCAGCTCAGGAGCTTAGCGCTCGCTGTTATGCGAGCAACCCGGATTTAATCCCAGCTGGCACCAATGAAATTGTTAATTGCAATTTTAAGTACTGATTTACCACGTGCTCGGTAGGCGGCACTGAAAATTTCGGGAATCAAGGAACACAACACTACTATTTAAAATTGTATTTGTTGCTTTTCGAAGTATTCTCCGCGAAATTTGACACATTTTGCCATACGATGGAACCAATCATTGAAGCAACCATTTTGTAGGCGTCCACAGCTTCTTCAGGTGATGAAAATCTCTGCCCACGCAATTTACTTTTTATTTTAGGGAAATTATAGAAATCATTAGGGCTTAGGTTGGGGCTGTATGGCGGATGGTCTAATAATTCTATGTTTTCTTGCTCTAAAAACTCTTTTGTTCTGTGTGCGGTGTGAGAACTCGCATTGTCGTGATGGAGGTTGATGCGGCGGTTGCAGTTCTCTTTACGGAGTTCAGAAACGACCTGTGGCCAACAAATGCTAGCATACAATTTTGCATTAACCGTTCCTTGTCCCTCAAGAGGAATAGTCGTAACATGGCCGGTTTTGGAGACAAACGTGGCCACCATTTTTTTTGCAACACTCCGTGAACGACAATTTTGTTGGCTTTAACTCATTTTCGAACACCCAAACTCGTGACTGGTTTTTTTGTTTTGGGTTTGTACGCATACATCCAGGATTCGTCACCTAATACGATGTTGTATACAGCATTTGAGGGTCCCTGCGTGGAATTTTTCGAGAGTTCTGACGCAGCAAGTAACGCGAGCCGCTTTTTGCTCTTAACAGAGCGAATGCGGTATCCATCGGGAAAACACTTTTTTACACCTAATTGTTCATTCAAGATTATTTGTATTTGACTCATGCCAATGTCTAAAGTTGCCTGAATTTCGCGGTATGTCACATGTCGATCTTCCTCAGCTTACGCACAGCATCAACGTTTTATTGGGTGACTGCAGTTTTTGGACGACCTTGACGGGGATCATCACTGAGCTTGACACGTCCACGTTGAAATTCAGCAAACCAGCGATAAATTGTGGTTTTGGATGGGGCTTTACACCAAATGCAGAAATCATCCGGTCAACACACTGTTTTTGTGTTAAACCACTTCGAAAGTCATAATAAATCATCGCTCTTGAATTTTCTCGAGTCAATTCCATTTTCTCAACGACTAAACAAGTTTGACAAAACCTTGTGACAAGACCGAGAATCTTTTTTTAAATAAATAAATGGTATTCGATTTTTAAAACCAAGGAGTTTTTAATAAAAAGATTTTAATATGACAGGAACAGTGGAAATATTCCATTACCGATACTTTTAGTGCAGCCTATGTAGTAAAGGAAAACATCGTGAGAAAACATGCATGTCTGAGAAATAAGAAAAAATATTTCGAAGACACGCGAAGTCCGCCAACAGCAGGCATTAGGGCAGCGTGTCGTACGGTTCCTTGCCCTAAAACCTTTTCAGAAGTGAGAGGAGGCCTGCGCCCAGTAGGACATATATAGGTTGTAATGTTAACTTTTTAAATTTAAATTTTGGATTGTTTTATATCATGTAAGTTAGTAAAAGCTGTTTGGATTAACGACGGAGTGGTGACCGTGTGGTGGTGGCGTAAAAGAATCCATCACTTCATCTTATGGGTGTTGTGAGTGGCTCCTATAGAAAATGCTACAAAAACCTAATGGCTGCCAATAGATAGAGATATAATCATCTTGTTTATGCCAAAGGTAAAATAACCAGCACAGTGACGGCCAGCAGCTTCAAAGGTGCGAGACGTCTGATACTGCGATCGTCAATGTGCCTCCCACGCGTGGCGATGACAAATCGTCCTAAAAGTGGGATAGGCCCAAACCCAGTAGTGGATTTCTAACGACTGATGAAGATGTTATTGGAATTGAATCCAAATTTATGCATACAGCAGTAATTTAAGATACAATACGCTCAATTCTCTTCTCTTCTCTTCTTCTCTTCTTTTCAAGCTATTAAATACGATTGCGCAACAAACGATTCCGCGCCGATTAAATAGTGAAGAGAGGATAATATTCGTTCTTGTAGCACCAGGGGGTACGGGTAATTTTTGTGGTTAATCTTCTGATGGCTTTACTTTTTTTTTCTCTCTTCTTCACGCTGGTATTCTGTGAGGTCGTGGTACCACCCTGGTTCGAGCCGGCCCATCCGTGCGACAAACTCCGCAAGGACCGCAATATAGGTGTGGCTGTGAGTTCATCGGGCATTACTGCAACTTTGCTTAACGGTGGCTGGACTGCACATTCCGTTTTCAAATTTCAAGCGAAGATAAGAAAAAAAGTTCAAATATTTAGCCTTTTACAAGTCCCTTTATTATATCATATCAGACACTGATTCTCACAGCACTATAATGATAGATACGGGTTTTTAAACCGTCACCGCGTCATCGCCGTCTGATGGAATAGACAAAATCTCCACCGCCCAGAAATCAGTGGGTTGGCATCACTCCACTGGCTCTATGGTTGAAAGATAAAAGTTACAACCTTTACACGTTCCGTTGCTGGTCTCATTTCTGAGAGGTTTTAAGGGCAATGAAATGTTCGCCGCGCTGCTCTCAAGCGTGTTGGCGAACTTCACCTTTCACACCTTCACATTCTTCACGATGTTTTCTTTCACTGCTGAGCACGTGGTAAATCTGTCATTAAAATTGCAATTAACAATTTAATTGGTGCCGGCGGGATTGAACCCGTACTGTGAAATTTACAGCGAACGCTTAACCTCTGTGGTAAGCTATTTTTAATTGTAATAAGCTCTATCTAGATGATAAGATTACTAATACAATATATTTATTTGATTATTTATGGAGGGGGCCTATGTTCAGCATTGGACTGTTACAAGTTAAAATGGATAGATGGTTAATAGATTTGAGTATTTGTAACAGTCTAAATGAGAAGACGATATATTAATATTTTTATAACAATTCATTAAATTACTTTAAACTATTATGTATTGTAATTCGTTGTTTTCTTACTAGTACCGCTGCCTCGAGAAAAAAAAACTGTTATTAGTTAGTAAGCAATTGATAGTCTAGAAAATGGCTTCGGCAATTTCATAGAGTTCTATTGTAAAGTCAACAGTAAAGTATGATAGTGGTGACCTAGGATTTTGAAGTAAAAATAATCGATTATTTCACCTTCTTCGGTTGCCTTGTAGTACGGTGTAAAGGTATAAAAACGCTACACCGCAATTGTGGACCGATTTAGTATTAAAGCCTTCTGCATCTACGCAAAACATTACTAAGCCACTGCGCCACGGAGCTGTTAAAAAAAGTAATTAAAAAAATATGTATGTAATAAAAAAATATAAGAAAATGCGCAAAATTACATTTCAGTAGATTTCAAGAGTTTAAAAAACACATTGACTTCGCCTTATGTAATAAACACATCATCATATTACACATATTTATCACATAATAATTGTATGATAGGCTGAATATCTGAACAAGCAAAGAAGCAAGAGCAACAATTAAATCGAAGATGTCGTAACTTTCAAGCCCCGGGAGACTCCATTAATAATAGAGTAATTGTAATTGATGTTTGTAGAACTGAACCACTATAAATTTAGCTAAGAGGTATTCGACATACCTTAAATTACTAATTCGACCTTTTATTCTATGAGCATAAAAGTTGCTATTTATTAACTACACATGAACCACTTTCTAGATTGAATTAGAGAACCAAGATAATAAATTGAAATTGAAGCAATAACGTCTCCATAAGCTAGAAATTTAGTTTGCATTACGGCAATTATCTTACATATCATAGTCCGTTCATAAAAACTATACAGGGTATTTTTGGAACGCTCCCGAAAACTAAGACAGGCGACAGGACCAAGTATACCATTGATCATGGGTCACAAATAAATTCGATCCCGATGAAAAAAAAATCATCTTTTTACAACGTTTTATTAGCTTTATTCACGCGCCATCATGTTAGTACAGCTAAATGAAACGATAATTACATAAAAAAATCATGAAAATACTGAAACCTAAAACCAGCAGTGGAATAACTGAATTCATATCAGCTGATTAAAGGTCAATGTACGCGCGAACGCAAATTCGCGCGGTCCGCAACTAGCGGGCCATACCACAATACCTAATAATTTACAACAATTGTCTAAATACCTAACTTATCTACTTAACCTACTATTTTGCGACTGTACTTGTCTCCACGTAGGCATTTTAATCCGAATTTACAGGTTAAATTACCCAAATAACTGGTTCGATATCCCGCTAATGAAAAAATACCCAAATGAAATGTAACCAAGGTTAGAGTCATGCGTTTTTATTCATCGTGTAGGTATGTTTATTATTCTCATGTATTCAGTTATGTATGTATTCAGATTAGTTCAGTACTAAGTTATTTAAAAAATTAGTTATGAAACAGCTTACCGCTCTAAATCCTCCGTGGTCTTATGAGATGCGGTTCAAATTGTGCTCCATTCATTTCAAGGCAGATTTGGGCTCGGTGTTGCGTCTCCTCATGGAGGCGGGGCATCATCGTGTGGTCTTCGACACAGTCCATACGTAGTTTGTCGAAAACATCCATGATCCTTTTGTAGTTTCGTCAGCACTATCACACTCACGATTAAAAACCCTTTCTTTCACATACCCCACAGAAAGAAGTCTAACGTGGTCAGATATGGTGAGCGAGGTGGCCAAGCGTGTGGTCCAAGTCCGCCAAATCCAGCGATCATCAAATAGCTCATTGAGGCGCTCACGGACGAACCTCATGACATATGGAGGGGCACCATCATGCTGGAACCATGTGCGGCGATATTCAGCCAACGATAGCTCGTCTAAAATGTCTGTCAACTGTTTGTTTATAAAGTTTAGGTATCGCTGTCCGTTCAGTCGCTGTGGCAGAAACACTGGTCCCAGTATGCGATCCTTAAAAAAACCTGCCCATACGTTAACCGACCATCGGGTTTGGTGCCCGGTTTGTCGAACAGCGTGCGGTTTAACCTCTGAATACACGTGTGTATTTCTTCGGTTCCACAGGCCGTTTCAGGTAAATGTCGACTCATCCGTCCAGATTATGTGCTCAATGGAACCAGGCACACGTTGTTGCTAGTATAATAACCAACGGCAGAAAAATCGTCGGTGGTCGTGATCGCCGGGAACTAAAGCTTGCACTTTGTGCAATTTGTATGGGCGCATTCGGTTACGCTTCAACACTTTGTGCAGTGCACAGTATGACACACTTGTTCCATCCCGACGTCTTAACAATTTATTTAGCGATACTTCGTGTACCTAGGTTCGGATACCTAACATGTTGGCGTATTCACAATCACTATAATCGTACGCGTTAAGCATTATTAAATCAAAAAACGTAACAACAAGAATAATACCAACGCGTAATAACAATTTAATAAACAAGACGATTGAGCTGTCGCTCGCGCACGCGTGTACAAAATCAACACGGAACTGTTTCAAAAACTACAATTAATAACGAACCACGACAAAACTGAAACCTACTGCGTCACAGCGTGAGGTGACACGAGCCGGCCGGGTTACATTCTGCCGTCATAATAAAGAAGGACGCAACTAACAAAAACGTAAAATGGAAATAAAAAATAAATTGATGAATTTTTCTTTCAGACCCTGTGTCTATAGTTTATTAAAAGGTATCTATATGAAAATTGAAATATATACGTAGAGACATGAAGATTTTAAGGACGAACTTATTTTTTTTATAATTTGTTTATTTATTTAAATAAAACGAATTTTCCTTTTCTTCTTAGCTTAAAATAAATAAAAAAAACTACCATTCATTTAAAATTTTTACATATTTTGGAAAGGTCATTTGAATTTGAAAGGACGCTAATAGTAATTAATTACTTATTTCTTAGTAAATATTAGAGAAGCATTGGTAGTGAGACACAAAAAATAACAACCCGCAACTCTTGAGTAATGATTTTAAAGGGGATATCATACAAGACTTACAACGATAATAATTAAAAATTAAAAATTTTGTACAAACGACTTTAATATAAATAATTAAGAATAACTCAAAAACTATTGGTCTGACCTCGATCAAATTTATATGGGACCACATGTGAAAAACCAGCTCTTAATAATAAGATATAGAATATGTTTAGGCAGGAAAAATTTACAATAAAAACGTAGTCTTTAACGCGCGCGCTTGGCCTCGATATCAAGGGCACCTTCCCTCTCTCCCCCCTCCCCCCCCGGCCGCCGGACGCGTCGGCGTGGCACTTCGCGCCTTTATCTTAGGATTTCTTGCGAGCTATACGGACGTTTTTTCGCGCCTAACTTTGCTAAAGGAACAATCCGCGTAAATCGTTGCGCTAACGGTATCGTTTATTAGAACGTACTAACTCGGTTAAATTCTTGTGCAACTATCATAGTGAGTTACCTCTGAAGGACTACGAGTAGCTGTCCCATTTCGTGACAACCCATTACGAGTGCCTCCAGAAGGGGAAGGTTCCGGGGATACCAGCGCGTGCCTTCTCCCGGACGTCGTTGCGTCATCCAGATCGGTTCCCGTCAACATACACGCACATACAATTACACATACACTCACAACACTGTCATCAGCCGGGCCGGTCGCGGAGAATCTCTGCGCTCCTGGGGCAGGTAAGTGCATTTATCCTAGTAACCTTTCCCCTCGTGTGTTCATTAGAAACTTTTGACCCTCGGCGTAGGAACACCCGACCAGCATCTGCCCGTAGCTCCTTCGTCTATGGGCCGCGAAGGATCCAACTCCTGCTGAGGCAGGGCAGCTGTTGGCCGTAACATTTGGTAGCAGAACGCGGTGCTGGGATCGATTCCCGGTCGATCCACCGACCATAGTATTTGATAAAAATTAAATAATTTGGTGGCAGGAGCGTTGGGTTGATTTTGTGGCTACAATCACGCCCGTCCGTAATACGTAAAATACCTTTTTATTATATACGTTATAATAAAATTCCTTTCTTTGTTAGCTTGCTTTGTTGTTAGCGGGTAAATTTGAAAGGCCACGCCCGGTTCGCGCGCAAGCGGGAGATTGCGTCATGTAGGTAGATGGTTATTTTTACGTAATCGGTTAATTGTCGTTGTCGGATGGTAGTGTGTTACTTATCGAAGGGTTGATTTCCGAGCAAGGCATTTTTGTTGATGTGTATCTTTCGTATTGTAAATTGTATTTGAACTAAAGAGCGGTAATTTGTATTTACGTAATTTGAATTAACTTGATTTGATCGCACTAGTATTTGTTATTGTTAATTTGATTTACCTTTTCTTTTGTACTAACTTGTGTTTGATTTAATAATAGCGGTTCTTATTTGTGTACATTCTATTCAACTCGATTTGATAGGAACTGCATTAGTTAGCTGTTAATTTTTTTTGGTATTTTTTATTTGTTATTTTTGTAATTGTGCTCGAGCCGCGTCGTAATTTGGATTTAGTAGTGATGTCCTCGCCCAAGATGCTAATCCGTTGCCTGCGGACTGAGCTGCGCTGGGCTACCAGCGCACACGCGTTGATAGGCCGACCGGACAGGGTCTATAATCTGAGGAAGAGGCTTGAGCAGGTCGATGCTCGAAGGGCGGCCGTGGAGGAGGCTTACTCTGAGCTCGAAGACTTGGAGGTGGAAAAGGGAGTCCTGGAATCTTGCCGCGCGGACTACGAGCAGTTCCTCGCGCTAACGGACGACCTGATCGAGGCGGGGGCCAAGGATGCGGAGAGGGAGCGCGAAGCTCGGCTGAGTAGCCTTCTCGAGTCCCCACGGAAGCCGTCTGCTCAGCCAGAGCTGCTAGGACGACTTCCCACGCTGGACCTGCCAAGGTTCTCCGGGGTCCTCTCGGAGTGGATGACCTTCGTCGGCCTGTTTGACAGCCTGGTGGACGCCCGGAGGGACCTGACCCCCTGCCAAAAAATGGGGTACCTCCTGGCTTCACTAGAGGGGGAGGCCCTGAGCGTCGTCGGCCACCTTAAGTTGTCGGACGACGCCTACCAAAACGCCAGGGACCTCCTCGCTGGAAGGTACGCCAACGTCCGGCGGATTGCGGACGATCATGTTCGGAGGCTGCTGAACCTCCCGCTGCTGAGGGACCGGACTAGACTACGGGAAGACATAGTGAATCCAGTCGTCGTAGCGTGCAACTCGTTGCGGCGGCTGGATTTACCTGTGGACGAGTGGTCTTTTCTGCTCCTTCATATAGTGCTGTCCCGCCTGCCCCTCGACCTTCGGCTCCATTTTGAGGAGAGGTTCGGAGGGGATGGCGCCGCTTATATGCCCCCCTTTAGGGACCTGCTGCGGTTCCTGGAAGAGCAGTGTAGGCTGCTGGAGAACGCAGCAGGCGCCGTCGAGGGCCCCCCGGCCACCTCCCGAGCGGTGCCCAGGGAAAGGCGGAGTCAGCCGGCCAAGGCGGCGACCACCCCCCTGAGGCCGAGCGGAGCCCCCGCAGGAGGGCGCCCCCCCGTACCCTCCTATAGTGGCCTAGCGGCCCGGGAGGCGCCTCCCTGCTCCTATTGTCGAGCATCCGACCACCGGCCGGCGTCGTGCCCGAAGTTGTTGCGCAAGCCGGCTAAGGCGAGGCGAACCATCGCCAGGGAGCGCCGC
This sequence comes from Parnassius glacialis, assembly GCA_033319125.1. Taxonomy (NCBI): domain Eukaryota; kingdom Metazoa; phylum Arthropoda; class Insecta; order Lepidoptera; family Papilionidae; genus Parnassius; species Parnassius glacialis. The sequence goes on from JAVANC010000016.1 coordinate 44,337,214, forward strand.
TGGTGCTTCTCGTGCCTGGAGAGGCATTTACAACGAGACTGCCCGCACCAGCGGCCCTGCACGCACTGCCAGGGCAACCACAACGTCATCTTGTGCCTGGGTGCGCGCGGCTCGTCCTCGCAGGGCCCTGCCAGCCCCCCGACTCCCACGGGCGGGGGCGCCCAGCCACGCCCACTGTCGGGCGACGCTCGGCGCTCACCGGTGGACCACAGCGCCCCTCCTTCTGAGGGGAGCCCCTCCCCCGATCGGTCTGGGAGTCGTTCCCCCAGGGGCGGGGGGTCTTCACCCCCCTCCGCGAGTTGATAGTGGATTTGCAGCCACTCAGCGGTCAGCTAGACCGTTCTCACCCCCGTTGGCTGAGTGGCCGCGACTGGAACGCCGCCCGCCCCCCTTTGGCCGGTGCCGATACTACCGGGTTCCGGAGACTGCGTATCGGCCCCGGGCCTTGGAGCCGAGGATCCCCGAGTTTCCCCCGGTCGGCCCGTTCGAGGAATTCCAGTCTAGGGTCATCGAGACGCCGTCGGAGTGCCGCGCTCGGGGCCCCCGGTTCGGGTGCCGGCCTAACAGAGGCAGCTCCAGATAGGAGGCTGCCGCCCTAGCTCCCGCCATGGCCGCCTCTACTGAGCCTATAAGTCGTCAGCAGTCCACCTGTCAAACTGTTCTATTGCCGACAGCCTCAGTGAAGGTTTACAACCCGAGCGGCGACCACTTAACGGTTCGAGCTCTATTGGACTCGGGTTCCCAGCGTAGTGTGGCCTCTACTCGGTTGGTGGGAAGACTGGGGCTCCCCTGGAGCTCTGAATCACGTCCGATGGTAGGTATCGGAGGTGCCGAGCCTCCTGCTCCTAGGGGACAAGCGGAGTTGGTGTTCAGCCCTGACAGCGAACACCTTCGTATTTTAGTCAAGGTAAATGTCCTCGACGACATTGTAGGGTTCCTCCCTAACGTTCGTATAAATGACAGCGCTGTGCGCTGTGCGTCGGCTTTGAGACCGGCAGACCCTCGGTGGGCCCAACCTGGGCCGATAGATTTGTTACTGGGGGCCGACACGCTGGGTGCCCTCTTGTTAGGTGAGATACGAGCTCTGCAGCCCGATGGCCTGTCAGCCATTTCCACGATATTTGGGCACAGCTTTTTTGGACCGGTTATGTGGTCTCCTCCCCCTCCGACGGCTGACCCTCTCTCCGTCGTGGGCGTGTCCCTATCGGACGCCGTCCAGCGGTTCTGGGACATTGAGGAACCACCACATGCAGCTCGAGTCGACCCTCTGGACCGTGAGTGTGAGTTGTTCTACCAGAACAATACCGGCCGGCGGGTTGACGGTCGTTTCGTCACTCGCTTACCCTTTCTGGACTCCCGCCCCTCTTTGGGTCAATCCCGTGCTCTGGCCGAGAAGAGGTTGCTTTCCATGGAGCGCCGCATGCGGCGTGACCCAGCCTTTCGCGACAAATATGTCGAGTTCATGCGCGAGTATCAGGAGCTGGGTCACATGTCACCGTCCAACTTCGAATGGCGTTCACATGAGCACTACTTCCTCCCTCACCATGCGGTCTGGAGGACCCCTGAGAGTAAGATTCGGGTAGTCTTTGACGGTTCCGCCCCCACATCAAATGGTGTGTCCCTGAATCAGTGTCTTCACTCGGGTCCTAAACTGATTAAGGACATATCCGACATCTTGACCCAATTCCGTCGACACCAAGTGGTTTTTGTCGCGGACATTCGGATGATGTTTCGCCAATCGGTGGTACATCGTGATGACCGCCGATATCAGCTGATATTGTGGCGCGAGAAGCCCAGCGATCCCATACAGGTATTTGAGTTGAACACCACCACATATGGACTCCGGTCCAGCCCGTATATCGCCATGCGAACCCTCCTTGAACTCGCTGAGAGAGAGCGCCTGAGATACGCTCGGGGAGCTTCTATTTTGGAGACTTCGGTCTACATGGACGACATTTGTACGGGCGCTTCCACCGTCGAGGAGGCTCTGGTCTTGCGAGACGAATTAATTGCCATCCTGAAGTCTGGAGGCTATGAGTTGCGCAAGTGGTTGTCGAACTCCCCACACATTTTGAGGGACCTCCCAGGAGAGGATCAACAAGACCCTCATCTGTTCGAGCACCCTGAGAATCCGAATTTGTTGACTGTGCTGGGCATTCAATATCAGCCTGTTCCGGACACCTTCACGTATAGAGTAAAACTTGACCCACCTCCCAAAGCCTGGACCAAGCGCTCCGTGCTGTCTACAGTAGCTCGCACCTTCGATCCGAATGGATGGATCACCCCGGTCATCTTTTTGGCTAAGTGCTTTCTTCAAAAGCTCTAGATGTCCGGGTTGGGTTGGGACGAGCCTATTAGCGGGGTCCTCTTGCGAGAGTGGCTCTCCATGCTCTCCTCCCTTCCGGACATCAACCGGGTTTCCATACCAAGGTGCTTCCTCCCTCCAGGGAAATGCAGGGCTACCCTACATGGGTTTTGCGACGCCTCTGAGAAGGGCTATGCTGCTGTCGTATATTTGCGGACTGTGAGTTCCTCTGGGCATACTGCAGTTCATCTCGTACTCGCCAAAAGCAAGGTTGCCCCCATTAGATCCCGTTTAACTATCCCTAAATTGGAACTGTCCGGAGCCGCTCTTCTCACGCGGCTCCTCAACCACGTTCACTCGTCCTTGAAGTCTGTAATCGACATTACGGACGTCTACGCATGGTCGGACAGTGAGATAGTACTTTGTTGGCTCCGAGCCGCACCTCACAATCTTGAGGTCTTTGTGGCGAACCGCGTGTCTCAAATCCAGGGTTCTGAGACTTCTCTCCACTGGAGACATGTCCCCGGGGAGTTGAATCCCGCCGACTGCGCTTCTCGCGGCTGTGAGGCCCCCACGCTGGTTGCCCACTCATTGTGGTGGGGTCCCGGTTGGTTATCTGATCCTCAATCATTCTAGCCCCAGGGTAATTACTCCGAACCTACTGAGTTGCCGGGCCTACGGGCCCGAGTAGGAGTGGGCAAGGATAAGCCCACTCGGGATCTCTCCCTTCTGGAACGGTACAGCTCTTTCGATAAGCTCTTAGGAGTGACTGCTTGGCTGCGCCGCTTTGTCCACAATTCGAGAGATCCGTCCCACCGACTCTCTGATTGCGTTTTGTCCCCTAGCGAGCGTCGGGAAGCTCTGATGCATTGGACCCGTATGGTCCAGACGGAGCATATTGAGCCCGTTATCGAAAACTTGAAGCATGGCTCCGTTATCAAGGGCGCTCTGGCCCGCCTGAACCTCTTTCTGGACGACGCTGGGATGCTGCGCGTGGGCGGACGTTTGAAAAACTCTCAACTGCCGTGCGGGGCTCGACACCCGTTGCTGCTCCCTAAGGACGGCGCCCTTGTCCGGTTGCTGGTAACCCACCACCATGTAAAGAATGCCCACGCTGGGTGTAACGCTCTGTCGGCTATTTTGCAGCGGGAGTTTTGGATTTTGTCTGGCCGACGCACCATTCGGAGCGTCATCTTTAAGTGCATCCCCTGTTATAAACTGAAGGCCCCCATATCGCAGCCTCTGATGGGTGACTTGCCGCCCGACCGCGTCAGGGCCATCCGACCATTCGCTGGGGTCGGAACAGACTTCGCTGGCCCCTTCCTCGTCAAGTCCTCTAACCTTCGTAACGCGCGTTCATGTAAGGCCTATCTTTGCGTCTTCGTGTGCCTCTCCACTAAAGCCGTTCACTTGGAACTGGTGAGCGCCCTCAGCACGGAAGCCTTCTTGGCCACGCTTGGCCGTTTCGTGTCGCGGCGCGGCTTGCCGGACTTGATCCGGTCGGATTGCGGGACGAATTATAAGGGCACGGATAGGTATCTCAAGGAGGTTGTCGAATTTCTGTCCAGCCACCGGACTTATTTAGGAAATGCTATGTCGAAAAGGGGCATCCAGTGGAAATTCGACCCTCCGGCGTGTCCCCACTGGGGCGGTATTTTTGAGGCGGTGGTTAAGGTTGCAAAAACGCATCTCCGTCGCGTTATTGGTGAAGCCATTTTGACATTTGAGGAGCTCGCCACTGTATTCTGTAAAATTGAGGCGGTACTCAACTCTCGGCCCCTCTGTCCCCTCTCCTCCGACCCGAATGATTTGGAGGTTCTAACCCCGGGACACTTCCTGATTGGCCAGCCTCTTAACGCTCTGCCCGAGTATCCCTTCAGGGAAACGAGTGCTTCACGGCTTAGCAGGTTTGCCCTGCTGCAACAGATGACTCAACGCTTTTGGCACCGATGGTTTTTGGAGTACCTACATCTTTTGCAGCAGCGCGTTAAGTGGTCTGACAAGACGGAGCCTCCTCGGGTGGGAGACCTCGTATTGATTAAAGAACCAAACGCGCTACCTTTGTATTGGCGCCGTGGGCGCATTGTTAAGCTGTCGTATGGAGCGGATGGGGTGCCTAGAGTGGCCGAGGTTTTGGTCGGAGATTCGGTCTTGCAACGGGCCGTCGCGACCTTGTCCCGTTTGCCAATCTACTCGCGGACTTAATGCCTTATGTCCGGGGCGGGGGGTTGTTTAGGCAGGAAAAATTTACAATAAAAACGTAGTCTTTAACGCGCGCGCTTGGCCTCGATATCAAGGGCACCTTCCCTCTCTCCCCCCTCCCCCCCCCCCGGCCGCCGGACGCGTCGGCGTGGCACTTCGCGCCCTGCTTCTTTCAGACCCTGTGTCTATAGTTTATTAAAAGGTATCTATATGAAAATTGAAATATATACGTAGAGACATGAAGATTTTAAGGACGAACTTATTTTTTTTATAATTTGTTTATTTATTTAAATAAAACGAATTTTCCTTTTCTTCTTAGCTTAAAATAAATAAAAAAAACTACCATTCATTTAAAATTTTTACATATTTTGGAAAGGTCATTTGAATTTGAAAGGACGCTAATAGTAATTAATTACTTATTTCTTAGTAAATATTAGAGAAGCATTGGTAGTGAGACACAAAAAATAACAACCCGCAACTCTTGAGTAATGATTTTAAAGGGGATATCATACAAGACTTACAACGATAATAATTAAAAATTAAAAATTTTGTACAAACGACTTTAATATAAATAATTAAGAATAACTCAAAAACTATTGGTCTGACCTCGATCAAATTTATATGGGACCACATGTGAAAAACCAGCTCTTAATAATAAGATATAGAATATGTTTAGGCAGGAAAAATTTACAATAAAAACGTAGTCTTTAACGCGCGCGCTTGGCCTCGATATCAAGGGCACCTTCCCTCTCTCCCCCCTCCCCCCCCGGCCGCCGGACGCGTCGGCGTGGCACTTCGCGCCTTTATCTTAGGATTTCTTGCGAGCTATACGGACGTTTTTTCGCGCCTAACTTTGCTAAAGGAACAATCCGCGTAAATCGTTGCGCTAACGGTATCGTTTATTAGAACGTACTAACTCGGTTAAATTCTTGTGCAACTATCATAGTGAGTTACCTCTGAAGGACTACGAGTAGCTGTCCCATTTCGTGACAACCCATTACGAGTGCCTCCAGAAGGGGAAGGTTCCGGGGATACCAGCGCGTGCCTTCTCCCGGACGTCGTTGCGTCATCCAGATCGGTTCCCGTCAACATACACGCACATACAATTACACATACACTCACAACACTGTCATCAGCCGGGCCGGTCGCGGAGAATCTCTGCGCTCCTGGGGCAGGTAAGTGCATTTATCCTAGTGACCTTTCCCCTCGTGTGTTCATTAGAAACTTTTGACCCTCGGCGTAGGAACGCCCGACCAGCATCTGCCCGTAGCTCCTTCTTCTATGGGCCGCGAAGGATCCAACTCCTGCTGAGGCAGGGCAGCTGTTGGCCGTAACAGAATAATAAGACAAGGATAATTGAAATTTAAGTAATCAATGCAATTATTGTTACAGATGACGTAGCAACTGGTTAAATAAGTCTTTTCTTTTATGTTAAATTTGTATATGTCTTTTCTACTAAAAAAATGTCATCTGTGATCAACAGTTACGTCTAAAATTCTTACGATGATTTTTAAAATATTGATATTTGTGAATATTAAAAAAAATTACTAGATGCGCCTTCTTATCATGAGTCGAATGGTATATTTAACTCATTTATTCAAAAATTGTTAGATGCGCCCTTTTTTTATGACCGCAGCATTGTTTCGTACCAAGCTAGATACATGTCGACAGCGGAGGGAGTGTGGGTACAGTCGTGTTCTAAAGTACTACATGGTATTGGGCTATTGTTTTATAATATTATAGTAATTAATTGTTTTATTGTAGAATCATAATAGGTGTTTTACTAGCTACTTAGAACTTTGGAAGAGGTGAGAAATAAAAATGGATAATGTTTACTTGAGCACTATTTGTAATTTCTATCGTAAAATATAAAGTAGTTTGTAACAAGAAAACTTAGCTAAGGGTGACACGCCGTCCATTATGACGTCTTGGGTCACATGGAAGCCAGATGTTGATGGTGTGTTGGTGTTACTGGATGCTACTTTATCATCACTTTTATCTTCGCTTGAGCTTCCGTCATCAGGTCAATCACATGGTAATTTTTTCGGTATTCTTCCTCAACACTTTTAAATTTACTGCACAATTTTCCCCATTCACCTTCTCCTATCATATTTACATTTTCTTTCACTAGTTTAGTCATAAAACAATAGATATAAATAATTTTTCTTTCCTTCCTTCATCGTCGCGAGTCGCAAAGTAATCTGTGTATGCGACTGTATTGTTGGAGCGAACAAAGCGCGGGAACCAATAGCATGCAGGCACAGTAATACTGGTGGATTGTTCCCCCGTCACGCCCCCTTCGTACCAATATGTGATAAATCGCTCAGTGCCCAAGTTCAAGGCCAGCGTTCTTTTTTCACCGTTCGCGCGTACATTAACCTCCATTAGTCAGGTGATATCAATTCAGTTTTCACTGCTGGTTTTATGTTTCAGTATTTTCATGATTTTTTTTATGAAATTATCGTTTCATTTAGCTGTACTTACATGATGGCGCGTGAATAAAGCTAATAAAACGTTGTAAAAATATGATTTTTTTTTCATCAGTATCAAATTTATTTGTGACCCATGATCAAAGGTATACTTGGTGCTGTCGCCTATCTTAGTTTTCGGGAGCGTTCCAAAAATACCCCGTATATGTCTCAGACGATCATTATATCGTTATCTATAGTCATAAAAGTCAAAGTTACAGCCTATGGATGTCCCACTTCTGAGCACAGGAGAGCACGGGAGTGTCCACCGAGCTGCCTCATTGCATGTTTGCGGACTTCACATGTCTTCGTTATGTAGTACTGTTATTTATTCTTTGCTATAGCTTAAAACCACAGCTATATTTCACAGGAATAAATATTCGCAAGGACTATAATATTTCATACTGCATTGAATACGTTGGAGCCACGCTGCAGTGTATTGGATGCAGCACAAAAGGATCGGCTAGACCGGGGTAAGGTCACGCACAGGATACCAGCATCATGCTTTTACTATGGTGCTACTGTGTTTTGTATGTTGGCTGACGATAACCGGAGCTCCTTTTTACTGGTACAACGACGCAATAGTAGTTCTCAGGGGTGACAATGCATCCGTAGTTTAACATTGAAATTATAGAATCTACTACAAATCGCTCCAATACTAAAATTCTCGCACCTTCGATGCCGCGTTCTGTCGTCACCTTGGAAAATTTACGTACGATGTAAAAAGAGATTCTACAATACGTGCCGAAAACTACAAGATTTTTTGAGATATTTTCGTAAGTCGCCTCTTGCAATAAACACTACTGTCTCACTACTATCTCATCTGGTCTGACGCCATGGTAGTTTTTTCTAATGCCATAACTACACAACTACAGTCAGCATATTAAAATTAAAACATTCCATACGATAAAGATCCTACTCGTAAAATGTCGAAACGCGGCCAACATTTTTAATCCAAGCACGTAAATAACATTGCGATTTACCAGGAAACACGTCGACCTGAAAATGGGACTGCTTTTACAATATATTACGGTAGGGCCAAGGCCAAAGATATTTTATTTATAGGTTCTCTTTATTCCCCTTAATAAAGTAAATCTTAAACGTAAGGTATAAAAAGTTTCTTCTAGTTTGTGAAAACCATGGCATTTTATTGAATAAACTAATAATAGTTTGATGTTATTATTTTATATAATAATACTAGCTGGCCAGGCAGACGTTGTGCTGCCCTTTCCAACGACCCTCCCTATAAAAATCCTTAAATTCTCAATTTTGAGGGTCATTTATCGGGATAAAAACTACTCAAGTTGGACCAAAATGCACACAGTGTGCAAAATTTCATTGAAATCAGTCCAGTAGTTTACGAGTCATAAATTCTGTCACATGTTTAATATAAAATAATTGAAACAAGTTTATTCATTATGTAACCATTTATATATCAAAGTGAACTTAACAAAACATAGATTCTTATTAAAACATAGATACTTATAGACCTCCGTGATTTTGAATTTGGCCTTCAATCTGCGCGGCCAGTCGTCTATCGCAGCATGAATGAGGTCCATGTCAATATCGGCGGCTGCCTTAATCAAGGATGTCTTGAGTGACTCCAAATTGGAATGAGGCTTTGAGCACGCCTTTTCCTCCAAGTGTTGCCATATCTTGTAATCTAACGGATTCAAATCAGGACTGGAGGAGGACCAGTCTTCGTGCCGGATGAAGTCGATTTCACGCGCCGCCAGCCAGTCTTGTGTGTTCTTCGCTCTATGAGCTGGCGCCGAATCTTGTTGGAATACCCATTGCCTATTATTGAACATAGTATGAGAAACAGGTTCCACAAGGTTCGTCAGGACTGTATTTTGATACACAACTGCATTCGTTTTTACACCTTTCTCACAAAAATGTACCTCTGTTAAGCCCCAATAAGAAACTCCCAACCATACCATGAGCGAGGATGGAAAATGACCTCGTTAGACACGCGGAATACGGTTGCTCGCTTCTTCACTACTGTGTGCGTACACCTTAACATGTTTGTTGTAGCTCTCTTCTACGGTAAAAATTCTACGGTAATTTTTATATATAAAGATGATTCATATTTCAAACTAAGAAATAAAAACGACGGCTCCGTGGCGCTGTGGCTTAGCAATGAGTTGATGCGCTGGGGGCCGCGGGTTCGAATCCCGCACGGAACAAGTATGGCCTGCAAATATTTGTTCCGGGTCTGGATGTTAGTCCTTGTGCAATGTGTGTTTGTAAACTGCCTCCACGATACAGGAGTCCTAGTTTTGGGGGGTAACGTTTTTTTTTTTAAAAAGTGAAATGAAACTGTGCATTTCGAATTAAAAATAATTGGGTTTTTAAACTGAATTTAAAAAATATTTCTCGGCAAAGGTTGAACAGCTTTAACGTTTCGTTTTTATTAAGTATTCTCATATAAATGTTCCATACCTAAGACTGGTAAAATAGAATAGAAAATCCTAGAGCGGAAGTAATTTTTATGTACAAAAATATATTTATATTACTACATAAACCACAAAATAAACTGCTACAATTGTTTCCAGCACCTATAAACGAGCACTCAAAAGTTATAAGCCAACAGAGAATTGAAGTGTGATTTAGTCGAATTTATAGCACACCCAGCGCTAACCCTTATAAACAAAATATTGGTCAAGGCCAATTTTGAAATACAGGCAGTTTTTCAGGTTTTATTTCATAACATAAAAACTTAATTTAAAGTGAATGTTACTTTAAATTACGTTTTTATCTTATGGATTTGGATCTCTCTTATTAACACGATTACTTCAAAAGGCATATTAACCTTATCAAAGATTTTGGCAATAATTTAGTAAATAATGATAACCAACCTGTTTCTCTTTTTTATCTTCATTATATTCTTTGATTATATGCATTACCGCCAACAACAAGTCAACAAGTGCTACAAAGCGTGATCCGGAGCCACCTGCATCCATCAACTTCCTGCATTTCTTCCCAGATTGTTACTCCATCTAGAAGACCCGTAAAACCGAAGAGTGTTGAGTTGACCGTGAGAGTTCGCGGGTTGGAGGCCAAGAACTAAATAAAAATATGTAATATACACAAATTAAGAAAACCTAAAAAAGTCATTGTGTCTAAGTGTTTTCATCTCTTAAATAATTATCTCATAATTTATTCATAATTTATAATAACATTTTTTCATTTAAATGCTTTGTCAGCTCCTATGAAACCCTCAAGTTGATATAGTGCAGTGGATTCCGTTACGCTACCACAACACTACATCCATTACACATTTTTACGATTTTAACGTGTATAACAAATTATTATTTTTTATTTCTAGGTACTTAATATAAATTTATATTAAGATAATTTATGATAAGCTATATCTACATCTCTTAAGAGTAATTTATCCTACTTACTTGACTTACCCATGGGACTTTATTTTCAAATCAAAAAATTACTCTGTTTCCTATAATACTTAAGTATAATATTTAAGTCTTGTTTAGTAAAAACTGCGAAGAGTTTAGAAGTTATTCAGACATAAATTGAAATTGATGACGAACACACGAACATACTTATTCAGCTTATTTCAGCTTTTGTCCATAGAAATCACCAATTTGGTCTCTATACCAAAATCGTACGCTTCCTTTCAGCTTTCCGCGTATTTTCAACGTTTTTTTTTTAACTGAAAACGGGCGTAAAATAAAAAAATAAAATAAGGACAAGTGTGTTTCTATCACAAGCACACTAACTTCAGTGTTCAGAGCTGTTCCACCGCATTCAGCGCTGTGCCGCCACGTTCAGCGCTGTTCTGCCACTTTTCGGCACTGTTCCACCGCATTCAGCGCTATACGTGGGCTGTCCTCGATGCTACTTAATTGCTACTTGCATTGGTTAATACATTTGATTTGAAATTATCTCGCACACAATCATCGATATAATGTGTAAACATATATTATTTTGTATTTTGCTTCTGTAGTTCTACCTTATTGCAATAGCTCTGCAATTAAGAACAATTTTTTCAATATTCATCCGAAAATTCTCTTTAATTTTAATATTGTTTATTTTTAATTCGGGTCATTAATGTCGCATATTTTCTAACCCTTCTGTTTCTCTAAAGGGGTTGATCCACTATCGTTTTCGGTTGCGTTTATTACGTTCCAGTTTTGCTTTTTCTTCTGAAAGAAGCGTAACGATAATGATGTCGCAGATGAATATATGTTCATGTTTAGTGCAAATAGCAAATGAAAGTAATTTAGTTAGCATGAGCATGTAATCGTTTCTCAGTCGTACAGCGATTAACGCGGCAGATAGAAGCGTTTCAGCGGAGAAAGCACGCTATGACGGCCTTTTACCATCTTACGATGTTTTACGCGCCCGATAGAAGCGGACCTGTAAAAGTGTACCTAACCAAAATCCTCCAGCGAAACGCGAATGGAGCTAAATAAGCGTAGTTTTTTACGTGGTAGAGCTATGCTGCAGCTATATTAGTAGTATAGTTGTAGCACGAATGGGTCGGCTCGACCGGGGAAGGACCACGCTGTCACAGAATACAAGCGTAAAATAGCAGCTTTACACTGCTGTGTTTCGTATGGTGAATGTAGAGAACTGGAGACCCATTTTGCTGGGAAAGAGGCATTCCATCTTAGTCCTTACGGGTAACAGCGCATCTGCATTTTGATTCTTTATTGAGGATAAATGTAGATGTCTATGGGTCACAGCAACCACTTAGCATCAGGTGGTTTGTGTGCTCGGTTGTTACCCTTATTCTATAAAAAAAATGGTTACTCCTTTAATTTATAATTTTGTCATTTGAATTTATTCTAAAAGCTTATTTCCTTTAATATTAAATTTTATCGTCCATTTGAGCTTGCTATATTATAGGGTGACCCCCCACTAGATGGAGTGACGACCTGGTAAGATATGCAGGAAGTCGATGGATGCAGGTGACTCAGGGCCATGCTTTGTGGCATTTCTTGGGGAGGCCTATGTTCAGCAGTGAAGATGTGATGATAATGATGATGATATTATAGAGATTACTCAAGGAAGGAACAGTATTATTACTTTTTGAATAAATTATTACCTGCATTAGCGAAGTTAAGCGATATATAAATAGTTTATACAGCTGAGATAATATAAACATTTCTACGAGAGGCGTGTCAAAAGACCTAGATATAATTATATATAACATTAAGGATTTTTTCGATTTTTCCTGATCAAGTAAGTTTTAATTAAATATTTCTTTTTGTAAAAAAAAAACACTTTTCTATGCAAAACGACAATTTATTAATAAAAAGCTATTTTATCCTTTGGGTATCGTAAGAGACGATTGTCGGAAATGCCAAGAAGGGTCTTATGGTTTTCGACGGATGGTGATATTATAACAATCTTGCTTAAACCACCCTTAAAATACCCAGGCTGGAGACGAGAAGACCGTCAAAAATGGCAAGACTTTTGGTACGATAATATTCAAGCACTGAATTATAAAATTAAATAAATGCGATAAAAATTGTTTTAGATAGATTAAAAAAGGCGGATAAACCCAATTTTAAAACTGGTATATTTAAAATTTCCACGATCGTTAGTAAAAAAAAATCTTAATTTACATTAAAAAAAGTATACTTTTAAAAATAATAAAAACCACCTTTTTAAATTATGTAAATTAACAATAATATAAAAACAAGGAAAAAGTTTTAAAACTTAGAGACTATGTAAATTCATTTATATCATATAAACGTCTAATACATCTAACTTATGTAGAACATTTGTTGAGAACATGTGTTTTAACACGGAGGATCAAACTTTTAAATTAACGACTTCATTCAACTAAAAATAATTAAATAATGTCTAGTGGTTATTTCACATAGCTTTTAAAGTGACATATATCATATATGTCATTTTAACATACTCGTATGTATAATATTATACAGATGAAATTAAAGGACCGCTTTGAAATTATTGTAATATCTTTAGTTCTTCTAAGTCGACTAAAATACTATTAAGTTGTGCATTTGTTCATACATACCTTAATGGTGTGTATATAAAACAGAATATAATGGTATACGTTATGCGAAAAAGCTTATTGCGGATAAGAATGCTCTTGGCTATCATATTATTATATTAGATTAGATATCAATTTGTGTTCTGTTACACAAAAATGTTGGAGCATTATGATGTGTTTTTACTTTCTATTCTTACTATTCGTAACAAATATTATGTATTTAGAATCATTAGGTATATATAATATTCTTGCTTGTTTGTCAATGTTTGGTTGTACTGTATTTATAATATTCACTTTATTATTTTTTACAATACATTATACTAATAAATCTTGGTCTATAGACATCGTGAAGTATGTGGATTAGAGCTGTGGCAGATGAAAGGTTGAATGCTCTTCGTAAATTTCACAGTACAGAACAACCCAGGTTCTATCCCCACCGACAGCAATGAAATTGTTAATTGCAATTTTATGTGTTCATTTACCACGTGATCAGCGATGAATAAAAACATCGTGGAGGCTTATGCGAAATTAAAAATTATATTTCGAAAACATGTATTGTGTAGTTTCAACCAACACGCATTGGGGCGACGTGTCAGAAATTGTTTTGCCCTAAAACCCTCTTAAGAATGAGAGGTGGCCTAAGTATATACGTTCCACTGCTGGAGTGGAACGTATATACTTAGGTCAACCTCATTTTACTTACTTTTTCATTATAATTTTATATTCGACGTATTTAACTATTTTGTTTACGCCCGGCGTAAAATACTCAGTCCGGTGGCTGTTAGCAGCGTCAAAGTTGCGAGTCATATGATATTACGATTGCCAAAATAAATGCCAAGCGTAATTCTGTTAAGGCTAATCGTAATAACGGGAGGAGCCAATGTCTAGCTATGGTTATTTACGGACTAATAATGATGGTGATAATGACTGTATTTTATATTTTTGACAATTTTCCCTAAACTACCACGGATCTCCTTTGTAGAATCTGGAATCTGAAACCCTATTTACAACCGCACACAAATAGAAAAAGTATCGATCTTGTAAACATGGTAAATCAGCACCTGAAATTGCAATTAAGAAGGAAACACACCCGCACAATTTTGTTTTAAGTGAAATGAAAAAAAATGTGAAATTGGTCCCATCGGGGATAGATTTGCCCACGTCATTTGAAATTTAAGTTTAATAGGCTGACACCTATAAAGCGTATCAAAAGTTTATAGGGAGGATATTTGCCATAGTTACAACGCTTCGCAAGTGAGCTGGCAACCGCAGTTTTTTTATTTTTTAGTTGTTATAAGGAAGATGCTGCTGGATATGTGCTGGTTTGGTTTGTTCCTCTCTGTTCCCTCTTACGACACTCATAGCACGATATAGGGTAATGGATATTTTTACACCGCCACTACACGGCTACAGTAATTCATGGGCGGCGTTAGTCACTCAACAACAGGTGAGCTGCATGCTCGTTTGCCCCCTCTTATATTAAAACATGGTTGTTATTTGGCTATTACTTTATCTCTGATCGAATATCTTCTCTGTAATAAGGTCGATTAGGTGAATTCCTTGCATATTTCTGTCATCAAGCATTATTTTATCCTCCTCTGTTGTGCTTAAACACACAACCTGTAGCGTATTTGTAATGATTTTTTTTTTTAAAGTTGGTAGCAGGTGTCCATGGGCTGCGGTAATCAGTCGCCTATAATAATAACTTTCGTTTGCCTTGCCTTCTATAAAAATAACAGCTTAGTTCTTTGTCATATTTGTGTGTTTTAAAAAAGGTATTGCGATGAAGGTTTTTATAATCTTTCATAAATAAAATGTCATTAACAAGTTCAATGTGAATAAAACGTAAATCAACCACTTTTCCTTTTGCAGTAGAAAAGTAATATTGTTACGAAATTAACGGGTTTCGTGGAATGGCCTTTTCTTGTTAACACGTTGTGTTATTCATAATTAAATGTAATAAGGCCATTCATACTGAAATAATGAAAACTTATTCGAAAAATATATTTATAATTTCACGGTATCTAAATGCTACTTTAGCTACTACTTTGCACATTTTTTTTATTATAATAATCATAACATTTTCACTTTCCGATTTTCAGACACAAAAGTAAAAAAATAGCAATTAATTAATTATATGTGATGCACGGAACAGTGTAAAAGTTAATAAAAATTTGATAATGAGTAATATATTTTATACTTTAAATATCAAATTTTCGCTCTAATTACTATAATTATTAATGTACGATATTCCGGTGTAGTAGTTTATTGTGATTCTATTAATTATAGGGATGAAATATGTATGATAAATAAGAAAGATAATGATTCAGATGGATTTGGGAACTACAACCAAAGATCACTCTATACAGCCTGCCAACAAACTAACGAGCAAATGGTGCCTGGCTAAAAATAGTTACAGTCCACCTGATAGTAAGTATCTACTGCAGTCCAGGTATTCACCTGCAAACCACTTCAGACAAAGCTACGTTGCCACCTTTCAGGGCCGAATCATCATAGCTCATCAGCCTGTGATTATCATAGCCCCCTATAACGTTCATACCATTGCAATGCAGGCACTCCTTCTTCGCTAAAGTAATAGATTAAAGAGTAGGCACCACCAGCCACCCATACGAAATCCTAAGCAAAAATAGTTCTACTAATTATTGTCTTCCTAAATATACATAAAACATCTTCTATGTTGGTCTACTACCTGCTGTTCATGAAGTACCGGGTTTGAAAACCGGGTCGGGTTAAAACTTAGTAATTAAGATTTTCCGTCAAGAAATTCTCAGTAGCTGCCCAAAGTCAGGATGTTGGCGGTGTCTCACCCCCATTCCTCGGAAAGCACGTAAAGCTGTTGACCTGCGCCTGATATCTCTCCAGTCGTATCAGTTTACTGTCCCATTTGTGCGTGAGAGTGAGAGAATAGAGAGTGCACCTGTTCTTGCGCATACACTTGGGCACTACAATCCTGTCCTGCACCGATGACTAGTGTCCGTTGAGGGTGGCCGCCGTCAGTGAAAGGACGACATTATTATTATTATGTTGGTCTGGAACTTATAGGTGTGTTTATGTGGGTCTATTAACAAAAATATTGTGCCAACTGTGTAAGTGGTCTAACATGTCGTATAAGGCGGCTATTGTGATATTGGGTTTATGATTGTGTAGGCGATGGCTTAGCCTATCTTTTACGGCTATAATCTATACCAATGGTTTGACTAAACGTGTTTGGAGTAATCTGCTTTATTGGATTTCCTTGGGGTTTCCTAATGCCTACAGTCACCAAAAGTACACATTTTTTTTATAGGATAGGATGACAAACGAGCACACAGTCCACCTGATGGTAAGTAGTTGCTGTGGCCCATAGACATCTACATCTATCCTCGTTTTCAAATAAAAATGCAGATGTGTTGTCACCCGTGAGGACTAAGATGGAATTCCTCTTTTCCAGTAAAATGGGTCTCCGGTTCTCAACACTCATCATACAAAGCACAGCAGTGTAAAGCTGCTATTTAACGCTGGTATTCTGTGAGAGCGTGGTCCTTCCCCGGTCGAGCCAACCAATTCGTGCTACAACTATTATAGCTGCAGCATAGCTACTATACTTACTACATACTTTTTTTTAATTCGGCTGAATGTGTTTATCTAATTAAATAACATTGTGCAAAATGCCTTTAGTTGTAAGTAAACACACAACTTAGTAAAATTTATTTAATCCTACTAATTCCTAGTCAAAAATATTTTTTCATAGTTTCGATTCTTATCTACTTTATTTTATATAATCCTTAGGTTATAAATAGCGGATTCACAAAATCGTAAGTCGTGATTTATAGTGCTGTTTTGTAAAATTCCCAAATGTAGAGGAAAACTTTTGAGAAAAACCAGCGTTTATATGAATTCAAAACTATTTCGATGCACGCATCCCATATAATGGTATTTAAATGCCGTAACCCACAGAAACTGATGATGACGTTGACCCCGAGACGAAATGCATTACCGCCGTGTAAAAAGCTCTACAGTACCCTAAACTCATCAACTGAAACAAAGCAACACCATACTGAGACGTTATGCTAGTATTCTGAAAAGTGTTGGCCCTTGCCGAGGCTCTACCACGTAGATAATGTACACGACACGATGTTATTGATATTTATTTAAAACTATTTTAATAGACGAGGGAGCAACGAGCATGCAGCTCACCTGATGGTAAGTGACTACAGGTGCCCATGAACACTGTAACAATAGGGGAATTGCAGGTGCATTACCGGTCTTTTAAAAAGAAGTAAGCTCGTTGATTGAAGGTCCCTAATTTGTATCGGTCCGGAAAAATCGCCGGTGGGAAACAATTCCACAGACAGGTTGTACGAGGAGGAAAACTCACAGTAAACCGCACAATGTTGGACCGCTAAGCATTCGTCTTTTGTGGATGTTATCGTGAGTATATATAGTACGCGATATGCTTTCGTGAAATTTGGCGGCTAGAATTAATCCGAACAATTCCTCAGAGCACTCCCCGTAGTAAATGCGATAAAAAATTCAAGGGGACAAAGACTCGACTTCAGAAACAAGTTTGTTCCAGTGCTTGGCGAAGCTTTCCCGAGAAATATTGGCTCGGCCTGTGTATAAACCATCACAATGCTATCGCTCGTATAGCAATGAATGTAACCAGTTTGCAACATATTATTGACATGCAGAAGAAACAGCGTTAGTGATAGCACGCCGCCTTGTGGAATCATCATCTTCTACGACCTACTTACAGTCAAGTTATACGCAAAGAGAGAGCCTAACAGGTCGGCTTTCTCCTTTGCGGCTGGGCCAGTGAGAAATCCTCTCTGTGCTGAAAGAAGTGGGTGATGGAGGTTCCCTTGGACAGCTTTAGTAAGATACCAGAATGCATGGGTTCACGGAGGAAGGCGAACTAGCTTCTCGCCAATTCTGCCAATGTGCTCTGACCTTGCCTTGGCGGTGACATTTTTGAAGAACCTGGAGGCGGAATTACACTTATTTTAAGAGCTCTGGTGTTTACATCTCGAGAATTTGATTCGTCAACCCCGTCCCGGTGGTACTCCTGCTTATAGCATAATGCTATTTTACAGGAGCGATCAAATCATGGCTGGGATTTGTCTCTGATGGGCAACATAGAAGACGTTCCATACCCTGAATTAACACATCAACGACAGAATAGGCAACAGCACCGAGATCATCCGGTGAGAAAGAAATCCGCCAAGGCTAGATTGCAAAAAAAAGACCGCATTTTATCCCAATCGGCCGAACTATAGTGCCAAACAAGTCAGTTGCACCACACTCCGGACTAGATAATGGTCCAAGGTGCCAAGGGCGGCTTCGATGGAGACCTGATACCCGTCTAAATGAGAGATCAGCAGAAGGTCCAACAGGGAAGGTGCGTGATCCTCCAAATCTGGAATCCGAATATGCGCAGCAACCAGCTGTGTAAGAGCATATGCCAAGGTATAGTCATAACCAGATATCCACGCATGATCAGTTAAGGGTGAACCGAGCTATTCATCGTGGTGTGCGTTAAAATAGCGAAGGATCACGATCTCTAACTCTAACTATGAAAAATGTTTTTAATTTATCCTAATATTAGATAAATATTACTAAAAATGTCAGAAAATTTTTGAGCACTAACTGTGCTTACGATTCGATTTGTATAAACAGAGTTTAAGGTATTTCACTATTTTAGGGTAAATCCGAGATAATATTGATGTTGAATTTTACATTCGTTCTCTATGCTAATTTAATGTCAATAGTTTTACAACTTTTTATCTATGCTGTATATACCGTCATTTACATTATTATAAGTCCACTGCTGAACATAGGCCTACCCCAAAAAGAATGCTATAAAACACGGTCCTGAGTCACCTGCACACATCGACTTTCTGTTCTATCTTACATAGTCGTCAATCCATCTCGTGGTTGGCCAGCTTAAGATTAGCTTATCCGTACGAGACTGCAACCCGGGAACCTTTTTCAGGCACCTTTTCATTAGGCTATGTCGGATACTCTGGTTCTACTACGGATACCCTCATTTCGAACTCTATTCCGCGGAGAATCTCCGAGCATACCATATCCAAAGCTCACTGAGCGACTTTGAACGTTCTCATACGGCTGCGGTGAAGGATTACGATTAGTTCGAAGATATCAAAGGCTTTCTCACAGTCGCAACGCAAGGTAAAGTGGCAGACTGTACGAGTAGACTGAACATTCCATCTGTAGGTCATTATTATTAACTGTGCTCAACAGACCTCTGAAAGAATCCTGAACTCAAGTATCGAATACCAGCAAAATATTAATATGTTCAGTCAATTTTATTCAAACAACTGTAATTACAAGTTGTAAACAAAATAACAACGTATCGGACTTACCCAGATGAAAAATATTTTTCGAGAGAATGTGTGTATGTTACAGTCACCGTTACAGCCTAACAAATTCCACTGCTGAACATAGGCCTCCCGCATAGATTGCCTTAAATGGGGGATATTTGCCATAGTTGCTACGCAAGCGGGTTGGCAACCACAGTTTTTATTTTTAATCGTTATTAAGATTACGCTATTTTTATAGGATAAGGGTGACAAACGAGCACACAGTCCACCTGATGGTAAGTTGTTGCTGCGGCCCATAGACATCTACATGTATACTCGTTTGCGAATCAAAATGCAGATGCGTTGTCACCCGTGAGGACTAAGATGGAATGCCTCATTTTCAGTAAAAAGGGCCTCCGGCCACCTGCACTCACCAAGCGAAACGCAGAGGTAAACCTCAACTTCACGCTGGTATTCTGTGAGGTCGTGTTACCACCCTGGTTCGAGCCGGCCCATCCGTGCGACAGCAAAAGCTGCCGCGTGGCTCTACCACTGTTCAACTCCTGCAACTGCAGGAGTTGAACAATTCTGCAACCCATCGGCCGATTTTTTTTCCCTTTGTCGCCTCTTACGAATCCTACGGGATGATATGGGGTAGTGGATATTCTTACACCGCCACTACACGTTAATGTATTTATGCATGTCTATTTCTTTGGTACGTTCTGTAGCCTAAGCGGCTTAATGGATTTTAACATATCAGGTGTCATTAGATTTATACTATTGGTGGGAGTAATATCGACTATATAATATTTATATATTGCATCTGCAAATATAAAGAAGAGGTGAATGTTCATTTTCAGTAGGCTTACTAAGGCAGTCGGGGTTTTTATTACTGATTTAACCTTGTTTACGAAGTATTCTATCGCATTTATAACTTTTATGAGGTGATTGAAAAAACAGCACTCATATAATGTTAAATAAACTGTTTACTGGACATCACGACATAAACGATATTAATTTATTTCACTGATTATTAACTTTACAAAGTTAATGATCAGTGAATTATTATTCACCATTTCGTATTTCCAATCCTAAATGTGAAATTTTATCGCTTATCAGCAAGCGCATTTGAATAATATCTCCACTTATTTACTAAGATAATAAATAGAATAGAATAGAATAGAATAATTTTTATTCAATATATATTACATGTGTCATTCTTATTGAAAGTCATTTTTTACTTTACCACTTGTTCGAAAAAAAACCCTCTGTCCTGGGAAGAACCAGCAAGAAACCCAGCGGGACTTTTTTTTCTAAATAAATTTTGCAATATAAATGATTATGAACTATTTACAAAATTTATTTTAGAAACTGCTTGGAAGCGACCACCTCATTCCCAGGGGTTATTATCAACAATGTATTCGTTTATACTATAATAACCCTTTTTATACAGTTTCAGCTTAATAAAACATTTAAACTTGGTAATAGAGAGAACCTGTACACTTTCCGGGACCTTATTGTAATAGCGTATACATTGCCCCAAGAATGAATAACTGACTCTGTGGAGTCGAGAAACTGGCATCACTAGCTTGTGTTTGTTCCTAGTGTTTACAGAATGTATATAAATTTTTTTACTAAAACTATCTTTGTTTTTGTGAACATACATTAAATTTTCGTAAATATACTGAGGGGCCGAAGTTAATATATTAATTTCTTTAAATTTATCTCTAAGAGACTCTCTCGGTTTTAGATTGTAAATAGCTCTAATAGCCCTCTTCTGTAAAACAAAAATAGTTTTTGAATCAGCCGCATTTCCCCATAGCAAAATCCCATAAGTCATTATGCTTTGATTGGTTTAATTTAGTTATTTCCATATAACTAAATTAAACCAATCTAGCTGTCTCGACACTAGTGAGACCTCTAATCTTTTTTTACATTATAGGCTGCAGAACTTAGTCTGCTTGCTAAATTGGATATATGGGGGCCCAACAGAAGCTTTGCGTCAAGAGTGATGCCAAGAAAAACAGTGGACACAACAGGGCTCAATTCCTCCCTATTTAAAAACACATTGGTATTCAGATTTTTAACATTCGTTGTTGTAAATTTAACACAATTAATTTTATTTCCGTTCAAATGCAGATTATTAACGTTAAACCAATGCACTAATTTTGATATAGCATTATTCACTTCGTCACATTTAAATGATTGACGTTTAAGTTTAAAAATCAAGGAAGTATCATCAGCAAATAATACTATATCATGACTATCCCCTACAAGATGAGATAAGTCATTAATATACACCAGAAACAGGAATGGGCCGAGAATCGAGCCCTGAGGAACACCCATTAGTACAGGTGACCCGGAAGAACTTTTACCATTGATAATAACCTTCTGCTTTCTATTACTTAAATATGAAATAATAAGTTTAAGCGCTGTGTTCTTGACACCATAGTACTGTAGCTTCCTGATTAATGTCTCATGGTGAACACAGTCGAAGGCCTGTACTATATATGTGTATATAACTAAAATAACCCCTAGAATACAATGCAATTTGTTAAAATTTGCCAAATGGCAAAGTTAAGTAAAATTAAATTGAGTAACTAAATCTGTTACATATTTAAAAAAAAGTTAACTATCTTAAAAGTCTGACCTCCCGCGACTTCAGCCTACTGATCTATTGGAGAATGACAATAACACTTGTCCTGTTGCAGGTACTGCTTCTCGTGTACTTATTGTGGATTTTATTCCGCAAAAATATACCAAACATTACTTACCACGTAGCTCACCAAGTCAATTTAAACTTTTGCATACGGTCAGCTTTGAAAAACCACATTTAGGTACCATAGGTTCATAAATTTGATCTGTTTACAAGAAAAAAGTGATTGAGTAAGCAACGAGCTTAAACGTAATAAGATAACTAAAAAGTTTGCACTTCTTTGCTTCCAAAAATAAAGACATTTCCTCTACTAAAAGCTATTAGAGTCACCCGGTACGGTATTGGCTTTAGATAACCACTTAAGTAAGACCTCTTTCGAGATATATTACCAATTCAATTTTTCCCTCTAGGTTTTCTAGGTAAATGTAATGCAAGATCAAAACAAAGTGGTGAAACAGTATTATCACATATTGTTTTATCCACGTTAAATACGCTGGAACAGTTGTTTATTAAAAAAGATTTTCTTTAATATGGAACTTACTTCAATATATATGTTATGGTAAAATAACGAGAGCAAGGATGATTACAGACTGTGATACATTTCATCTAAGTCTTAAAGTTGAATGTTTCTGCAAATTGGCCAGATCGACATTGTTACGCAATTTAAAACAGGTAGTTCGTGATGTAGAACCAACGAGAAGAGTTAGCAGATTTAGCACAGTATGTGGATATAGAAATCAAGAAAAGCGCCATATACAAGTAAAAAGACAATGGCCAAGCGATATTAGAACTAACATAGGATTCAGCAGATTCATCTCACAGGATAACACAGGATAAAGAAAATCAAGTGCAAGAAACAAAAATATAGTGGTTAAACGACGTAAAATATATCATGAAACTTTGTAAACTCACCACTGTGCATAGATAAATAAGATCAAAAAAGTGTCATCGCAAGCGATACTATGGGGAATTTATACACGGTAAAACACAATGAGGAACAAAATAAAGATACAAACACTAATATTGGACTAGTACTAGTATATGCGACTAGTATAATTAATTATAATGCGAGAGAAGGCTTTTGTAAAAAAAATATTAGTTTTCATTAATTTTTTTTACTTGATCCGAGAGGACTTTAAAATTTGATTTTAACGCGAAGATAAGCTTCGATATAATTCCAAATTTAACTGTAGATAGAATGTGTCAAATATTGACTCAATATGAATATTTATTTTTAGTCCAGTTCACAAAAAAAAAACTAAAATAGTAATTCTAAAACAGAAAACGAAATAGACTAATGAGTTAATTAAGAACCAGGCAGCAGACACATATGAAGAGTTAACGAAACTAAGATAAAATTAAGTGTGACGCTTGATTTAAAATTGTTCTTCATTGAAGCTTTAAAAGCTTGACTTGTATTATCCGGTAATATAATGTTAAAACTATTATTTAATTATATATACCTACATATAGTCCGTCTGTTAATGATATAACTGCTAAACGACTTGATCGATTGAGTTTATATTTGTTAAATATAATTGATTTGTCGAGGCGATGGTTCAAAGTTCATATCTGATACCTATGTGGCACTGTAGTCGAGATATTAATAAATATTATGTTTACAATGAAAAACATTGCAAACGAAGACGCAGTTTTTCGCTTGTTATAATAAATAATAAAAATTGACAAATTCACTACCCGTGCTAACCACAAGCTTCACTTCTTAGAAGAATAAAGTTGTAATAACCTATTGGACAAACAGCCACATCACTGACTGTCACGTAAAATACATTTATTTTTGAAAGCCTTGCGAGCCATATGAGCTCGCTTAACGTGACGTGAAATCTAGTTTGTTATATTTATTGCGAAGCATTTTTGTATTATTTGATAATTCAGTTTGTTGGTTAATTTTTAATATATACTTTTAAATTCAATCTTAAATATCATTCTTTATCTTTAGCAGTCTTTTCAATTGCAATTTATTTTGTATATGACATTCGAATGCGTTTCATTCATTCTCATTCATTACACACTTACTGCTTACACTAATAAGTTACAGGCACAAAATAACGCCGTTTAATATAAAAATACACCATCACGGCTCTATAAAATATTATATATAACTATATACTCGTAATCCTTATATATGTAGTAAAATCAACTTAGGCAGTACATGAAATGAAATTTATTTGGCTTGGCAGCTTATTTTGCATACATTAGACAAAAACATAACTTAAGGTAGTCTTAGATTTACATTATATCAAGGCGTAAACACCTCAATAAACAACCAAGGTATAGTTGCTTCAAAGCACTCGAAATTTAGAATTCAAATGAGTTATGTAAAATAAATCACGAATAAAATTACTTTCATTTATTGATCACAGTTTGTTCTATGTATAAAGTACTAGGATTGTAATAGGATTCCGACACGAAATAAAAATTGTTATTAGGTTTTAAATTGTAGCGATTTTAGCTAGTATAATATTCAGATATATAACTGAAAGGCACAGGGAAAAAAGGAGCTCATTTAATAATGAATGAACTATAATATTTTACTTCGTTTTCTATGGTCAATCAGAGCACGTTATTTTAAACACGATAAAAGGCGCTGATTTTGTGTAAAGTTAATCGAAAAAAATTCTACTTTAGGATAAAACGCGATCATTGCATTCCATACCGAGTAAAAAGGTGCCCATTGACTATGAAACCACGCTAGAACGGGCTGATCGCAGCGATTGTAACAGGAAACGCGCTGATAATCGGCCATCTTTATTATTTTGTCATACAAGTGACAGCTCTCAGATAAGCTTCCTTGCATAAATTTTACGACTCCTTTATTGTAAGTTAGGTTTTTAAAAGTTTTTGCTTATTTATCTCAAAATGGACAATAATACGTAGGACACTCAATAAGTTTTAAGATATACGAAAAGTATTCTAGATACTATTAATATTTATTTTACATCTTTTCAAAATATTATCCATCATGCTCTTAACAAAGTTCCATTCGCCTAAGCCAACTCTGAATACACTTTTGCCCATAGATATAGTATACATTAGATTGGCGATGGCGTGATTAGGGTGAGACCACAAACGAAATGCACCCGTGTGAGTAAAATGTGCATGTGTGCGTCAACAATAGTGTTGCGCCATGTATCACCTTCAATTATCGATACAGAACGCTGTGTCTGTGTCATAAAATGAAAATTATTATGTTTGGGGGCATAAAAATAAAACTACAAACAAAAAGTTTGTAATTTTTATTTTCCACCAAAAATAACTAATTTATTGTAAAAATTTCGTAAGCTCTCCTTAAGAGGTGTTTTGCAATTTTGCTTCATACTTCAATCTAATTACCAAATAAGTTTTGATTATTAATTTAATAATTAAGTGTTTAGTGTTTGATAGTGCTGGCGAATCGTAAAAATGTATGTTAAGTGTGTTAAAAAAATTTGCAGGACACAAGGCATTCGTTTACTAATTTTTGAAACATATTTTCGTTTACAATTTTTCTTTCACATGTTTTCTAAAAACTCGTCCAGAACGAATACCTATATAATAAACTTTTTCTTTATCACCCTTTCTATGAGATGCTGCAACAAATCGTTTGAACTAGATGCTATTAGAGCACTAATGATATTTTGAAGTGAGGGAATAGTCTTTCTAGGTTTTTTATCACTTAATACAACTTTTCTACTTTTTTATTAGCTCTTTTTTTTGTGCTCTTACATGTTTCAGTTTTCGCTTCATATCTAATCTTGTCCGAATCAATAGTTTTCTTCATTTTTAGGGTTCCGTACCTCAAAAGGAAAAAAACGAAACCCTTATAGGATCACTTTGTTGTCCGTCTGTCTGTCTGTCTGTCTGTCTGTCAAGACCCCTTTTCTCAGGAACGAGTGAAGGTATCAAGTTGAAATTTATATCAAATACTCAAGTCTACGGTCCCTTGGAGTTGTGAAAAAATCAAACTTCTAAGCCAACGCAATCAAAAGATACAGCCGTTTATGCCGCAAATATTATGCCGCAAGGGAATCAAAACCTACAGGGTACTTCCCGTGAACTCAGAATCTTAAAATTTGGTACAAGGCAACGTATTATAGCATTGATAAAGGAAAAATTGCGAAACTCATAAATTTTTAGTTACATCATATATTAAAAATATTTTTAATAATCATAACCTAACGTTAACGTTCGGAACCCTCGGTGCGCGAGTCCGACTCGCACTTGGCCGGTTTTTTTTCTTTCTCGAGGAATTGTCTATAACAGAAACGTTTGAGATTGAGCTACTGGGTACTGGCAATATATCTCTGTAGACACATGACGATGCTTTGGGTACCGGTTCAATACAACCTACAAACAAATATAATTAGTGTACACATTATGTACTTATCTATGATTACAATTAAAAATAACAACCCTTTTACCTATTTCTGCCGCTAAACAGCAGTGCTTACACTACCACTAAACAGCAGTGCTTACACTGCCGCGTTCCAGCCATTTAAGTAAAGAGAGCCTGTATAATTATAAGTTGTAAAACATTTTATCTTAGTCCTCAGGGGTGAAAACACATCTTTTTTTGTAGAATAAAGGTGACAAACGAGCATAGTCTACCTGATGGTAAGTGGTTGCTGTGGTCCATAGACATCTGCATCTATCTTCGTTTGCGAATTAAAATGCAGATGCATTGTCAGCAGTTAGGACTAAGATAGAATGCCTCTTTTCCAGTAAAGAGGGTCTCCTGTTCTCTATACTCATTATACGAATTAAGCTGCTATTTTACGCTGGTACTCTGTGAGAGCGTGGTCCTGTCCCGGTCCAGCCGACCCATTCCTGCTACAACTATACTTTTAATATAGCTACAGCATGGCTCTACCACGTAAAAAATTTGGTAACTTTCTTTGTTTGAAGATGACTGTAGGTGACCAAGTACTTCAGTAGCCGTTTATTATCAAGTGATACTGTAAATTCCTCCTAGTTGCGAGGTCTCTGCAGTTTTGTCAGTAACTGTACTTCTGGGTAGACCCATACCGATGATTGCCTTTTATTTTCCGGATCATATTGATAGATCCAAGTCTCGTCACCAGTAACAATTTCTGAAACACGCCTAGATGCCCTGTTTTCAAAACGTAGATGCATTTCATGGCACCAAACTACAAGAGTCTGCTTTTCGCTTTCGGAGAGCAAATGAGGGATCCATCGATAACAAAGCTTTCTCACTCCAAGATTTTGATGTAGGATGGTATGAATGCTCTTCGAACAAATGCCTACAATCTTTTCGACGTCCGTATATTATGTGATTCGTGGGTCTTCTCGCACCAACATTTCAGTATTCCATACATTTTCTGCCGTTATTGCTGTTTGCGGGGCCCCGGTCCTTTGGTCAATTTTATGATTAAGTTTACTGGAATATATTACTCGAATTTACCCCACAAATAAATTGCATGCTAATTAACATGTATTTTATTTCGTTAGTGTGTTTATGTAATAATATAAAATGTAAAAAGGTGATAATTGTGACAATGGCACCTTCTTCCCAATTACATTTGGGAGTTAAGTAATTAAATTACAAACTATCATTTATTTATTAACCCTAACTTTTAAAATAACAATATATTATGTTAAATATACACTGTTCCTTTTTATATGGGTCCAAATCATATTCTAGTAGAGTGGTAAGTGTGGAAATTGAAATTTTAGGTTTAATTCTTTAATTACTCGAAACAATGAGAATGAAAACCTCAAAACCTTAAAACGAAATTGTACAACCAGTGCGTGTTGCCAGTGATGACTTATGGAACTGAGACGTGGTCCTTCACTGCTGGCCGTATGAGGAAGCTCAAGGTCGCTCAGCGAGCTATGGAGAGGGCTATGCTCGGAGTTTCTCTGCGTGATAAACTTAGGAATGAGGTTATCCGCAGTAGAACCAGAGTAACCGACATAGCCCAACGGATTAGTAAGCTGAAGTGGCAGTGGGCCGGCCATATAGCTCGAAGAACCGACAACCGATGGGGAAGAAAGGTTCTCGAGTGGCAGCCTCGTACCGGTAGGCGAAGTGTAGGGCGTCCCCCCACGAGATGGAGTGACGACCTGGTAAGACATGCAGGAAGTCGATGGATGCAGGTGGCTCAGGACCGTGCTTTGTGGCATTCTTTGGGGGAGGCCTATGTTCAGCAGTGGACTTGTGAAGGGCTGTAATGATGATGATGATGATGATGAATGAGAATGATAATGAGCTCCTTCTTTTCCTGTGCCTTTCAACTAATAATACACTCATTAAAAAAAATTAATAACACTAATTAGTCACAAGCTTATGATCCTATTGAGAATACTAGGTAACAGTCATGAAATTATTATTTTGTCATTGTTTATCATATCAAACATCCGCAAAATATCAAATTATTCTTCAGACAATAATAGTGAATTGTTTGATAATTAACATTACAAATTATTCACGTCATAATTAAGATATTGGATTTAAAAATTAAATATAGAAGATAATATCAAACATTAAAAAAAAGACTGGGAGGTATTCCATCTTAATTATCTACTTTGTTTAAATTTGGTTACAGTAGAGCGACTGTGTTACTCAGATGGTAATCGTTTGCCGGTGGGATTTACTCTACAACTGCGTTATGATTTTTCAATATGATAATATCATTGTGTAACCTAATAGAATGCGAAGAACTGCGCCGGCCATAGATAATATACTATATACTATTTCGTACATATTTCAATAAAATTAAAAAGAAATTACTCTTTATTTAACCTTATTTCATCGTAATTTAATTAAATCATCGAATACGACGATTATAATGAATCCAAGTAGATTCTTGTACTAGAAGTTCAAAAATCAAATAATCCAGCTGCATCTCCAGGTCACCTAGATACATCCCATAGCTATTGTATCGTCATTTAGTTACAGACATTTACGAATTTTGTAGATAAATATGCATATTGTATTTTTTTAGAGTAACGCCTGAACTAAACCATAAGGCAATATTTTGGTGTTAGCCATTGATTTCGAATATAAAAAATATATAACTTAACTGTATAAAAAATAACAAAAAAACTGAGATATATCTCGTTTCTGTCGGGTCTGGGTCACAGATGACCGTTCTATTTTATAAGTATAAAATTTTAAACGTAAACACCAAATACGGCCAATGAGATGTGATTATAAATACTATTTTATACTTTCATATTTTATACCGACTTTAAAAAAGAGACGGTACTCAATTCGACTGTATGTTGTTTTAAATGTGTGTTACCTCATAACTTTTTACTGGGTGAACCAATTTATGATTCTTTTTTTATTCTCCTGTAGTCCAATATAAATTTATTCAACATCTGACCAATAGTTTTTGAGTTATTCTTAATAATTTATATTGAAGTCGGTTGTACAAAATTTTTAATATTAAATTATTCAACATACTATGAGATAATAAATTATAGAATTACGAAAAATAAATAAATTATGCACAATCTTATATTAGTAATCGAGCTCAACCACACAAGCATTTAGAGTAGGATCATAAAGCTTTTGCTCAAACAAACGACAAAATTTGAACGACCGGCTTGGGGTAGCTTCATGTATGAAATATGTTAACCAACATACGACTGTAAATACATTTCAATTCAAATTTTAATATTGCTTTGCAAGTGACTAAGTGAATAGGTTGCTTTGTTGTAACATTTTTATAATGTAACATCCACATTGCGAGGACGCCGTAAGTCAAAGACATGTAAGTAGTAGTAGTAAATATTTTAAATCTTTTTGCCGTAAGTGAAACGTCTCGTGGTATCTTCTTTCTTCTTTTCATTAGCGACCTATACAAACTGATAGCCATGGTGTTTGATAATCGCAGTTCGAAACGTCTTGCACTTTTGATGCTGCTGCCACTTCTCAGTCTGGCAATTTTACATCTGACGTAAATGTAACGTTTATACATACTGCCAACTATCAGGAGTGTCCCATAGTCCCTTCTTACTACACCCACGGGACAAAATGGGCTGACAGATTCTCATTTGCCGCTACCGATATGTGCGTATCGACACTAAAATCATAAATTATTTCGTTATTTATTATCATCATATTTTAGTCACATTCATATTCATAATTTCAAAATATAACATTGTTTATATCATTGATGTAAATTATTAAGTAGCAGTAGCGTAACTGTTCGTATAAAACTTGCAGTCTTAAAAATACCGAAGGATTCATCATCGGTCGTCGGTTGCAGTTGTTGCAGTGGCAATAGTTCGAGCTATAAGCCCTGTACATTGCCACTTGCTGATCCGTAGGGCTATGTTGATTACTGTGATACTGCAGCCGATATCTTCATTTCAAATTCTTTTGCGCAAACTCTGAGCCTTACCCTCTCTATAGGCCTCTAAACGACCATGAGATTCCTAATTCGGCCAGTGGTGAAGGTCTTAGGTCCATAAGTCATCACTGACAACACGCACTGGTTGAATACTTTAGTTTCAATTGTGTCCTCATAATTTATAAGGAGACGTCTCGTCACGTTTTCTTAAAGCAAATGTGTCTTAATATTCCGAACAGTGCCCAGTTACTAGTTACACATACCGAAAACTTTATTTTAAACTTTGAAATTATTTTTTTTATATAGAATTAGGGTAACAAACGAGCACACAGTCCACCTGATGATAAGTGTTTGCTGTGGCCCACAGACATCTACATATATCCTCGATTACCAATCTAAATGTAAATCCGTTGTCACCCGTCAAGACTAAGGTGGAATGCCTCCTTTCCAGTAAAACGGGTCTTCGTTTCTCTACACTCACCATACGAAACACAGCAGCGTTAAGCTGCTATTTTAGGCTGGTATTCTGTGAGAGCGTGGGCCTTCCCCGGTCGAGCCGACCAATTCGTACTACAACTATAATTTTTTTTTTTAGGAGAGGGGGCATACGAGCATGCGGCTCACCTGATAGTAAGTGACTACCGCCGCCCATGAACAACTGCAACACCACGAAGGGAATTGCAGATGCGTTACCAGCCTTTTAAAAAGGAGTACGCTTTTTTCCTTGAAGTTCCCTAAGTCTTATCGGTCCGGAAAAATCGCTGATGGTAATCGATTCCACAAGGAAGTCGTGCGAGGAAGAAAACATCTTCTAAATCGCACAGTGGTGGACCGCCAATCATCCAGATGGTGTGGATGGTATCGGGAGTTCTGCCGCGATATGCGTTTGTGAAATTTGGCGGCTGGGATTAATCCGAACAATTTCTCAGAGCACTCCCCATGGTGGATGCGAAAGAAAATGCAAAGGGATGCAACATCTCTTCGCAGTACCAATGAATCGAGCCGATTGGAAAGGACTCGGTCGTCGACGATTCGAGCCGCTCTGCGCTGGATGCGGTCAAGTGGAAGGAGCTGGCACTGGGGAGCCCCTGCCCAGAGATGGGAACAGTATTCCATCTGAGGCCGAACCTGCGCCTTGTAAAGTTGCAGGCGGTGTGCCGGCATGAAATACTGTTCCGCTCTGCTTAGCACGCCAAGCTTTTTAGAGGCCAATTTGGCCTTCTCTTCCAAGTGACCACGAAACTGCACGTCACTCGATATGTCGACTCCAAGGATCCCGATACTGGCTGAGGCAAGAAGGGGAGTGCCTTGAAACTGAGGAGATACGACAAAGGGGTTCTTTTTAGCGGTAAAGACGCAAACCTGTGCCTTCTGAGGATTATACTGGACTAGATTTAGTCGCCCTCAATCCGAGACTTTCTTCAGCAAAGACTCGAACTTCAGACACAAGTTTGTTCCGGTATTCGGTGAAGTTTTCCCGAGAAATATTGGCACGGCCGGTGTATAGAGCATAACCAGTGCTGTTATCCGCATAGCAATGAATGTTACCAGTTAGCAACATATCATTGATATGCAGAAGAAACAGCGTTGGTGACAGCACACAGCCTCGTGGAACACCAGCGTTAATAGGCTTGTAGTCGGAGCATGCACCGTCGACAACGATCTTGATGCTCCGATCTGCAAGGAAGCTGGTGATCCAATCGCACAATTTCTCGGGAAGCCCATAGGAAATGACCTTCGAAAAAAGCGCTTTGTGCCAAACCCGATCTAAGGCCTTCGCAATGTTCAAACTAACGGCCAACGCCTCCCTCTTGGACTCTACTGCCGCCGCCCATCTATGGGTCAGGTGGACCAGAAGATCACCAGCTGATCGACCCCGACAAAAACCGTATTGGCGGTCACTAATCAGCTGGTGATCCTCAAGGTACCGCATGAGCTGGCAGTTAATAATAGATTCCATTATTTTGGAGAACAAGGAGGTGATCGCGATAGGCCTCTATAGTTGGACGGTTCTGAGCGGTCGCCGTTTTTAGGGATCGGGTGGACAAAGGTGTCTTCCATGAATTATGACTACGCCTTGGGAGTAGGAATACCGGAAAGATGCGTTAGGACCGGTGCCAACTCCGGAGCACACGTCCTCAGCACAATTGGGGGATTCCGTCAGACCCACTCGACTACTGGGTGTCCAGAGAGAGGAGTGCTTTGCGAACCGAGCGCTGTGAGAATTGCACATCCGGCATGGAACACTCACTCCGCGGGATGGTCGGCGGTGTTTTCCGCCCATCATCAAGAGTCGAGTAGGACGCAAAAAGGGAGCCTAAAATGTCGTCTCTCTCTTTTGCGTCTAGCGCCAATGAGTCATTCTCCCTGTGCAGAGGCGGTAAGGATGGCTTACAGAATTTGCCTTGGACAGCCTTAGCGAGAGAACA
This sequence comes from Parnassius glacialis, assembly GCA_033319125.1. Taxonomy (NCBI): domain Eukaryota; kingdom Metazoa; phylum Arthropoda; class Insecta; order Lepidoptera; family Papilionidae; genus Parnassius; species Parnassius glacialis. The sequence goes on from JAVANC010000016.1 coordinate 44,369,904, forward strand.
GAATGCACGGGTTCCCGAAAGAAGGCGAACTAGTTTCTCGCCAAATCTGCCTATGTGCTCTGACTTTGCCTTGGCAATAACTCTTTGAAGGACCTAGAGGCGAAGTTATACTTCTTTTTCTTCTTCGTCTGTACTACAAATATAGCTGCAGCATGGCTCTATCACGTGTATAAATTAAAAAAACATAATCCGTTAGTACACACTAGCCGACTCTAATTCAGGGATCGCGAGGGATCGTTTAGTGTTCTAAACGTACAATCCACAAAGACATGTTGTAAAAAGCCAAAGGCATAACAATTGTTCTTATTTAGAGAATTAAACGAAGTCAAAGAGCTTAAGTTGTGTAATATATAGAACAAAATTGGTCTTTATTTTCTTACTTATTGTATTAAATCTAACTAAAGTTCGAAACGTATAATTAAACGTTTAATAAAAAAACAAAGTGACTTTAAAATTAAAATATAAATAATTTCCAAATAATAGCCTCTACCTTCTAGGTTTTATTTCTTCGATATACTACGACTTATCTTATTTTTGAAGTAGAATTGTCCTTTTTATATTATATTTTAATTACCCTTTTAAGTGGTCTCAGGCATTTCATGGGTTCAAGTTAACAACTACAAAGTCGATTATATAATAAAACATTAAGGGTTTTAACTTATATTATTCTTTAAATAAAGATGTATTTTTTATTCAATTTTATATGGAAACACCGCTGAAGTATATGATATTTAATAAAAAAAGAATAATTTCAAAGTTCAGCGAAATCAGTTATCACTTTTGAACTCAGTTAAAAAGTGCTATTACTATCACACCAGATATATTCAAGGACAACACAATTACAGGAAATGCCAAGGAGATCTCATGGCTTCCGACAGATGGTAAAATATAACCACACAAGCCATGGGCTGCAACGTCAATAGTGCTAGATGCTACTGCGGTCGTCACGCCATCTGAAAACGTGATGATTAAGGAACACCCTCCTTACTAAGGGTCTCTCCTTTCTCTTACTCTTATAATTAAAATGTATCCCTAACCGAATTTCAGTCACAACAGTCATTATCAGCGCAGACCAGACTTTTGCTCATGACAAAGGTGCAATCTCTATTCCCTCACTCCCATAAATCAATAGGACAGAAATCTGACACGACCGGTGAGATATTAGGCGCAAAACTAACGGCTCTACGTGATTTCCAAGGCACAGGGATGAAATCCCAACAATTCCGACTCCGGGTTAATGCATAAAATTTCATAACAGAAAACCCGTTATCTGATTTTGGCCTAGCCCAAGATTCAAACTCGAGATCAGATGATCAGCAGTCGCGCTTACGACCACTAGACAATGAAACAGTCAGTAACAGTTACTGTTATAACAACTATAATAAATGACCTCCATTTAGAACTTTTCTTATATAAAATATTATGATTACATGTGAAGTACGTCAAGAGCTTAGTGCACTCTTCCCAAATCTAATATCTTCTCAAAAACGAGACGACACATGCGCCCAACAAGGAAATTCATTTGGGTATTTATCTTTTTTACCTTCAAAAATTTCTTTACACCCTTACTTATATATTTCTGGAAACAATTCTTATCATTTTTTATGGGAGAAGGGTGACAAACGAGTACACAGTTCACGTGATATAAATGGATTCTGAGGCTCATAGACATATACATTTATTTAAAATATTTAATTGTTAAAAATTTAGAAAAATAAAAATGTGACAAGAATTGACCACGAACTCTACATAATGCTACTAAGGCATCGCTGGTTTTTAGTTGAAATATTATGACATCAACTTATTAAAGCTTTTCAAAAATTATTCCTGGAAAAATCTTTTGTATAGTTTAAAGATTATAACTTAATACTGCGCTATTTTTACGAAACTCAGTGGGCTTGTTTTGGTATTTTTATGTAAATATAACCGAATGACTAGTTATGTGTGTTCGGTCTTTTGATCATCATCATCATAATAATGATCGAATGCCTAGTTATGTAGGCTCATTAAAGTGCTACTTTAGTGCCTTTAAATACAGCATGTATTTACTACCGATAATGTATTATTTCGACGAAATATTCTTCTCATTTCTGTAAACAAACTGAGTTTGAATTTTGGCTAGAAATACAATTTGTCACGCAAATTGTTATGAATTTGAATAATGTATTTTGTCGTCGATTTAAAAGTGTTACATTTATCCAGAGATTCCTAGGGCTTTTATTGTTTCCATTTGACATATTATATATTTAAAAACCATTTTTACAAAAATGGTACCAGTTTTTTCTATAAGAATAGAGTTATAAAACAGCTAACATGTGTGGGTTGAATATGCGAGTATGCATTTGTCATTTTAATTTGTAAAAATACTTTAGTTTGTTAATTGAATGTATAGGTCGTTGTAATTGCAGTGAACATTTGTCGGAGACTGTAAAAATATAAGTTACTTCATAATTTTTTTCTTCCTTACTAAATACAAGTCATGAAAGTTTGCTATAATATTTCAAACGCAGTGACCGCCATCAAACCCAAATTCTGACAGTAGTGCCAACTCGAGATCGATAACGCTTTTGATAATAACATGATAACACAAGCGCAAGAAGTCATAAAGTAAAATAACATTCCTTTCACAGTTGAAACCTTGCTTCCTCTTATTTAAAAAAAACCCCTCACAGTTTTGACTACTGTCATAGTTACTTCTTTTAAGTTACGTTTATTTGCTTTGGTTTGATAATTACCGTGTAGTGGCGGTGTAAGAATGTTCACTAACACAAATTATCCCGTCGGTGTCGTAAGAGGTGACAGAGTGAATCAAATCAAATGAGGGGCAGCAGTGTCTCCCTAATATCGACAATAATAAAAAAACTACGGTTACTCAGCCGCTTGCCAGGCGTGGAAACTTTAATAAATAACACCGCTATAAGGCAATTCGTCGGGGAGACCGATAAATTGCCTCATAGCATTCAGCAATGGACTCTGATGGGCTGTAACGGTAACGTTAACGACTTTTGTTTGTGAATATTTTCGTTACCATTGAACTTTCTAGCATTTTGAGTATAGATAATGGATAGAGCGAGTCGTTCTTGGTCCTTTGGGCATGATAAAATAACTCGTGACTCACACATCCGCCTATCGACGGCCCGGCGTTTTCGGCCATGCTCGCACAGTTACTTTCAGAACCGCACATCTCTCAAAGATCCTTAATATTATTGATTTATTTAAGTTTCCGTACACTACTTTCTCCAATGCTAATCAGATTTATTGTACCCGCAGGAATCGATCTAGGGTTTTCGTAGACTTAAAATTTGAGCTACCGACCTTCTTTTGTTTATCCGACTACAGCCGTGGATTTTTCGCAATAGCTACACATAGTGTTCGCAGCTTCACATGCTTTTGCCATTGACGTTGCTGCCCGTTACCGGGTGGTTTACGAGTATATCTGATATACGTCAGATAGCTTTTCGCTATCTATCAGTCCTGCTCCTCAACTTTAATATGTATTGGCTTAATTGCCTTAATATATCATAGTAACGCAAATAGTGTATCTAGAATTCTTAGCCGACTTCAAATAAGGGGAAGGTTCTCAATTGGTCTGTATTTATATCTGGTAGAGCCATGCTGCAGCTACATTATGGTTGTAACTCGAATGGTTCTACGTGATTGGGGAAAGACCACGCTCACATAGAATACTAGCGTGAAATAGTAACTTAATGCTACTATCTCACGCTACTAGTGTGTTTCGTGTAGAGATTTTCATGTGTAGAGAACTGTAGACCCTATTTTATGGAATTGAGGCATTCTCTTATTTAAAAATGCTTATGCTTAAGCAATATGTTGCAATCTTGTTACATGAAAGTCAACAATTGCTCACTAAATCTTTAAATAGGAATCACACCTCAAAAGCAGACAGAAATGGCGTTTTCGAGGGTAAGCTGCTAGCTTGAAATCAATCTAGGATCCTCTTCAAAAAAGGGACCTGCTTGTAAAAGCGTAAAAATTTCTGAATTATAAATGCCTAAAACTAACAACGTAATATGAAATGAGGAAAATAATTAGCCTGACATAAAAAGGCCTGTAATTTTTAAAATGTTTTTAGTTTTATCAGCAAAACATAAATTGGGCTATCCTTATAACATATCAAATATAGGGGGCAAAATTAACTGAGTTATGTTGATTAATATCGTCAAATAAATCCTTGTGCGGTATAAACCTCTCCGAAGTTAGTTATACGTAGAATAGCCAGAAATAACACTCTTGGCTTGTTAACTGACGATTAAAATACATTAGCATACTCTATGTTTATCAAACAAAAGCTCTGCCGCAAATTACTTAGCATGCAGTGAAGAACAAAATGTATACTCACGGTTTTGTAACACTAATGCTATAATTTACTAATAATAAAATAATTTATTAGGTGGTTGGACAAATTTTCTGCTTAGGAGTCCATCTGGGTAAGTAGATAAATAACAACTATAAACTAACAAATAACAGCCGTGTTTCTGTTATTTGTTAGTTTATTAGTTGGACATGAACATTTGTAATATTATTACATTACACTAAGTAATTACTTTAATTTACAAAATGTGTATTAGCTACTTGCCGCCACGTGTACTGTAGGTTTTGTGACGATTTAAATGACCAACTGCTGGTTCAAATTTATTAAAAAAGATTACTATGCGCTGCGGTTATTAAAATAAATGGAAGACTGTATTTTTAGGCGCAGTGCGAGCGGCTAGAAGTATTTAATATATTTGCGATACTGCAAATGCCCCAAATTCAGGCTACAGGAACGACATTAATGCACGCGCACTCCCCAGCACTTCTGCTGTTCTGCCTCGTGTCTCAAGGGCTGCAGCTATGGTGCCATCTTTTTCCACACAAATAAACTTTGCAGATAATCGCGAACCATAGCTTTATTGTAAATATCTATATACTTTATTACAATTTAGTATGGTTTAATATCTAAACAACACAAAAGCGGGTGCGACGGCACGAGATAGAAGCGGTTGCCTGTGCGAGTCTTATAACTCAAGCTCTGATAACACAAGAGTTCACATGTTAAATAGCATTAAGGGAGGTAGATAGTAAACCTGGAAATATACTTTTATTGGATAAAAATAAACTAATTACATAAGCATTATGGATTAACATTATTATGGTTTGCAGCGCCCTTGAAGTGGCGTTCGGTAATGTTGACAGTGTATGGCTATCAGTGTGCATGACAAGTCTACTTCAAGCAAAATTTAGTTTCAATTCTGCCGACTTGATCAAGGTTGCAGCGTTATGTAAACTTGAACGTGTGTATCAGCATTAAAGTATGTATGACGTTAGTCGGAGCAATAAGCCTAGGATGGCTAACGCGTCGTCGTTCGTCACAAGTATGATGTGGTTTCAACTGGTGCGGCATTATATAGACGGCAAACCCGCCCAACAAACGTTGCAACTACAAGAAGTTCGCCCTTATGAGATCACTTTTAGAGAGGCCTATGGGCTTTGATGGACTGTAAAAAATTAATAAATGAATAAACATGTAAACGATTAACAAATAAGCTCAAAATCACTGACGTACCTATATCATTTTCTTATCACCTTTTTGACGGCTCTATGGCACAGTGGCTTAACAATGAGTTGCAGCGCTATAGGCAGCGGGTTCGAACCCCGCACGGAACAAGTATTTATATGGGTACGACTTTCCATTGACTCGCATCGAGTTTGGTGTTGATACGTATTTTTACAGAAAGGTTACATTTTTATAAGCACACACACAATGTTTAAATATGCGGAAACACGTACTTTTTGAGAAATAAATGAATAAAAATCACTTATTTTAACAATATTTTGTTGTTTTTTTTTAATTGGCTTTACGGCTCTGGGTTCTAGCCCTTTTGAGCCTATTTTATTACGAATTTCCATTGACATTCGTCGAATTGAGGGGGGAGGGAGGGGGAGGTGTAGGGGGACTGATTCAGAGGGATTTTTGTATCTATTTTGAGACTGCAACGTCTCCGGCGCTGCGGGAAGAGCAGCCTCTACGCCTTTGCGTAACAAATCGAAGGCATCCTCCTCGCGTCCGATGCCTACGATTTGTTACAGCAGGCAGAGGCTGCTCCCCCTACGCGCCTCCGGTTCTATATAACCACTCTAGGGGTAGGACAGACTCGTACCACGTGGAGTCGGGTTCAATAAATTTGGTTCTTTGACATAAGTAGAACCGAACCTATTTTATTTATTATCTGCCCTAATAGGTACTGTTAAAACTGATTTTACTGATAAGAGATCATTTATTGTATTATCTTTCTTTTTTCCATAAGAAATCATTTATTATGGCACTTATAAATGCAAACAGGAAAATATATCGATATTTTAGAAATCCATTTTTTATGATATCACGACTGCTTACGATTCGAAAAGATTTAAAAATCTATCTTTTTCGGAAATAATCGACATCCGTACTGACGACGACAATGACATTACAAAATGGCGCTAGTTTTATGCTAGGAATGTAACATAAACATTGCAAAAATAATTAAATTACAAATAATGTTTTTTCTTAAAAAGTACGCGTTTCCGCATATTGAAACTTTATGTG
>JAVANC010000016.1:44376589-44512326 GCA_033319125.1 Parnassius glacialis
AATTTAAAATTCAATTAAATATTTGTTTCTTTTAAAAATCAACGCAATTATTTTTTTCTTAAAATCTAATAAATTTTCAATTAAAAAACATAAATGTTCATTCTAAACTGGAAAGAAAAAAAATCTGACAGAGGATCAATTACTCTACAATTATTGGCATGCCTTACACAGGGGGTTTGAGAATTGCAGACATATTGCATCTTTGTGGCAGTCTTTCTGTGGAGTCTTGGTGGACATAGGTTACAAGATTTTCTCTTTCCTTGCTTTTCTTGGTGCTCAGCTTGGGTATCATTTGGGGGCGCGTTACCATCTAAAGCCCGCTTTATGGTGATTCTTAATTCTCTTGGTAATGTTTTGGTTGAGATATAACGTTTTGCATTTCTGGGACTACTAGGGAACGAGCAAATTTATTTATAAGGATATCGTCATCATTCATCATCATCATTACATCCCATCTTAAATCCACTGCTGAATATAGGCTTCCCCCAAGGAATGCCACAAAGCACGGTCCCGAGCCACCTGCATCCATCGTCTTCCTGCATGTCTTACCAGGTCGCCACTTCATCTAGTGGGGGGACGCCCCACACTTCGTCTGACGGTACGAGGTCACCACTCAAGTAACTTTTATCCTCGTCGGTTGTCGGTTCTTTGAGCTATATGGACGGCTCAGTGCTACTTCAACTTACTAATCCGTTGGGCTATGTCGGTTACTCTGGTTATACTGCGGATATCCTCATTTCTAAGTCTACCCCGATACCATTTATAAAGATACCTCGGTCTATATCCTAACTTTGATGTTGAGTATATAATATGCTAGCATTGATACCAGTCAAGTCAAGAATTCGAAAAAATATCACCAGAAGACGGAACATCTAAACACAATATTTTTTTGTCAGTCTTTGTACTGCACTTTTTTGTTCTAATGGTCGTTTTGACCCAGAAGAACTTGTTCGACAATTTTCAGCCATTTTAAACAACGAAAACGTAAAACATAAAGTTGGTATAATATTGTTTCTTAAGGAAATATGGATATGGAGTCTGACAGACCCCATATCCATACATATAGGCATACTTAAGCTTTAAATGCGTGTACGCCTATTATTGCATACTTACGTTTATGCCACTGTATGACACAAACCCCTTCTTCATTGAGCGTTTGGTGACTAAAGTAGAAGATACCATCAGCAATTTCGAAAGGTATTTATACATGGTACATCCATCGTACAACTATATTTGTACTATAGTTGTAGCACGAGTTTACAGTGGTAGAGCCACGCGGCAGCTTTTTGCTGTCGCACGGATGGGCCGGCTCGAACCGGGGTGGTACCACGATCTCACAGAATACCAGCGTGAAGTAGAGGTTTACCTCTGCGTTTCGCTTGGTGAGTGCAGGTGGCCGGAGGCCCTTTTTACTGGAAATGAGGCATTCCGTCTTAGTCCTCACGGTTGGCAACGCATCTGCATTTTGATTCGCAAACAAGGATAGATGTAGATGTCTATGGGCCGCAGCAACCACTTACCATCAGGTGGACTGTGTGCTCGTTTGTCACCCTTATCCTATAAAAAAAAATAAAAAACGAATGGGTTGGCTCGACGCTCTCACAGAATACCAGCGTAAATAGCAGCTTAATACTGCTGTGTTTCGTATGGTATGAGTAGAGAACCGGAGACACTTTTTACTGGAAAAGAGGCATTCTATTTTAGTCCTCACGGCTGACAAAGCATCTGCATTTCGATTCTTTGTTGAGAATAGTTGTAAATGTCTATGGGTCATAGCAACCACTTACCATCAGGTGGCCTATGCGTACGTTTGTTACCCTATCCTATAAAAAAAATTAGTTATATTAGTTTGCGTGATAACACAAAGTTTGTACGTGTATAGTAGAAATTGTTTGTACAGATTCTAAGTAAGATTCTCGACCGGATTGAATATAATCTGCTTTTAAAAAAAGCTTCAGTTTGTTGGTTTCTGTGGAGACTTACTGCGGTTGTTCTCCTATTATATCGACAATCGCTCGCAGGCTATAGTTGTTAACAATTATATAATATCAGGATTGGGTTCAATAATGAGTGGGGTACCACAGGTGTCATTGCTGGGACCGTTGCCATTTCTTGTATTTGTTAACGACTTTGAAAACTGCTTTAAACCATCACGCCTATTGTGCTTTGCTAATGATATGAAAATATAAAATATTTTCCTTAATCTCATCTCAGGCTGATGCTGAATTAGTGCAGCAACACCTAATAAGATTGATGGAATACTGTGCAAACAAACCCTTATTACATATTCACGCAAGCGAAACAGTTCATTTCGGCTATTACTTGAAAAGCCAGAACTTACAAGAACTATCTCTTGTACGTGATTTAGAAATTTTCCACGACTCTTGACATGTGTACTGCAAAGGAGTTTAATAACATTAAAATTATTAAAATCTTGTATTGTCTTACATTTTTACGTACTTTTGCTATAAGTACCCATACTAACTACCGATCCGAAGACCACCTATCCTTATGCAAGCAGTATCATCTGCTACCTCTAATTAGGCATCGTGAGATTTTTGACATTGTATTTTTATTAAAAATCTGTTCTGGCTGTGTTGACTACTCTGATTCGCTATGACAAATATCACTGATAACTACTACAATGAAACTTAGAACGAATACGTTACTCTACTTACCAGCTACATTTTACTAATTATGGAAGAAATACTTCCATATGGCGGTTTGGTAAAGTTGCAACTTATGCGTCCCACTGCTGGGCACAGGCCTCCTCTTATTTCTGAGAGGGTTTTAGGGCAAGGAAAAGTCCGTTGAATTCCCCCAATTCGCGTATTAGCGAACTTTAAATGCCTTCGAAATTTTTTTTCTTATTTCTCACATATGCAGGTTTCCTCTTTATATTTTCTTTCACAGCTGAGCACGTGGTAAATCAGAAATTAAAATTGCAATTAACAATTTCATTGGTACCGGCAGTGATCGAACCAGGGTTGCTCGCGTACTACGATATTTACAGCAAGCTCTTAGCCCCTGAGCTACCATAGGTCTCGTATTAATTTTAATTACTCATGCAAAAAGTTTCATTTTGATTTTTAAATACTTTTTTTTGCATACTTGCATAATTAAGTCAAGATATATTTGTGTCTTAATTAAAAAAATTATGTAGTGCGTAGTCCTTCTTTATTTCTTTTTGGCTATAATTGTCTCATTCACTTATTAAATTTATGCATGTTATACATTTAATAAGACTCCATTATTGATGCTCGGATTTGTGCTATGTCTGTTTGCTATGTGCTATCCCTTACACGATGAAAGATTATATCACTGTATGTCTATTAGTGAGAGCTTGTTATTGGCTTTTTGTAATTAAATATGTTATTTACTTAAGATTTGTAAGCTGTTAGTTTCCCATAACATAAAAAATAAATAATAAAATAAAATCTTTCTAAACCTTCAAACTGGATACAGCAGTGCGCTTTGTTGTGAGGTGGCTGCTTATAGGCAGAAATAGGTAAGAGTGTGGTACTAACGCAGACTTGCCACTTAGAATAGTAAGTAATAAAATGACAAATAATAATTTATTAAGTTTCATATTTAATAGTTATGATCTTACAACTGTAAATATATGTTATATTATATAATAAATATATGTAATATTAGTGTTCATGAAGGCATTTAAAATTCAGAATTCAGTGCGTGTTCGTGGACCTCACGTGTCTTAAAATATTTTTTTTGATATACAGTATATTTAATAAGTGACCTGCCTTGACGTTTACAGCAGATTTTTCCCAGTACATACATATTATTAATGATGATGATGTCTTTAAGAGCGGATTTAGGTCACTGCGGCCAGCATCTACAAAGACATTTGCACAAGACCGGATTAAAAGCACGAGTATGTAAGCAAGCACAGGTGCACTTTATATTTTCTTACTCTCTTAGTCTGATTGAATGGCAATCCGACACAAGTACGACGACGACGATGACGAAATGATAACTTGGCTTGGCTAGGCATTACATGCTTTCCGAGAAACAGGGGTGCTCATAAAGAAGAACTTAATAACAGATTTCGGCTCAACCTGGGATCTTATGATTAGCAGTCACGCTGGTGACCACTAGAACAATGAGGCAGTCTACTAATATAATACAAAAGACCAGAACGCGAAAGATTCATATCCAGCTGAGGAGTGTTCATAAAAGATGATAGGTATAAGGAAAGGTATTCAATATATTTTCAAATTTATATGCATAATGACTTTCGCTGTATCTTCGATGCTGCCTGCATTCGACGTTTCTTCTCAATTTATATAGCGTTTAAAGGTCGTATAAATATTTCTTCCTGTACTCGAATTGGTCTATAATAAACTGCAATGAAAAGAGCATTTTGTGAGCGGTATTAGGCTTTTTATTTTCTGTATTTTTTAAAATTTTCTTTGTTTTAAATATAAAGGAGTATTTTTTGAACTCAAAACATTACATGAAATCATTTTGCTCTATATTAATTACTTAAGATTGAAATAATAAAATCGTCCTGAAAATAAAAATATAGTCATAATGAATAAATATAATTTAATGGATTTAAGAGCGCTTAAATTAATTTATTTTTAAATTGCCTGCGTATTGTGGGCTTGTAGCGCCCATGTTCACGGGAATTATGATCCCGAGAGGGATAAATAACTTTTAAAAATAAAAAAATATCAATTTATTAATTAAACGACATTACAATATGAGTTACAACTTAGGCCTGTTTGTAAAAGCTTCCCGAGTTCCCGTAGGCTGCGTTGAAAAGCCTTGAAAGATGCTGAATTGTGGCGCGACGCCGTGGCGTCTCTCTTGATAAGCTGGCTGCATCCGTTGTAGAGTGTACATTACACGGGGTACTGCGGTAAAGTCATGATGCTAGTTAAACTCGGATTAATGTTTGATCAAACTTAGGCAGAATCAACTTACAGTATCACGTACGTCATGCAGATGTATGCTTCGGGCTTGGATTTAATTTTATTAATTACAACATCGCAAGCAAATAGTATCCAGCCATCTTGATTGGACTAAAATTGTTTTTCAATTTACGTTCTTTAAAAGCTAATACAATGCGATGATTTGGCGATCTTGAACATGTTTACGGATTGACAATTTTCCAAATCATCGGTGCTTCATGTTAGCAACATATTTTTCCTTAATTAAATTGGATCATATTTTTTCCTTTCTGTGATCATGAGCAAATGAATTCAAAATATCGGCAATCTTTGTCCGGGCTAATCTTAAGAATGGCTGAATCACTTCTGATGTAACTTTACGAACAGATAGAAAACAATAACAAGAGGGACCTAGGCTATATTTTATCCGAATAAATTTGATAAAATACATTGTTTCTGATTATTTTTAATGAACATAACGCCACATTAATAAATACTATTCAGACGAAGCCGGGGCGGGACGCTAGTATTATAGAAACCCACCTACTACATAAACATTTAGTAAATAAAGATCTAATAAGAAATATTTGAATGTACGTAAATAATATGAATTATTGAAATACTATAATGATGATAATAATGACTTAGTGAAATTAAAGAGATTATTATTAAAAAAAATATAATATGAAATACTTCGCACAATTAGGCCAGAAAAAGCTCATTAAGTGGACTGTCAATATATCAACGTTGTCTTCTATAGAAGAAATGCGATGGAGAAAATACGTTTTTTTTCTTTCAATACGTTTCGTTGACGAACAACTTATTTATGGCGATAATGTCTTTGATATTATCTGGGAGTTAAGGTTGAAATTTTTTTTTAGTCTAAATACAGACATTTGAGATTAGTTCCCGGCAAATATAGTTTATCGAAGTCTTATATTAAATATTAATATTCACATAATAACATAAAAGCATTCTTCATTTGAATTCCAGAAATCCAACATACGTCTGTAATAACATTTTATTGGAAAACCCATTACGATTTTACAAGAAATATGCGAATTATAAAATTGTACATTTCAAGAATCATATGCCCTTCAAATTTCATTATATTATTAGCAAAACTCGTCATGCGCTTGGATGCTATAAAATATTTAGGTAAATATTAGTTTAATGTTTTTTTTTATAAATATGTTACAACTATTTATACACTCTGTGGTTACAACCCTTATTTGGGCAGATATAAACTGTGTTCTGATTTTTCGAACCACTAAGCCGTGTCCCGAAAGTATTATTGTCCTATTACTCTGAGAAAAAAGATAATGACGCTCCTTTACACGTAAACTGAAATGGGTATTGTTCTGTAACAACTACAAAATAAAAACTGCGTCTGCCAACCCGCTTGCCAAGCGTAGCAACTATGGAAAATATCTCCCTTATGAAGCAATCTATGGGGGAGATTTTGTTCAGCAGTGGAATTTAATAAGCTGTAGCGGTAACGGTAATTATTATACACCAGCCGTATTTGTAAGTGTAGAGTTCTAAAATATAAAAGTGACTTAAAAACAACAATAAATAAGCAATAGATTAAGTTCTTCTTCGTCTTCATCATCAGCCCGTAGATGCCACGCATGCACAGCTGAACATAGGCCGCCTCACAGCTTTGAAGCTGCTTCCAGTCACCCGTCTGGATATTTCTAATCTGTCATAAGATGGTTACAGCACCTTTTATTAGAAGCCTGCTGTATGTTTTTATACGTGGTAAAGCCATACTGCAGCTATATTAATAGTATAGTTGTAGCTCGAATGGGTCTGCTTGACCGAGGAAGGACCATGCTCTCACAGAATACCAGCGTAAAATAGCAGCTTAAAACTGCTTTGTTTCATATGGTGAGTGTAGAGAACCGGAGACCCTTTTTACTGGAAAAAAGGCATTCCATCTTAGTCCTCACGGGTGACAACGCATCTGCATTTTGATTCCCAAACGAGGATAGATGTATATATCTATGGACCACAGGCAACCACTTACCATCAGGTGGACTGTGTGCTCGTTTGTCACCCTATCCCATAAAAAATGTTTCTAGAATTTTCTATAGTCGCCTCTTACGGCTCCCGAAGTACTAAATGGGTTGATGGATTCTCGTACACCACCACCACACAGCAATAATGGGATATACGAGATGCACTGCCATATATTGGAGGTATCTCATGATTACCGCAAAAATAGTTTTATTATTATATAATATAAAAACGCAGGTAAACTTTCTAAATTATTCATCTTGAGAACAATGTCAAGAGTTAAATTTAAGGGTAAATAAACCGAAACTACTAGATAATTAAACGACCTTATAATATTATTTCAAACCCATTAGAAGTTATTACTTATGTATAAGTCCAACTCAAGCAATACGTGAAATCAATAGATTATTGTGAATATTAGATTGTAAGCATCACAATAATTGAGTGATATTAGGTTGTTTTAATTCCGCTATCAAGGAAAAAGACTCTTATAATTTCATTCGTCTGTCTGTTTTATGAATCATAGAATAAAAAATCTACATATCGATTAAGTATCTCTGAATACATCTGGTAATTAGGTCTGTTTTATGATTATTGCGAAGTGCTCGTTAAAATGTGAATTAATTAGAAAAAACTGTACTGAAATATTATGCTGCTTTTAGTGTTTTATCGAACTAAATAATTTTATTTAATACAAAGTAGTCGGCGGCTTTCGCTCAGTCATAAAAAATGAGACTTTTAAATATCAACAGTTGCAAATAGGTTTTTCCGGCCTGAATTTAGGAATAAGCTTTATCACCATTATGAAAATGGGATGCAGTTTGGATTTTTTTTTAAATATTTTAGCCAGTGTTTGACTAGGTACTATGCCACCAAAAGGCAAGCGGTGATATAGTCAAAGATGCGCAACAAAAAAAAAACATCCTATCCATCGAATGGGCTTTTGTTAATATCCACTATTGCCTTACATTGTAAATCTAACAGTTGTCAAATAGGTTATAAGTATGTATATTTACTTTATTATACTCTAACAACACAGATGCAATAACAAAAACAAAATAAAAAATACGAATGTAACGCATAATTACAGAGTAGATTATAGGAATACTTATTAAGTAATTTATGCTTTAACCCCTTGTTTGGAAAAACATCTATGTCTACAATTAAATATTTTGTACAATTTCACGTGAAAACAATTAGAAACAACATGGTAGCGATCACCTCATTCCCAGGAGTAATTACCTGTTTTATTCAGTAGTATAACAACGCTTATTAAACAATTTTGCCTTTTTTAACTTTTTGTTATATAGTCCTTGCATGTTTTCTGAGACTTTGTTATAAAAGCTTATACGTTGCCCTATAAAAAAAACTTTCTTTTAGGTCAAGTAATTGGTATCAGTAGCTTTTTCCTAGTATTTATAGAATGTTCATAACTATTGTTAATAAAAACTTTTTGCTTTGTGCACATACATTAAATGTCGTAAATATACCGAGAGAATATACTAGAACTTAAAGTTACAACATATTTTATCAACGCTTAGTGTAAATGAAATTGTTGTAAATGATGTCCCCGAGAAGCCCCGTGTTTGGCCACATATTTCTCACAGAAGTTGGTATTTCTAGCAAATTTATGGTGATAAGTCATTTCGTATTGACATTATTCATATTTTGTGAAGAAACACCGTAAAAGTATAAGAAATTAGCGATCAAAATCTTCCCTGTTTGTCCCAATCGTTACATTTGGTAAACGTTTTTTCATTTTTTGACTTTCGATCGTTTTGATAAATCCTAGATTATTACCGAATCTGTAAATGCAGTGTATGTGCTGAAACTCTATATACGTACTTTGCCTATCCTCTTATCTCTTTATAAGTACTTCGCCTATTCTCTTCAATAAAAATTTTCACTCCTAGCACGTGTCTTTCCGTAACAACCATCAAAGGGCAACCATTTCTTTCTTTATCGCTCAACGTTAGTCGACCGTGCAGTGGCTTTAGAATGGCCTTTCATAAATGTCATTTGAAGTCTATCAAACAATTCATCGTCTATCAAACAAATTGTTCTTGAAGGAGATTGATTTTTCCAAAAAGTATGTTATAAATATGTACGTTTATATGAAACATGATATTCTGGGGGCACGGCAGTGCCCCCGCCAAGTCGAGCAAAAAAGCGGCACGGCCGTACCATCCTTTTCTCGAAGCAGTTCAGGCCATTTCTGAAACCCTATAACTTCGTTTTGGATACAACTATAAGCCTGAATTTTTACTTACCAAGTAGGCATTGTATAGACTCGGTATATTTCAAATTTAATTAAATTTGAACCAGTAGTTTAAGAATTATAACTAGTCAAAATTTCTTAATTTAGTCACTCACTGACTGACCGATCATCAAAACTCTGAGGCACTTCTAGCAGACATAGAAACTTCAAATTTGGAATACTATTATTGTTTAATATATAAATCAAGGAAAAATTAAAATATTTTACGATTTCAGTCCAGTTTTCGAGATACACCAACTGCATAAATAACTTTGTAATCTCATATAAACATATAGTATTACAAAGTTATATTTGCAGTGAATGAATCAGTGTACCTATTATATGTATAATGGAATAATAGGTGTAAATAGCTACCTAGACATAACTATCTACAAAAAGAAATGAGATGCCATCAAAAACATAACTTGTGAA
The DNA here is from genome assembly GCA_033319125.1 of Parnassius glacialis. Taxonomy (NCBI): domain Eukaryota; kingdom Metazoa; phylum Arthropoda; class Insecta; order Lepidoptera; family Papilionidae; genus Parnassius; species Parnassius glacialis. Next base: position 44,386,211 of record JAVANC010000016.1, read on the forward strand.
AAAAGCCGTCTCGCAACTCAGTTCTTCTACCGTAAAAAGTTGTGAGATCCATGTAATACCAAGTCGGTTAATTTATTCAGTCCATAGATTGATACATAGATTGACTTGGCAATTGCACTAAACAATCTAATTTAATATAATATGTATTACTTGTGAGATATATTATGTTTTCATGCGATTGCCAAGTCAATCTATGTATCAATCTATGGACTGAATAAATTAACCGACTTGGTATTACATGGATCTCACAACTTTTTACGGTAGAAGAACTGAGTTGCGAGACTTGGGTTTTTTTACAAGTTATGTTTTTGATGGCATTAAATTTAACTCGTTATATACGTGGATGGGCACAAAACAAAATGTATATGCATGGTTTTAGAAAATAAAAAAATCATATTTTTTGGATATAATCGTATTTTAAAAATAAATTATAATTGGCTAGTGGCAGTGTTACACACAAAAACATTTTTTCGCATTGGCTTGTGTTATTCTAATGCAGCATAGTGGATATTATGAAAAATATTCGTGTGAGACATGTGAACAGCATGGAGCAGCACTGCGGACTAATATTCCATATCCCTGCAGAAATGAGAAGAGGCCTGCAGTAAGGCTTATAAAGACTGTAAAATTACTTTACTATGTGTGAAATACATAAAACAACTCAATGAAATTGCGTGTCGCAGGAGAATAAAATACTTATAAAACTGCGCGATCTACTACTACTAAGTTCACGTAAACCAATGGCCTTGCGTAGACAACTGGTATTCGTAAAAAATGAAACGTATAAATACAGTTTTTTAGTATTGGAAATTACAACGATACTTGTAAAACCTTACAGCATAAAATATTCCTCAGATATACTTTTTGTGAAATATTTTCGTAAAAAATAACCCATGATTCAGAAAAATAGTAAAATACAGAATATTGTCACAAGCACCTGCTGCGATAAGGGCTTCAATTTCTTTGGAAACGGTAGTGTTTCATTTCACGGGACATTTGGAACTAGCGACCGAAACACCTCGGGCATACGTTATCTTTTCAAAACTATTTCTAAATGGCATATGTAACATTTGAAAGAAAAATGGTCGCTAAAAATATTAAATAATAAAGTGAAACGGATTAGACATAAAATTATATTTTTTTAGTTTATCTTCTTTTAGTAGAAAAAAATAAAAATGAGGCACATTTTCTTCCCTCGAGTCTCGTCAGATTCATTTACGAAAAATTACTCGAAGATTTCTCTTGGCTTCTGATAGTTGGCGGTACAGCTAGCTTGTAAAAGTAAGATATACAATATTTCCAGACGACACCATTCGTGTCTGTTATTTTTTATTTTGTACGCACAATAATTACTGATTTTGTACCTTTATTTTCGAGTAAAGTTCAGTTTAATACAGTAAAATATAATATATTATTACGTGGTAGAGCCATTCTGCAGGTATTATTATAGTTGAAGCACAAACAGGTCCGCTCGACCGGGGAAAGATCATGCTCTCTCAGATTTCCAGCGTAAACTAGCAACTTAATGAACCGGAGACCCCTTTCACTGGAAACGCGTTTTTTTTTTTTAATAGAATAAGGGTGACATACGAGCACACAGTCCACCTGATGGTAAGTGGTTGCTGCGGCCCATAGACATCTACATCTATCCTCTATTCCAAATCAAAATGTAGATGCGTTATCACCCGTGAGGACTAAGATGGAATGCCTCATTTCCAGTAAAAAGGGCCTCCGGCCACCTGCACTCACCAAGCGAAACGTATAGGTAAACCTCTACTTCACGCTGGTTTTCTGTGAGGTCGTGGTACCACCCCGGTTCGAGCCGGCCCATCCGTGGGACAGCAAAAGCTGCCGCGTGGCTCTACCACTGCGTCATTCCACTATAGTCCTCAGGGGGTGATTACGCATCTGCATTTTGATTCCTTATTGTGGATAGATGTAGATGTCTATGGGTCGCAGCGTCCACTTCCCATCAGGTGGACTGTGTGCTCACTTGTCACACTTATTCTATAAACAGAAAGTTACCCCTTCTGTGCGTTTTAATTTTATTGTTTTAATTAAATTTATATAAAGTTAATAAAAACGTCACCAACACGCATGATTTCATATAATTTATTTCACAGTCCACGCATTCGAACTAAATGGTTTGTTTTGTCGTTCGCAAAGTGTAACGCAAAAGAGTTGAATTAATTGCCAGTATATGTTTTTCCATTCGATTGCATGGCAGGTGCCTTCAAGGCATTATAGTAAATTTAACTTTATTATATATATAAAAATATAATAAAGTTAAATTTACCGCTATAAAATCCATAAAACTAGTCACAAAGTACTCTAAAGGAAGAGAGCCAGTAATTCTTTCATGCGGCAATGTATGTATACGTAAAGTCTTACAAGGTCTGTGTATCAACATATACAATTTGTTCTTTTACATATATAATTTATTCTCTTTGACATGTATAATTTGTTAAATTTTCTTACTTTTATTTATTTCTTCTTATGGGTTGTCTGAAAGAGATTGCTATGTAGCAATAAGACCGCCCTTTGTATATCCCTCAATAGTTGCTTTTTTTTGATATTTTTAATTTTTCTTGGTGTACAATAAAGAGTATTGTATAGTATTGTATAATTTATTATTAAAGAAAAAATACTGCATAAAACGCGATATTATAAAGTTAATGAATACATATCCCATTCCATATTAACTCTTGGGAATAATGTGATCGCTGCCATAATGTTTGTAAAACGTCTCGTCGCAAAAACGTCATGCTTGGTTTCTTGCTAGTTCTTTCCAGGAACCCTCTTCTTATTTTATACCAACTTCAAAAAGGAGGAGGTACTCAATTCGACTGTATGTTTTTTATCTTATATAAAAAATGTTAACCTCACACTAGGATTTTCTCCTGTATCGTGGAGGCAGTTTACAAACACAAATTGCAAAAAGATAAACATCCAGACCCGGAAGAATTATTTTTAGGCCATACAAATAATTGTTCCGTGCGGGATTCGAACCCGCGCCCCCCAGCGCAGCAACTCATTGATAAGCCACTGCGCCACTGAGCCGCCAGTTTTTTATGTGAGTTACCTCATAACTTTTTTCTGGGTGTACCAATTCGGATGATACTTTTTTTATTTGAAAGCTGGTGCTTCTCGTGTGATCCCATATAAGTTTTCTTTTTTTTATAGGATAAGGGTGACAAACGAGCACACAGTCCACCTGATGGTAAGTGGTTGCTGCGGCCCATAGACATCTACATCTATCCTCTATTAAAAATCAAAATGCAGATGCGTTGTCACCCGTGAGGACTAAGATGGAATGCTTCATTTCCAGTAAAAAGGGTCTCCGGTTCTCTACACTCACTATACGAAATACAGCAGCGTAAAGCTGCTATTTTACGTTGGTATTCTGTGAAAGCGTGGTCCTTCCCCGGTCCCATTCATGCTACAACTATACTACTAATATAGCTACAGCATGGCTCTACCACGTAAATTATCAAAGTCTGACCAATAATTCTTGAGTTATTCTTAACAATTTATATTGAAGTCGGTTGTTCAATATTTTTTATTTTTAATTATGTATATATTATTATTTCATTTATTAAATATTTTCTGTATCTTTTAGTAAGTGTAATCATAATCTATTTTGAATAAAAATTATTTTACTCTATACCATACTGTACCGTCTGAAATCCGCAATAACACTACTAATATATTCTACAAGTAAAGAAACAGTTGTTACAAGGATTGGAACATCTCAAATACGCATTTGTTACACGTAGTAACACCATGTTGCGACTGAAACTATTTGCCCCTTGGCAATATGAATGTATCAAGGAACAAAATGTATATGCATGGACTAGAACTCCAGTTACTAGCAGAAGGGCATTCAATCTTTGCTCTCAAATACAATTGAATACGTAACTTGAATTTACCAAGAAAATTATAAAAATAGCTGCAAAAATTACAGCTTAACATGGTGGACCATGTTTTTTTTGCATTTGAGAATAAAATGCATGACGAGGTAGAAGTTAAGTCTTCCAATTCCTGTATATACCCCAAAATGTAAAATTCTTCACGATATGGGAAAAACGCGCGTCCATCAGTGAGCTGATTGTGAATTGATGAAAATTCATACGTTAAATACCTGTTCAATGTTCAGTTTAATGGGGTTCTTTGAATCTTTTTTTTTATAAATCGGAATTTTTTCGAAATAAGTTTTTGTGGGTTGTTAACATAATAAAGACATTTGCTTTCATAACATGTAGTTTTTATTATTATTATTATTTATAAATAAATTCTATTGCTTGTAAGCCACCATTAAATAATATGTGTTCGGTGGTAGAAAAAAACTTCTTGAAAAATCCTGCGTTCCCGAGAAACCTAGTAATATATATTTTTAAATCGTTCATAGTAAATTAACACAACTAGAACATATACTGTACTTATAACAAAAACACAATTTTTAAAATTTTTGTCTGTCAGTCTGTCTGTTTGTTCCGGCTAACCTCCGAAACAAGCGAACCGATTTTGATGGTATTTACACTGGCAGACAGCTGATGTTATAAGGAGTAACTTAGGCTAAGAAAATAAAAAAGACTTTTGAATATTTAATAACCCGGATATATTCCGAAGATGATGTTACAGGAAGCAGCTCTAATTTTAGTGTTACACTTTTAATTATCCATCGAAGACTCGAGCGAATATAAAATGAACGTTTATAGCCTTGGAATATTTTCTGCAAATATTTTCCGTAAATGGCAGGAAGTTTCCTATTTATAGAAAGAAGTCTTATCAATTCATGCTTGTTAAAATTCATGTTGGTACAGTAAGAGTATTTGGAAAAATTGCTTCAAACCTTGCAAACGTATCAATAAATTTATTATATTGTGTTATAATAATCAATTCTATAATTGATACCATTAAAAGTTGAATTACACCGGGACCCTAATATACTTATAAAACACAGATGAGTGATTTGGTTATTCCAAATTCTCTTCTAACACGCGCATGTTGCTTTCCTTTAATTGAAGGAGCCTGATTACAATAAGAGAATACATTGCCAATGGAAATGGGATTGGGTTCCATTATGGACACAACAAGTCGAATGTAACATATTACAACAATTCTCACAGTGTACATTATTACAATATGTTGAATTTCACATATATGATATCCTGCACTAGATTTGCTATGATTAATCAGCGCTCAATTTCAGAAAGAACAAATCTAACTAATCCTCCAACCTAAAGTTTTTGCATTTAAACATCTAATGAGATGGGAATCTGAACAATGCCCTATGATTTTCGTTTATTTTGTGTGCGAGCAGCTATGCAGGTTTAGAAAGACCAGTACTACTGCAACCTAGAAGGTATATTGTGATCGCTGCTTTGACAATGCTAAGCCCTATGTGTAAAGAGTTCAATAATGGAGTAAATTCATTTAGGTGTAGTTTGTTTTGCTTTGTGTCTATTAAAATCTTAGAAGTCACAAACAGCTCGTTCAGACATTTCTTTTTACAGTTTTCATAATTGTAGATAATGAATAGAGATAAAGAATGGCAGTTGAATGAGGCGTTGTGATGACACGCAGAGACACGACTTAAGTTACTACACCAGTGGAAGCTTAATCTGGAGACTGCGGGGCGCCCCAACCCCTGCAGAAATCGTCATCAGATCCTTTCAGTGTGTCGTCAACTGCCACCTAAAGTTATCATGGGATTTTTCAGCAGTTGGTTGAGCAGTCTTTCGTGAGTAACTTAAAAAGATTACTAATTGGGGCTCCTACTACCTGCGATCGGCCAGCGAGGCACCGTGCGTCGAATCTATCTACCCTCTGCGACCAAGCACCCCACGCAGTAACAAGTTGCGAGTTGCTAGTAAATAATAAGTGTTAATAGCAATACTTTTGCAACTCGTTAAATGTTCTTATATACCTTCTGTGTACTTAATATCGGGAATTTGTCAATAAAACATAAAATACAAATTATTCATCTAAATTTATTTTATCGCCTTCAAAGTAGGCCCCATCGCTTGCAATACAACATCTCCAACGCTTCACCCAGTCCTCCATACATTTTTCATAGGTTATTTGCGGTATGGCCTTTAGCTCATTCAGCGAATTTTTTGTTATGGCTTCTATCGACTCAAAACGTTTTCCTCGAAGTGGTAATTTTAACTTGGAAAATAAAAAAAGTCAGACGGAGCCATATCAGGTGAATACGGTGCTTGGTCGAGAACTTTTGTTGAATTTTTCGCTAAAAACTCTTTCACTATAATGGCTGTGTGTGATGGTGCATTATCATGGTGCAGCATCCATGAGTTGTGTTGCCACAAATCTGGACGTTTTCGGCGGATACTCTCACTCAAACGCTTCATGACGCCTAAATAATATTCTTTATTCACTGTTTCTCCCTTTGGAAGCAATTCGGAGTGAACCACACCACGGTAGTCAAAAAAACTGTCAGCATCATCTTGATTTTGGAGCGACTTTGCCGCGGTTTTTTGGGTTTCGGCTCGTTTTCGAGACGCCATTTTGAAGACTGTTGGCTTGTTTGCATGTCGTACTCATAAACCCATGTCTCGTCGCCAGTTATTATACGTTTCATAAAGGTCGGATCCGTAGAAGCTCGGGAAACCATGTCTTCAGCGACATGCTTTCGCTGCGCTCTTTGAACAAAATTGAGCTCTTTTGGAACTAGTCGAGCGGCGACGCGTTTCATGCCTAAAATGTCAATGAGAATGTTGTGGACGGACTTAAAAGATATGTTCACCTCACTAGCCAACTCTCTCAGACTCATACGTCGATTTTCGAGCACTAGCTTCTTGATTTTGTCGATGTTTTCTTTGGTCGTAGCGGTTGAAGGTCTACCAGAACGAGGCAAGTCTAATATTACTTCTCGGCCTTCTTTAAAAGCCTTATACCATTCATAAGCCCTTGTTTTCGATATACACAATTCGCCGTAGGTATTTCGCAACAATTTTAGTGATTCACCATATGAAATATCATTTGAAATACAAAATTTAAGGCACACTCTTTGTTCAACAATATTTTCCATTGTAAAAATCGCCGAGAACTCAAAACTATGACCAACAAAAAGTGTAGTTTAAAACAAATTAAATGACAGATCCCGCTCAAACTTTGCGCGCTAAATCAGTACAGTGCTACCAAGATGCAGTAAAAAAATTAGAACGACCTCTTTTACGCGGGTCTTTTTATTGAGATATTCCCGATACTTTTTACACAGAGTAGTACATTATAGTATGTGTAGTAGATTTATTTATTCCAAGCTAATTAATTTAAGCAACTAACGTACATGAAATTAAAGAAATTTATTTTAGAACCAGTCATGACTATGAGCTGACTCTAATATAGTGACTCGCAGACAATCATGTTGATTTATACTAGAAATATTCGTTTTATAAAAAGTTTTAAAATTTAAGAAGCAAAATAAGGCAAATAACGAATATAAAAACATTTAGTTGAGAAAAAAATGTGTAGAATGTGGGTTGTTTAAGAGAAAATATTGTACAAACGTGTAATTGCAAACATTTGATATAAAAACCAATAAATTTTTATATTATAATACATATGAATAAATACATCGTTGATAATTAAATAACGCATGGGAATGAGGTGGTTGCTTCCAAGCTGTTTCTTTACTAAGTTTTGTAAGTAGTTTGTGCAACTTGTATTCTTATTGTATAGTTTTACTTTGAAAAAAAAATGTTTCGCTTAGTTTATTATTTAATAATTGTATTGATTAACTATTGAAAAAAAAAAACATCATAAATGAACCATTATTCAATGTTAATGGAAAGTTATAATTTTATTTCTACATTGGAAATGGGCACACGTAGAAGCTTCTTACATGATGGTAAGTTACTACAGGCGTCCATGCATTTGGAAACACCGGGGGAATTTATTAATTAAATATTTATATAATTGTCTAAACATAAGTGATGATATATACTTATGCTTCTATCAGCTTAAACAACCCACAATGCTACATATGAACATTAATAATACTCTCTGTCTATTATAATACAGATGCGTTAAAACTAAGCAATAGTCAAGCTCCGTGAAACTTATACCAAGTAAACCTGTATTATAGGGCCCAAACTTTCCATATAATAAAAGGACTTTATAATTGGTAAATTTATAAGCAAAGTTTCGAATAATTTTAACAGCTTTACGTGCTTTGCGAGGCACAAGGGTAAAAAACTCCCTGACTCCAAACTGCTACTGAATATTTCTTGACTGAAAATCACAACAACTACATTGCTTCGACCCGGGATTCAAACCCGGGACCTCATGATCAGCCAACAAATATAGATTTTACAAAGTAAATAGGTTGTGGAAAGAAAATCGCGTGAATCCTTCATATGTCGAGCTGTCATATTCAAATCATATATTATAAAGTTGAAATATGGCAAAGAAAAAAAAGTGCGTAGTGGACAAGTTAATTTTGATTATTTTTTGTTAGACGTGATTTATATGTGAAAAACCGCGTGATGTGACTGAATAATATTTTTATGTATTTATTTAATTTTATTAATATTTATCTATGTTTATCGTTTTCATTTACAATTATATATTTATACAGCCCAACCAGACGAGAAAACTTTACAGATAACCCAAAATAATAAATAATAATAGTTTGTCACCCTATGCTATAAAAAAAAGAATAAAAGGAAAAATAATCAAATTTATTAATTTAAAAATATCGTAAAATATGAACTAAATTTTTCTGATGAAAGAAAAAAAATGCCTGTTAAACATTTTTAGGTTGATGTTCCGCCATTAGGTGCAACGCGTGCAAGTCTTATTTTTTTTATAGAATAAGGGTGACAAACGAACACGCAGTTCACATGATGGTAAGTGGATGCTGTGACCCATAGACATCTACATCTATCCTCTATTACCAATCAAAATGCAGATGCGCTGTCACCCGCGAGGACTAAGATGGAATGCCTCACTTCCAGTAAAAAGCGCCTCCGGCCACTTGCACTCACCAAGCGAAACGCAGAGGTAAACCTCTACTTCACGCTGGTATTCTGTGAGGTCGTGGTACCACCCCGGTTCGAGCCGGCCCATCCATGCGACAGCAAAAGCTGCCGCGTGGCTCTACCACTGTTAAAACTGACACCTAATGTTGGCAATTGGGTGAAAAGGTTGGTCATCCAATTGCAAATCATTCAGCTTGCCATATATGTCAAAAATTACGCTAGTGTTCCGCACATTGGGGCCCATGGACGAGTCAATGCCTCGCCGCAATAGCCGAAAACTATTTTCATATATTGCGGGCGGGATTACATCCAACCAATACATCATTAGAATATTCTTACGAGCTACGTAAAGTTACAGCCTATACACGTCCCACAGCTAGGCATAGACCTCCTCTCATTTCTAAGAGGATTTTTACGGTAAGGAAATGCCCGCCGCGCGTTGCGTGTTTTGGAACTTTATTTATCTTTGAAATATATATTTTTTCTTATTTCTCAGACATGCAGATTTCCTCACGACGTTTTCCTTTAATTGAAATTAGCAATTTTATCGGTGCTCGGGTTAATCCGGGTTGCTCGCGTACTGTGAAATATACAGCGAGAGCTAAGTTCATATAATATCACGCAGAATATATTTCAAACTACATTGTTATCTAATTTCTGCAAGAATTATACAAAATTTATGATCTCGGCATACGGAGAAAGGTCAATATTATTCATTATTCACGCTGCGTTGAAAATGTAGCAAGTGACGATCAGACCCCCCAACGCAATAAACGTATTAACTCCATAAAGCTCTTAAGGGGATTATGTCAATTCTATTTTACACACTTTCGTCAGCGCTGTATAACCGCAGCAATTATTTTTCAAATTTTTTTATTTGATATTCACAGTAACAAATCGTAAAACATGTCTTATTTTTGTGGCTAAGGTTTCCATTTTTTTATGTTACCTTATAATATATTTCTTATAATCCTTATAAAAATATACAGCTAAACAGAACGCTAATAAAATCATCTGACTATATCTCTATCACAGAGGTCCTCTTTGTGTGTCCGTCTGTCTGTTCTGTTACAGTCAGGTGACTATAATTCGATATAATTCGTTATCCCAATACTTCTAATAATTTTTAAATTTTAAATAATCAAAATATTCAATTTTCAATAAAAAAATAAAATCGTAGAGTTTATCGTTCTTCCGCTAAGTACCTTATACTTAGCGGAAGAACGAGATTTGAAGGTATATTTTTCAGTTTATGAAAATTAACAATAACATTCAAACGCCACTTAAGTCTAAAATATTTATCATAATATTTTAAGAATATATAAGAGGAAAAGCGTGTATTGGTGGTGTAAGAATATTCACTATCTCATTTCCTGTAGGCTCAGTAAGAGGCGACAGAGCGAAACTGAAAAATGAGATGGGCAGCGGCATCTTCCCGATAACAACACGAAATTGTTTAAAATATATACTAGCATTTCTATAAAGTTTAAGTTATTGTAAATTACAAAAAAGGCTTTTTAAATGTAAAAAATACGCCAAAATATATTTGCAGAACATTCTAAGCGTACTCGTAGCTTGCTTTCCGCTCCAAAGATTACGTATTGAACACTAGAAAAGTCGAGTCGAATGTGAGAATCGATTTATCCGTATTCAGCGGGCAGAATAAATCGACTTTCATTGGGTCAGTGGCTTGATCTCTTAGGGTTGTTATTTATGTTACTTTTTACCACGTTTTATTAAGTCTATTTCTTGTTTGCCATCGTTCCGCGTGGATTGTAGTATTTGATTTTAAACCAACTTCCAGATGAACTGAATACTTGAAATTTTTAATATAGCTCAAATTTGGATGATAATGCAAGAATATGATTAAAAAACGTGTTAATTTTATTTATTTATAAAATTTCACTTGCTTATAAATTGAATTTGTAAAATATTAGTACTCTAATATTAATTAATTAAATTATTGAATGAAACTTAATTTAAATGAACAGTGCTGCAAAGCAAATGAAGCATCGGAAGTTATAATAAACACGGTGAAATTCTTCAAAGTGCTTTTCTAATATCCAGACCATTGACAGGGTCATAAGGAGCGCACTTTAAATCTATGTTTTACTCCCCAGACGTACAGGTTCCGTTATATGTTTTCTTTCACCACCGAGCACGTGGTAAATCAGTACTAAAAATTTAATTTACAATTTTATTGAAGCTAGCGGGGATTCGTTGTTCGCGTACTGTAAAATTTGTGGCGAGTCCTATAGCTACCCCTAATAAAACGTTACTGTTCTACAATTTGTGTTTATGATTTACCTATTTAATTCATTAATTCCATATTCTGTTACATTTTCTTTTGCGTCACGTGTAGCCATAGCGTTAGAAAACCACTACCACGTATAATGTTATCCTGTAGGTGTCGTTAGAGCCGACAGAGATAAATGAAATAGGAAATGTGCTGTAATGAATGAATAAATCAAATAAAAATACAAAATTCATTATACCAATCGAAAAACATATCGTTATCATTAGTCTTTGAACGAATCTGAACGCTGGGATGCATTTACATGGAACGTTTGCCCATACTCAACATACCGGGCAGGCATAATATTTGTCCACAAATAGCAGTGCGTGTACTGATGAGTTTCTGTCTGAAGGGTGTATAGAGTCAGCACAAGCTTTGAGGCATTACATCTTAGTCCTAAAAGGTGGCCAGGCTACAGCTATATCATGGATGTAACACGAATGGGAAGCTTGACCGGGGAAAGACCACGCTCTCACTGAATACCAGCGTAAAATAGCAGCTTAATACTGCTGTTTCTTGTATGGTGTGTATAGAGATCCGGAGATAATTTTTAATTGAATCGGGATTTGTCATCATATTCCTCAGGGGTTACTACCCAATTGACTTTTGATTTTTAATCAAGGATAGATGTCTACGGACCACATCAAACACTTGGTAAGTGGTCAGATCAATTGTGTGCTCGTTTGTCACCCTTATTCTTTTTATTCATATAAAAAATGTAGTCTTCCATGTTTGAAATTAACTGGCAGGTGTCTATGGACTGCAGTAGTCACTTTCTACCAGGTAACTGTATATTTCAAATGGCTTATATTAGTAATTTAATTCTTCATTGGCGACCGTATGAGAAAGCTCAAGTCTATCTAGAAGTTATGAAGCTCTGGGAGTTAAGAATTTTTTTTTTAAATTTAAGATACGTAAACTAAATAAACAGAAAAGACGGCTCCGTGGCGCAGTTGTTTTAGCAATGAGTTGCAGCGCTAATAGGTGCAGGATCGAATCCTGCTCGGAGCAAATATTTATATGGCCTACAAATAATAGTTTCGTGTCTGGATGTTCATCTTTGTGAAATTAATGTGTGTAATTTGCCTCCACGATAGGTAAGAAAATCCTAGTGTGGAGATTATGTTTAAAAAAGTACACAAATTACAATGTACTAGAAACTAGTATTTTTATAGCCTACAAATAATTGTTCCCAGTCTGGATATTTCATCATCATCATCATTTTTAGCCCTTCACCAATCCTCTGCTGAACATAGGTCGGAACGCAATGCCAAAAGGCATGGTCTTGAGCCACCTGCATATCTCACCAGGTCGTCACTCCATCTAGTTGGGGGTTGATTTTGGTCCGATCTACGCAGAAATTTAAGAATTAAAAAAGCTGAAGATACTCCGGGTTAACTCCAACATCGGGACGTCAATCACCTCAGTCCCCCGTGACCACGGGTGCTATAAAGCACCCAAAACGTCGGTAATTAATAAAAGTAAGATAAATAAGTTAATTAAACGCGAAAAAATCCGTAAAAGTAGTTTTATTCAATGTGTAGTGTTCGCGTAAATATAAGAAATCATTAGGATAGATACAATTAAAGACGGGAATTATGATGTGAAATATAAGAGTTCCAAGTAATAAGTTTTGAGTAGGTTTTGAAGGAAAAAATGGACTGATCACGTCGAATATGTAAAGGCAACGAGTTCCACAAGCGTACAGCTGTAACCAAAAAACAAATTGAAAAAAAAGGATGAACGTGCTGGAATACGAAGCAAAAAATTGTGTAGTGGAACGTAGATGACGATCATAGAAGAGGAAACGAATTCAAAGCGATCTTTCAGGTAACGTGGAGTAGAGGAATTGAACAGTATCTTGTATAAAGCAGAAAGTATGTGAGTATTCCTACGAAGGCGAATCGGCAGCCACTTGACACGATGTGGTCATATTTACGGAGTCCAAATATGAATCGTGAGCATAAATTTTGAACATGCTCAAGTTTATTTAACTGCAATTTAATAACGTCCACATAGCAAACATTAGCATAGTCAAGAATAGGCAGAAGTAGAGATTGAGTTTTATAACAACGATTTTAGTGGCAGTAGGGAGAAATTATTTAACTGTATCACTATAAAGGGATGTGAATTTCATTCAACTATCAATAATTATTGCTTGAGTTTTAGTGGGTTAATTGATAATCCATAAGATTTAAACTAGTCCAAAATACATGCCAGATTAGCGTTCGTTGTGTCAATAGCTTTCGGTAAATCATCTAGACTAGATTGAGTGTAAATTTGGAGATCGTCGGCGTACAAGTGGTAAGAAGAAGACATCATCATTCATCATCATTACAGCCCTTCACAAGTCCACTGCTGAACATAGGCCTCCCCCAAAGAATGCCACAAAGCACGGTCCTGAGCCACCTGCATCCATCGACTTCCTGCATGTCTTACCAGGTCGTCACTCCATCTCGTGGGGGGACGCCCTACACTTCGCCTACCGGTACGAGGCTGCCACTCGAGAACCTTTCTTCCCCATCGGTTGTCGGTTCTTCGAGCTATATGGCCGGCCCACTGCCACTTCAGCTTACTAATCCGTTGGGCTATGTCGGTTACTCTGGTTCTACTGCGGATAACCTCATTCCTAAGTTTATCACGCAGAGAAACTCCGAGCATAGCCCTCTCCATAGCTCGCTGAGCGACCTTGAGTTTCCTCATACGGCCAGCAGTGAAGGACCAAGTCTCAGATCCGTAAGTCATCACTGGCAACACGCACTGGTTGTACAATTTCGTTTTAAGGTTTTGAGGTATGTCTGACGAGAAGATGTGTCGTAGCTTCCCGAACGCTGCCCAGCCGAGTTGAATCCGTCGATTGACCTCTCGGTCGAAGTTGGACTTACCTAGTCGGACTATTTGTCCCAGGTAAACATACTCGTCAACAACTTCGAGCTTAGTGCTCCCAACAACTACCGGCATAGGTGTGACATGGACATTAAACATAATCTTTGTTTTGTCCATGTTCATCTTAAGGACAGGAAGTGGACCTGGTCGAGCCCCGACGGTTCGACAAAAAATGAGATTGACTTCATTATGACGACCAGACGACAACTGTTCAGTGATGTCTCAGTGATCGCGAGGGTGAAAACCGGCAGCGATCACCGAATGGTTAGAGGCACACTGAACCTAAATGTTAAGTTGGAGAGGTCTCGTCTGATGAAGTCAACGCTCCGTCCCCCTCGTGCTCTAATCCAAAGTCCCGAAACCTTTCAGCTCGAGTTACAAAATCGTTTTCAGTGCCTAGAAGACTGCAATGAAGTGGACGATATGAATGACAAGCTCGTGGAAACTGTCCATGCGGTCGGAGCTAAGTTCTGCAAGACCCGCCGCAGAAGAACACAAAAACTCTCCGATCACACTCTTAATCTCATGGCTGTTAGACGGGAGATGAGGCTACATTCTTCAACAGATTTGACAGCATACAGGCAACTGAACAGACAGATCTCCAAATGCATGCGGCGGGACTTGCGCAACTTCAATACAGCTTGTATTGAAGAAGCGATCGAGCGGAACCAAGGCTCCAAAGTCTTTGACAGAGATCTGTCTGCCAGAAAGAGCCAACTGTCAAAGCTGAAGACCGAATGTGGCAGCATCGTTTCCGGGGCACCTGAGATTTTGAGTGAGATTGAGAGGTTCTATGGGCAGCTGTACACGTCATCGTTGGAGCCACACGCAAGTGTGAGTAACGATCCAAGAGCGAGTCTTATTCGACACTATTCCGAAGATATCCCGGACGTCAGTCTGAGCGAGATTAGAATGGCTCTCCAACACCTTAAAAACGGCAAGGCCCCAGGTGAGGATGAATTTACAGCGGAGCTTCTGAAAGCGGGTGGAAGACCGGTACTTGAAGTCCTTCAGAAGCTCTTTAATTCCGTCCTCCATGGTGGCATTACACCGGAGGCGTGGAGCAGAAGTGCGGTGGTCTTGTTCTTCAAGAAAGGCGACAACGCTCTCTTGAAGAACTACAGACCGATTTCCCTTCTGAGCCGCGTCTACGTGCTGTTTTCGAGAGTCATTACGAATCGTCTCACGCGCAGACTTGACGACTTCCAGCCTCCCGAACAAGCCGGTTTCCGAAAGGGCTTTAGCACCATAGACCACATACATACCCTTCGGCAAATTGTACAGAAGTCCGAAGAGTACAATTTACCACTGTGTCTGGCGTATGTGGACTATGAGAAAGCCTTTGATTCCGTCGAAATTTGGGCGGTGCTGCAGTCCCTTCAGCGATGCCAAGTTGACTGTCGGTATATCGAAGTGCTGAAGTGTTTGTACAGTAGAGCTACGATGGCTATCCGAGTACAGAACCAGAGTACGAAACCTATCCAATTGCAGAGAGGTGTAAGACAGGGTGATGTTATATCCCCGAAACTCTTCACCGCTGCATTGGAAGACGTTTTCAAGCTTCTGGACTGGAAAGGATACGGAATTAACATCAATGGCGAATACATCACTCACCTTCGATTTGCCGACGATATAGTCCTTATGGCAGAATCGCTGGAGGACCTAAGCACTATGCTCAATGACCTCAATAGTGTCTCCCAACGGATAGGTCTTAAGAAGAAGACAGTTGATTACTAATACAATTCTTAAAAATTGTAAACAAGAGAGGAGACAACACGCCACCTTGTGGGAAGAGGAATACACATATTATACTTGAATACGCTGTCGGCTCCCAAACAAGTAACTACGAAACCAGTCAACTACAGCCGAAGATATGTTCAGAGAGGGCAATATATTTAACAAGATATCAAAATCGACTGTATTCATCGCATTACTGAAATCTAACAAAGTTAGTATTATCAATTTTTGATTTTCCAGACCATAACGAATGTTATCAGTAATTTGTAAAAGTACTGTAGTCGTACTATGACCAGGGTTGAAACCATATTGCAAGGAATTAAAGAGTTTATGTTCTAGTAGATAAGAGCTTAGTTGCTTGGACACTAGACGTTCTAACACTCTAGATAGGAAAGGAATTACAGAAATTGGCCGCTAATCAAAAAAACATTTCGAACTGCTCTTTTTAAGAAGAAGAATCACGTTGGCTTCTTTTCAAGCATAGGGAAAAGAAGCAGGTTTCATGGAATTGTTTAAGTTTTAAGTGGTAGAGCCATGCTGTAGCTATATCAGTAGTATAGTTGTAGCACGAATGGGTCTGCTCGACCGGGGAAGCACGACGCTCTTATAGAATACCAGCGTAAAATAGCAGCTTAACGCTGCTGTGTTTCGTGTTGATGTGTTATGGTGAGGGTAGAGAGCCGCTTTTTTACTGGAAATAAGGCCGTCCATTTTAATTCTCACGGGTGACAACGCATTTTGATTTGTAATCGAGGATAGATGTAGATATCTATGGGCCGCAGCAACCACTTACCATCTGGTGGACTGTTTGCTCGTTTGTCACCCTTATCATATAAAAAAATATGGAAGTAATTACAGGGATAAGAAAATCTAGGATAGGAATGATCACTTTACGACTAATACAGTCACCGCCTACTGAATTCGAATGGATGGAGAGACTGGCTCTCTCAACATCAAAACTGTCAAATTGACTAAAATGAAAATCAGAAGAGTCCGGAGTGGGAATATTAGAGAGGACATTCAAAGTATTTTGCTTTGCTTGGTAATCAATGTAGAAGATAAGTGCTGATTAAGCTGATTGAGGTCAATAATGTTAGGACTTCACTCAACCCAACTCCTAAGAACTTAAAGAATTTCCAGACCCTAGCAAGGTCAGGGTCACGAACTGATTCACGAATATGGCGTCGTTGGGCGTTTTCTACACACGTTGTTGTAACGATTTCGTATGTAACTTTATTTCTCTTTATTTTTATCACTGGGATCTGACTTGTATTATGCTTTAACTCGAATTTTCTCTTCAATTATTTATTTTATTTCGTCATTCAACCATGGAGATGGAGGATGCTTAACGCGCACTGGTCGAACAGGAGCATGATTATCATATAACTGAATTAAAAAGGAATTGAAGGCTACCTGTTCGTCGACGTAAGAGTATCCACAAACAAATTGCAAACAATAATTAAAGCATCACGATGAAGTAGTTCAAGGTTCAACTGACTAAAATTGCGCTTTAGTAAAGTCCTCGATTTAGCTTTAAAGGGTATTCTAATTTTATAAGACAAGAAGATGAGGCCATGATAAGAGAAGGCATCAGCTGCATGTTGACCGTGTTTTGCAACATGTTCAATACAAGATACAATCATTAAGTCAGTAAGAAAATGAGCACAATTAGGAAAAAATGTGTTGCAGAATTAGAAAAAATTTTAAATTTGCTGCCTCAATAACACATTTAAGTTTAAAGGATCTATTATAGTGTTTGAGTAGACACGTCTTAAAATCACCCATTATTATGGTATAACTATAAACAGGTGTACGATTCACTGAGAGATCATCTAAAACAGAAAAGTAGTTCATTGTGAGAGAAGGGCTGTAAAAGACTCCAAGTAATATTTTTGTGGGAGAGAAGGATTTCAATGAAGAGGAATTCTGCTACGCTTCTAATTTGAGATATTGATGACGTTTGAATAATAAAATAAGGTATATGAGACCATAAGTAAATAGCAACACCGCCCCTACTCCGCTCGGTGTGGTCATTACGAAATAAAGTGAAGCCTGGAAGCGAGTAGGAAGTAGATGGTATACGGGGTTTTAACCATGTCTCCGAAACAAGGACAGCAAGTTTATTTTTACTATCTAAACTTGACAACATATCAGGTTAATGAGCAGAAATACTTTGAGCATTAATGTGAACAATGTTAAAATTTTTATGAACATCTGCAAAATAGGAGTAATGTAAGATTTAAAGGTATGCTTTCAAAACTGTTGTTACTAGCTCAATCTATCGCGAGTAGTATTTAAAGAGTTTTTTGTCTTTAATTTTTTTTAGGATTTTTGTCGAACCGACATGCCGATCCCATCATCATCATCATTATTACAGCCTTCCATAAGTACACTGCTGAACATAGGCCTCCCCCAAGGAATGCCACAAAGCACGGTCCTGAGCCACCTGTATCCATCGACTTCCTGCATGTCTTACCAGGTCGTCACTCCATCTCGTAGGGGATCGCCCTACACTTCGCCTACCGGTACGAGGCTGCCACTCAAGAACCTTTCTTCCCCATCGGTTGTCGGTTCTTCGAGCTATATGGCCGGCCCACTGCCACTTCAGCTTATTAATACGTTGAGCTATGTCAGTTACTCTGGTTCTACTGCGGATACTTATTTCTAAGTTTATCACGCAGAGAAACTCCAAGCAGAGCCCTCTCTATAGGTCGCTGAGCGACCTTGAGCTTCCTTATACGGCCAGCAGTGAAGGACCACGTCTCAGGTCCGTAAGTCATCACTGGCAACACGCACTGGTTGTACAATTTCGTTTTAATGTTTTGAGGTATGTCTGACGAGAAGATGTGTCGTAGTTTCCCGAACGCTGCCCAGCCGAGTTGAATCCGTCGATTGACCTCACGGTCGAAGTTGGACTTACTTAGTCGGACTATTTGTCCGAGGTAAACATACACGTCAACAACTTCGGGCTTAGTGTTCCTCACAAGTACCGGCATAGGTTTTGGCATGGACGTTAAACATTATTTTTGTTTTTTCCATGTTCATCTTAAGACTTCTCCGTTGGGAGATACTATTGAGGTCATTGAGCATGGTGCTTAGGTCCTCCAGCGATTCTGCCATAAGGACTATATCGTCGGCAAATCGAAGGTGAGTGATGTACTCGCCATTGGTGTTAATTTCATCATACCTTGTAATAATTGCTGCTTACACTGGAACAAAATAAGAAAGTATAATTGTGAATACTAGTGAAGTTTAAGGAGTTGAAATCACTGTTTCAGGGCCATCATCTTGTGATGCCATAATATTTAGTATTTAAATTATATACTGATAACAAAAAAAATGTATGACTATATATAATAATGATATGAAAAAAACACACACAAATACAAGCATGGGTGAACCACATACCAGCATATTAAAGGTAATATTAAAATACAAGCTAAAATTAAACATAAATATCGGTTATTACGTGACCAACATAGTAATTGTAAAGTCAAGAAACAAAGTAAAAAGGCAGTATGGGCATAAATCCCTTTACGTTAAAAAACGCAACAACAATGTAGGCATCAATAGGCATAAACAAGTATAGTAGGTAGGAGTAGTGATTATTAACTCTTTGGTTGTAATGACCGTAATGAAAAAAAGTCTAAAAGCACCACCAGCATATTTAAAGTTATAAACAATAAAAATAAAAAATAAATAATTATGATCTCAATTACTTAAACAATATTATGTCTTTTTTATGCTGAACTTATGAAGAAAACATTTGTATGGTTAGTGGTAATTACTCATGCAAACTTATAAAGTAGGTAACAAAGTTAACAACTCAAAAAAATGCATGTAATGTACGGCAAAAACCAAAGTGAAGCAAAACAGTGTCCGTAACATATTAAGAAAAAAATTAACCAATTGCAAAATAAATTTGCCCTTTTCGATCGAAGGGCAAATTTATCGTCTGTCTAGTTCATCACATTTGTTTGAGCTGTGGAGGCAGCAGCCGAAATCGCTTCAAGATCGGCCTGACTTTCAACTTGGTGTCGTATACAATTAGAGAAGAGAATATGGATGACGCCGTCCCGCGTCCAACAATTAGTGACGTCAAATTTTCGTATAGCCTCTAAAAATACTTTTTGTTTTTTTTAAAAACGTTAGGATTTTCTCCTGTGTCGTGGAGGCAGCTTACAAACATAAATTGCACGAGGACAAATATCCAAATCCGGAACAGTTATTTGTAGGCCATACAAATACTTGTTCCGTGCGGGATTCGAAACCGCGGCTCCAGCACAACAACTCATTGCTAAGCCACTGCACCACGGATCCGTCAAACTTTTTTTATTTTGACGACTCCTAGTAATAAATTCTGACTGAGTGATACCAGTGTCTTTCAGTTTGGTTTTTGAGTACCAAACCTTATCACGAACCGAGGTTTCGCGGAATTCATCGATATGGGCCTAGGTGATTTATCAGAAGACCGTCCCAGGCGATGGCAACGGCTAGTAGCTGCAATACTGTCATCTGCATTATTGTACAAATAAGCGTACTAACAGTTGTAGCAGTGTTCTCAGCCTTTTCCTCAGGAATGCCATGTAAAAGGATCATCTTTATTTGGCGTCTTATTTCACTGGGATTAAGCTCTCGTCCTAGTAGGTCAACCTGATTGTATGGTGTGGTTAGTGCAGCTAAGATGTTTTTTATATTCAATTATTGAAATCAGCTGCTAGAGAAGAAGTAGATGGCGCAGCCGGATTATTTTTTGCCAATTCTCACCGAAACTCCTCTATTTGAGTTTGAAATTGTTCAGACATCACGATAAGTAATCCCTTCAATGCGTCCATAGTTAAGTTGTTGTAAGAGTACCAAAGGAGAATGGGAGTTTTGGGCCTGAAGTTAACTAATTGGTTTATACTTTAAAAAATTGGCTATATTTTTCTAAAGTCAAATACAAAAAACTAGCTCATTTTACAATCTAGATTTCGAAAAACAATAAAAAAATAAATAATTTAGAAAATCGATTGTATTGATGCAATCGATTTTATATTTATTTGGATTCAAAAAAATTAAATGATAAAGATGATATATTGATATGACATATTCATTTGGAAATAAAGTATATTATTATTCGCATAAGGAAAAAAGAAATAAACATTTTATGGAAATAAATCGATTACCATAAAGAATACACTTGTGAAATTTAACAGTGGTAGAGCCAAGCGGTAGCTTTTGCTGTCGCACGCATCGGCCAGCTCGAACCGGGGTGGTACCACGACCTCACAGAATACCAGCGTGAAGTAGAGGTTAACCTCTGCGTTGCACTTGGTGAGTGCAGGTGGCCGGAAATTCCGCTCAAGACGAAACCTGCTCGGGGCAAGCGGAGCAAGAAGACAAAGGCAACCCCTGCCACGCTTACCGTGGATTTCTGCAATATCAGGGGACTTCATTCAAACCTTAACGCCGTCCACTACCATCTGGAGATAGCTAAGCCGGCCTTGCTCTTTCTAACCGAGACACAGGTGTCCTCTCCGGTTGATACTTCGTATCTCTCCTACCCGGGGTACAAATTAGAACACTCGTTTGTGCCCCGGGCTGGAGAGATCGTGATAGTCGGTGATTTCAACGCCCACCACGCTGAATGGCTTGGTTCTCGTTTAACCAATCATGCGGGTAGATCTTTCTAACACAACTGGTTACTTCGCCTACGCGGATCCCAGATGTGGAAGACCATGTACCTTCCCTGTTGGACCTTCTGCTGACCTCTCATCCGGACGGATATCAGGTCTCCGTCGATGCCCCTCTGGGCTCTTCGGACCATTGTCTGATCCGGAGTACGGTGCCACTCACGCTCCAATCGCAGTTGCGATCTACAGCTTGCCGCCGTGTTTGGCACTATAGGTCAGCTGATTGGGACGGATGCGGTCTTTCTTTGCATCCTACCCTTGGGTTTGCTTCTCGCAGCAGAGAGAAACTGAAACAGGAGATGTGCAGCATTATAACACCGATGTTGTGCTCATTAAACATATTTAAATGTATTGGAGAATTTATAATATGTAAATTGTATGCTATTTAAATATATTGATGAAAGAAAGAAGAAACTACGGAAAGAAAATGAATGATGAGATAAAAATGTTTTAAGCCCAATATTTCGTTCTTACTATTAAATAAAAAAAATCTTTATACTTGGTTGCTATGGTTTCAATACGAAACCTTTCTTTAAGCGTATTTCAATCTTGAAGTGAACAAGTTGCCCTGAGGAGCTAAATTTGAATTTTAAAATAATCCCGATAAGCCTAATTCCGAAAGCAGACTTTTAACTTAAAAATTTATATGAATTTAATTTTCTATAGAGTAACCTAAAAACAAGTATTACTTTATGAATATATCTAAAGCTAAATTTTAAAATGTACACATAGGTTCAAATAAATTATTTGGTTGTGTATTTATTACAGACAATCTACAAGCGTTCGGGAGATTGCGACGCATTTTCTCGTCAACTATACCTTCGTATCTCAAAACATGAAACCAAGATTGTACAACCAGTGCGTGATGCCAGTGATGACTTTTGAATTTACGACGTGACCTTCACTGCTAGCCGCATAATAATAATAATAACCTTTATTTACAAGAATATGGTTGTACAATGGTTTTCGTTCTACATATTCTACCTAAGTGGTGTGCAAATATTAACATAAGGCAGTCAAGATAACTCAGCAAGCTATGGAGAGGGCTACGCTCGGTGTTTCTCTGCTTGAGAAACTTGATATCCCCAGTGGAACCAGAGTGACCGACATAGCCAAACAGATCAGTAAGCTTACGTAACAATAAGCCGGCCATATAACTCGAAGAACCGACAACCGATAGGGAAGAAAGAGTCTCGAGTGGCAGCCTCGTACCAGTAGGCGAAGGCGAAGATGACCTAATCAGAGATGCAAGACTTCGATGAATGCAGATGGCTCAGGACCATGCTTTGTTGCATTCCGTGGGGGATGCCTATATTCAGCGGTGAATTTTGAAGGGCTGTAGTGATATAAAGATTATTACAGAAAATGCATGAAATTTTTGTAATTGTCATAAATATTTCAACAAAGAAATTGAGATTTACCAGACGTTTCGCAGATCTGTTTTCCCTATGTTTTCCGCCTTTGACGCTTATTATTGCCGAACCGGGTTATTTGTTATTCGGACGTCTGTTTTAGGCCACAAGGTTTTATTGAACTTAATGTTAAGTTTAATTTTACCATACATAAGGGAATTCGTGAGACTTTGATATACGATATAACCCATCGCAAGTCTGTACATGATCTTCTTTTATCATATTTCACGTGCAGAGTACGGGACGTGGTACGGCGCTAAGCATTCATTGACTACCTGCATACTTTATCAAGTGTGGTAATTGTGTAATTTGTCTTTTATACTTAGTTCTTTAACATATATTTTTATTAAAATACCGGCGTACACAATATATTTTAAATGATACTCATGATGCATCGACGAGTTAGCAGAGAGTATATTATCGATAGCTGTTATTTCTTTTTTTTGATTTTCTTCATTAGTCTTTAGAAGTTCACCGCTGGTGAACTTCTCGCCTTACAAAAAAATGTATCTTCAGCGTCACGCTTGATGGGTGGATTGATGAAAGAAATACCAGACATCTTGTATATTTGTGGCCACTTCCCGTCATCGATTTTTGTAAAATGGGGGTGATGAACTGTCTTTTGAGGCGAACACATGGAAAAATGCATTTTTTTATAGTCAACAGTGGTTAAGATGCGCGTATATTAATTAGATCAACGCAAAAGTCAGTATACCTTTATATTTTTCCAAGTGACGAACGAAAATTTGCATAATTTTGAAATTAACATAATAACTTCCATTCGTCCTACATAACAAAAAATAAACCTTAGGCTAGCAGTCCATTTGGCCATTTTATTGCTCAAATATCTTTGCCCTGTATTTATGACTATATATTTAATACACAGTGTGATTTAGAGTAATATAAGAACACAATGAAAACAGAAATAGAAAATTTATAACTATATTATTATTGTAAAACATAACCATTAACTAACCAGTTGCTTGCGATGTGATTCCTACATAATCAAACTGCTGGTCGTAATTGTCACAATATCTCCGACATTTTATTTTAGCCTTCTTATAATATATCGCACACGTATAACTCGGGATCGTGAGTATATGAGAGCGAGTCTTTAGCATGTCAGTGTATACCTATTTTATGCCCTGCACAGCTGATGATTTTCAGGTTCCAGTGTTAATTGGAAGGTACAAGGCTGTATTCAGGCGACAGACTACAAATTACATTCCAAGCAGCACACAAGTGTTATGAACATCAATATACCAGCCCACATAGGACTTGAGTGCTTTTAGAAGTTTATAAGAGTATCGAATAGATGTGATTTCCTATAAGGAATATATAGTGGTTTATGAGTTATTATACAATACAAGCTGTATAAAGTCTGTATTATGGGACGTGAGTAAGGTACGGTTCTTAATCAGAATATGAAAACTCTAGTATGAAACTTTGAATATTTTGTACCACTTGAATCTGATTTTAGGTGAGTGATAGAATTTTGTATACGTTGCTTGTTTATATTGTGCGACTGTAATACTTAATTTGTTATCAATATGTGGAAAAAAGACAATATATTGGTGTAGTTAGCAAATTATGTTAATCTAAAAAAAGTTAACCAACATTGTTCCCATGACAGGTTTTTTCATCTTTCACAGAATACCAGCGTAAAATAGCAGCTTAACACTGCTGTGATTCGTATGGTGAGTGTAGAGAACCGGAGAACCTTTTTACTGGAAACGAGGCATTCCATCTTAGTCCTCACGGGTGACAACACATCTGCATTTTGATTCGCAAACGAGGATAGATGTAGATGTCTATGGGCCGCAGCAACCACTTACCATCAGGTGGACTATGTGCTCGTTTGTCACCCTTATCCTATAAAAAAAAAGACTTCTGCCAAGAGTTTGAGAGGATCGTCTGAAATCGGGACGCAGATGGAAAAATTCTATTGCGGCTTCAAATAATGAACTTATCATGCATTTTCAAGCGTTGTTGTTAAGAAGTTAAACTACAATACCGCGTTTTTAGAAGAGCATATCAATGAAATGGCACCGAAATACTTCCGAGCAGCTTCAAGTGTATGAAACGATTCTGCGCCGAGTATATAGTGAAGAGGGGAGAATATTCTTTCTTCAAGCAACAGGGGATACGGATAAGACATTTGTGCTTAATCTTCTGCTAGTTTAACGCCACAAGGACCGCAATATGGGTATGGCTGTGGCTTCCTCGGGCATTGCTGCAACTTTACTTGATGGTGGCCGGCCTGCACATTCCGTTTTCATATTGCCACTTAATCTTGCAAGCAAAGATACTCCAACATATACCATCAGCAAAAACAGAGGCCGGGGAGTGCTTTTGCAGCAGTGTAAGTTATAGTATGGGACGAGTGCACAATGTCGCACAAGCATGCCTTAGAAGCGTTGAACCGCAGCCTGCAGGACATCCTCGGGAACCAAGCGCTGATGGGTGGCGTTGTCGTTTGCTCGCAGGTGATTTAAGACAGACACTACCAGTTATTGAGAGGGGGCACACGGTAGATGAAATAATCGCATGTCTCATGGCGTCGCCACCGTGTTCCAGAATAGAAAAGCTCCATCTACGTGCGGCATGCGCGTCTTACTCTAAAACGACTTACCAATCAGGTGTCTTTACAAATAGACTAGAAATAGATTTTCAACAGTGATAGAGCCACGTGGCGGCATTTGCTCTCGCATGGACGGGCCGGCTCGAACCGGGATGGTACCACGACCTCACAGAATACCAGCGTGAAGTAGAGATTTTACCTTTGCGTTTCGCTTGGTGAGTGCAGGTGGCCGGAGGCCCTTTTTACTGGAAATGAGGCATTCCATCTTAGTCCTCACGGGTGACAACGCATCTGCATTTCGATTCGCAAACGATGATAGATGTAGATGTCTATGGGCCCCTCAGCAACCACTTGCCATAAGTTGGACTGTGTGTTCGTTTGTCACCCTATCCTATAAAAAAATCTTTCATCCGTATCTTTAAAGAGAACTTTGTAATGTTAAATAAAAAAGATGTAGAGCCAAAGTAATAAAAATATTTTATTATACAACATGAACATGATAGAATCCATAGTATACATAATACAGCTACTAAGACTACTAGACTACTAACGACAGTCTACGACTGAGATCTATAGACCGTACTTTGAGTTTGTTCATACTATACTTTCGAGGTAAGACAATGTCAGTATTTATAGAGCTAACTTCGAAGTCGTGCTAAGTGCGCGCTTAGCAAAGCCTAAGCAAACGATTTCGAAAACTTTCACAAGACTCAGAATGGTATTCAAAACCACCGTATTAATTTTAAATTGTAGTTTTTAGGTTACTCTAATTATAAAAATAAATAAAACATTATAGATATAAATAGGTAGTTTTAGGCCGGTCTTCTAGTCTTAAATAGCATTAATTCATTTTCTATTTACGTAATTTTAAATCTTATTTCGAATTTCTTAAAATCTTTTTTTACATTTTTTTCTTATTTTCTTATTTTGCACTCATCTCATCTGTTACGTTCTCAAACGTCTGTTTTCTATCCTCCTAATCCATTGGGCTATGTCGGTCAACTCTAGTTCTACTGCGGATATCCTCATTCTTAAATTTATCACACAGAGAAAGCCCGAGAATAGCCCTCTCCATAGCTCACTGAGCGATCTTGAGCATTGTCATATGGCCAGGAGTGCAGGACCAAGTCACAGATCCATAAGTCATCACTGGATATTACGGATAAGTAAGTTGAAGTGGCCATAGGCCGGCCATATAGCTCGTCGGTTCTTCCATAAAATAACTGATGGGGAAAAAAGGTTCTCGAGTGGCAACCTCGTACCGGTAGGTGAAGTGTAGGGCAACAACACACTATATGGAGTGACGACCTGATAAGACATGCAGGGAATCGAAGGATGCAAGTGGCTCATCCTTCGATTTCCTACCGTCCGACCGTGCTTTGTGGCATTACTTAGGGGAAGCCTTTGTTCAGCAGCTGGACTTGTGAAGGCCTCGTAATAATGATGATGATGATGATTTAGTATTTCGTCCTTACATTATTTGGTTACTTTGCTGGCGCGAATTTTTTTATAGAAAGCAGATATAAGTTTACGTAAACCTAATTTTGCACTTTCAATTCACCGATTATCACCGTATAAAACTCAACTAAAATCCGAGTATAATATTAATATGTTAGATTATAAATATATGATTTACCTCTGACATCAAAGGTCACCATTATTCAATAAAGAATACAAATATTATCTAGTCATTGATAATAAAGTTCTTTTTGTTTAATATTAACTTTTAATTCCGTTCAAATAGCATTATTTAAAATTTGCATATAGGACAATATCTGTAGTGTAATAGTTTGCTTGCACACCAAATAACAGCTGTAATACAGTTTTTATACTTGTTAATGTACAGCGCTTCTTACACTTTAAAGCTGTATAATTTGTGCTAAATGTTTGCTTATAACAACTGTATAAACGCTTATACAGCGTGGAAATACAGTATCTAGCATGAATAAATACAAAGTATATGCTTCATGGTCTCTAGTACAAAAACGAACTTTAATACAGCTCGAGTACAGCATGCATGTTGCTTGGTATGTTGCTTATATCTTTGTCATGTCTGCATACAGCATTTAAGCTTTTTTGAAGCTTTTTGTAGTTACTTAAAGAAAAAATGCATATATATTTTTGTGGAGTTCAACTTTCTTCTGCATTTCTTTTTTAACATTAATAAAATTTTCTTCTGCATCGTGTAGGCAGTTTACATTCAAAAATCGCACAAGGGAAAACATTCAGACCCTGAACTATGATTTGTAGGTTTGTAGGCCTATACAAACACCTCTTAAGTGTGAGATTCGAACCCGCGGCCCTCAGTGCTGCAACTCAAGCAGAAGGTATTTTATAGAAGAGGGGGCAAACGAGCATGCGGCTCACCTGATGGTAAGTGACTACCGCCGCCCATGAACAACCGCAACACCAGGGGAATTGCAGAAGCGTTGCAGGCCTTTTAGAAAGGTGTAAGCTCTTGTCTTGAAAGTATCGGTCCGGAAAAATTGCCGGTGGTAAACAATTCCACAGAGAAGTTGTACGAGGAAAAAAACTCCCGGTAAAACGCACACTCGTGGACCGCCAATCATCTAGATGGTGAGGATGGTATCGTGAATTTGGACGCGATGTGCGTTCGTGAAATTTGACGGCTGGAATTAATCCTGTTTATTTATTATGTAATTTGGGGGATGAAGCTGCTCGCGTCCGTAGGAATTACTTGAACCCTGATT
Source organism: Parnassius glacialis (assembly GCA_033319125.1). Lineage (NCBI taxonomy): Eukaryota > Metazoa > Arthropoda > Insecta > Lepidoptera > Papilionidae > Parnassius > Parnassius glacialis. The sequence goes on from JAVANC010000016.1 coordinate 44,414,511, forward strand.
CCCTACACGTATCCCCTGGGTAGTGCCAAAAGAGCAGTACTACATACTGGTGGTAGGTTGGTCCTCTACTAGTGAGAGGCCCGGCCGAGGGTTAGTTACCACCCACCTGGCAAAGACATACCGCCAAATGATGCAAATCGTGTTCCGGTATGATGTTAGGTGAAACCCATATCTTAGGGAGAATGGGTCTGGACAGTTGCGTTACGCATACGGACCGGTTGCGACGCGGCCGTTTCTTAGTGTCAGGTGCCTGGTTATGGAGGTTAGCGGGATCCGAAGCACGGTTGCACCGCTGGCCGACCGTAGATAGTTGGGGGGCCAATTAATGAGCCAGCCAGTCATGAAAGACTGCCCCGCCATCTTACGAAAAATCCTGGGATGGCTCCACCATGCCGGTTGGCGACTGGAGGAGAGGGCCTGGTGGCGATTTCCAGGGGGGTTCGGGCGTCCCCGCGATCTCCATGCTAGGTTCCATCGATGCTATGACTCTGTTTGCGTCCCTAGGTTATATATGTGACGCCTCGTCCAACTGCCATTCTCTCAACCTATTCACTCCCACCATATATGAAAAAAAGGAAAAAGAAGAGTAAGTTTGTACAGCGGTTGCACTCCCTCTCCATTAAAGTGCACCTCACAAACATCCGAGGCCTGCACTGTAATCTCAATGCAGTCCATTACCACCTTGAGACTGACAAGCCTTACTGACTTACTATTCTTGACTGAGACGCAGATCAGATGTCCTCTAGATGCGGCGTACCTTGGCTACCCTGGGTACACATTGGAGCATAATTTCCATCAGCGCGCCGGAGTCTGTGTTTACGTCCGCAACGACATCTGCTGTAAGCGTCTCCGTCACCTTGAAGACCCCACTTTCTCTACGATCTGGGTATTGATAGACACTGGAATGGATAAAATTATTTATTCTTGTGTCTATCGATCGCACAGCGGCGACCAGGAGACAACTAGGCTGTTTGAACACCTCAGTGAAGCCTCTGATGTGGCTCTAAATCGGTACCCTAATGCACAGTTGGTTTTTCTGGGGGACTTTAATGGCTGTCATCAGGACTGGCTATTCCCATACCAGAAGACCGACCACGCTGGGAGAGAGGCGTGTAATTTTGCCTTGTCGCTGGGGCTCTCCCAGCTGGTGCAACAAGCGACTAGGGTACCTGATGTGGATGGGCACACAGCCAACTGCCTCGACCTTCTACTGACGACCGATCCAGACAGGTACGATGTTCAGGTTACCTCACCCTTGGGAACTTCGGACCACTGTCTGGTGAAATCTGTATCGTTATATTCCCCACCTAACTACGATTTCCACGGGATGCGACGAATGTGGCGATACAAGTCAGCAGATTGGGATGAGATGCGGCATTTCTTTGCATCTTATCCTTGGCGGCAGGTCTGCTTCTCCTCTAGAGACCCATCGAGCTGCGCGGATGCCATAACCAATGTGATACGTCAAGCGATGGAGTATTTCATCCCCTTTGCTGACGTGCCCATTGGTGGTAAAGCTCGCCCTTGGTTTAACGCCGAGTGCGCTCGTGCTGAAAAGCACAAGCATATGGCGTACTTATCCTGGGTCGATGCTCGAGACCGTAAAGCTCCGGATGTTAGCCTTAAGAAGAGAGCCTTTAACCAAGCCGCCAAGTCGTGCAAAAAGGCATTACGCCAAGCCAGTTTCGACCGCATTAAACGCATCGGCACAAAGCTCTCTGTCAAACCATCTGGCAGTAGAGCTTTTTGGTCTCTCGCCAAAGCGGTCGAGACAAACTTTTGTCGGTCTACACTGCCTCCGCTGGTAAAACCAGATGGCTCACTGGCGCATGCGGCTAAGGAGAAAGCGGACTTATTTGCTTCTCTTTTTGCTTGCAATTCGCGTCTGGACAGTAGCAACAGCGTACCATCACAATTACCTCACTGCGATACCTCTATGTCTGAGGTCCCTATCACCAACAAGGAGGTTCTTAAAACCTTGCGAAGTCTAGATGTGAATAAAGCTAGTGGACCTGATGGTATACCAGCTATAGTTCTAAAGGTCTGTGCACCTGAGTTGTCTCCTGTGTTTACACGCTTGTTCCGCCTCTCATTCAGGACTGGAATAGTGCCTAAATCTTGGAAGCTGGCCAATGTGCAGCCTGTGCCTAAAAAAGGTAGCCGTACCGACCCTGCCAACTATCGGCCAATTTCAATTACCTCCATACTCTGCAAGATTATGGAGCGTATATTGAACGCCCACCTTATGGCATACCTAGAGCAAAATGATCTCCTCAGTGATCGCCAGTACGGGTTTCGCCGAAATCGATCAACTGGGGACCTTCTAGCGTATGCCACTCACATATGGGGCGAAGCCCTCGAGAACAGTGGTGAAGCACTTGCTGTTTCCCTAGATGTTTCGAAGGCTTTTGACAGTGTTTGGCACGCTAGTCTATTAGGCAAGCTTTCAGCGTACGGCTTATCCCCTGGCCTAATTGTCTGGGTGAAGGACTTTCTGAGTGAACGGTCTCTCCGGGTCGTCGTTGATGGCTGCTCATCCAATACTGTGGCGACTAACGCCGGTGTTCCTCAGGGGTCCGTTCTCTCCGCAACTCTCTTCCTGCTGCATATAAATGATCTGCTCATTCCCGGTGTCTATGGGTATGCAGACGACAGCACAGTTGTGGAGAGATACCAACCAAGTGCCCGGGCCCAGTCGGGATCAAATCCAGTCAGAAAGAGAGGCTATGGTTGAGCGTGTGAGTCTCACACTACAGGCAGTCTCCGAATGGGGGCGATGCCAATCTCGTGAGATATAACGCCTCCAAAACACAAGCGTGTCTTTTTACCGCTAAAAGGAGCCCGCTCACCTTGGCTCCTACTTTCCGGAATGTATCCTTGGAGTACACTGACCGCCTTCAGTTGTTAGGGATTGAATTTTCTCCGAACCTAAACTTTGGGCGGTTCATTGAGTCCAGAGCCAAAGCAGCCGCAAGGAAACTTGGTGTCCTTGCAAGGGTGCGGCGGTACTTCACGCCGGGGCAGCTTCTTACCTTATATAAAGCCCAAGTCCGGTCGTGCATGGAGTACTGCTGTCACATATGGGCTGGTGCTGCAAAATGCCACCTGGCAGCATTGGACTCAGTGGAGAGACGTGCTAAGAGGCTCATTGGTGACCTTGATTTGGTTGAAACCAATCTTGTCAGCCTTGAGCACAGGCGCAGAGTAGCCAGTCTCTCGGTATTCTATAGGATGCATTTCGGTGAGTGTGCGCAGGAATTACACGCCTTAATTCCTCCCTCTCCTTTCCACCATCGGACAACCAGACGGTTGGCGGGTCTTCATCCCTTTGTTGTCGATATTTCACGCATTAGAACCAAACGGTATGCTTCGTCTTTTGTAATGCGTACAGCAAAGGAGTGGAATAATTTGCCGGCGTCTATCTTTCCGTCCGAATACAATCTAGGCGTCTTCAAGGCAAGAGTGAATAGGCTTTTGTTACGATAAGACAGTGCGATTTACCATCTAAGGCTGCATCACCACTTACCACCAGGTGGGATTGTGGTCAAGCACTGGCTTATAATAAGTAAAAAAAAATAAAAAAAGAACAACTCCTAAGTGCACTCCCCGTAGTAAATTCGATAGAAAATGCAAAGGAATGCAACATTCCTACGCAGTGCTAGTGTATCGAGCCGATCAGAGAAGATCTCGGTCGTTGACGATTCGAACCGCTCTGCGCTGGATGCGGTCAAGTGGAAGGAGCTCGCACTGGGTGCCCTGCCCCAGAGATGAGAACAGTATTCCATGTGGGGCCGAACTTGCGCTTTGTAAAGTTGCAAGCGATGTGCCGGAATGAAATACTGTCTCGCTCTGCAGAGCACGCCAAACATTTTATAGGCCTCTCTCTCTCTTTAGACGCTTCTCTTCCAAGTGACCACGAAATTGCACACTATTCAATATGATGAAGCCGAGGATTCCAATGCAAGCTGAGACAGCAATGGGAGTGACCTGAAACTGAGGAACTACGACAAAGGGGTTGTTTCTAGCGGTAAACGCCAAACTTGGGTTTTCTGGGGATTGAACTGGACTTGATTTAGTCGCCCCCAATCCGAGACTTTGTTCAGCAAATACTCGACTTCTTACATTTTTTTATAGGATAAGGGTGACAAACGAGCACACAGTACCTGATGGTAAGTAGCTGCTGCTGCCCATAGACATCTACATCTATCCTCTATTAAAAATCAAAATACAGATGCGTTGTCACCCGTGAGGACTAAGATGGAATGCCTCATTTCCAGTAAAAAGGGTCTCCGGTTCTCTACACTTACCATATGAAACACAGCAGCGTAAAGCTGCTATTTTGCGTTGCTATTCTGTGAAACCGTGGTCCTTCCCCGGTCGAGCTGACCCATTCGTGCTACAACTAAACTACTAATATAGCTGCAGCATGGCTCTACCACGTAAAACTTTACATAAGTTTGTCCCGATACTCAGCGACGTTTTCCTGAGAAATGTTGGCACGGCCGGTATATAAGGCATCACCAGTGCTGTCGTCTGCATAGCAATGATAGTTACTAGTTTACAACATATCATTAATATGCAGAAGAAACAGCGTTGGTGATAGCACGCAGAACACCAGCGTCGATAGGCTTGAAATTAGAGCATACACCATCTACTACGACCTTAGTGCTCCAATCAGCAAGAAAACTGGTGATCCATTTGCACCATTTCTCAGGAAGCCCATTGGAAGGAAGTTTCGAAAGAAGCGCTTTGTGCCAGACCCGATCGAACGCCAATGCCTCCCCCTTGGGCTCTGCTGCCTCCGTCCATCTATGAGTCAGGTAGACCAGAAGATCACCAGCTAAGCATAAGTAATTAATATAGAACATTTTGTTCTATATTAATTACTTATGATTGAAATAATAAAATCGTCCTGAAAATAAAAATATAGTCATAATGAATAAAAATAATTTAATGGATTTAAGAGCGCTTAAATTAATTTATTTTTAAAATGCCGGCGTATTGTGGGCTTGTAGCGCCCATGGTCACGGGAATTATGATCCCAAGAGGGATAAATAACTTTTTAAAAATAAAAAAATATCAATTTATTAATTAAACGACATTACAATATGAGTTACAACTAAGGCCTGTTTGTACAAGCTTCCCGAGTTCCCGTAGGCTGCCTTGAAAGATGCTGAATTGCGGCGCGACGCCGTGGCGTCTCTCTTGATAAGCTGGCTGCATCCGTAGTAGAGTGTACATTACACGGGGTACTGCGGCATAAAGTCATGATGCTAGTTAACTCGGACTAATGTTTAATCAAATTTAGGCAGAATCAACTTACAGTATCTTGTACGTCATGCAGATGTATGCTTCGGGCTTGGATTTAATTTTATTAATTACAATATCGCATGCGAATAGTATCCAGCCATCTCGATTGCACTAAAATTGTTTTTCAATGACCTCAAAAATAACCTCCGGTGTCTTTTTGTGAGTATTTACGTTCTTTAAAAGCTAATACAATGCGATGATGTGGCGATCTTGAACATGTTTACGGATTGACAATTTTCCAAATCATCGGTGCTTCATGTTAGCAACATTTTTTTCCTTAATTAAATTGGATCATATTTTTTCCTTTCTGTGATCATGAGCAAATTAATTCAAAACATCGGCAATCTTTGTCCGGGCTAATCTTAAGAATAGCTGAACCACTTGTGATGTAACTTTACGAACAGATAGAAAACAATAATAGGAGGGACCTAGGCTATATTTTATCCGAAAAACTTGATAAATTACATTGTTTCTGACTATTTTTAATGAAGATAACGCCACATTAATAAATACTATTCAGACGAAGCCGGGGCGGGTCGCTAGTATTATAGAAACCCACCTACTACATAAACATTTAGTAAATAAAGATCTAATAAGAAATATTTGAATGTACGTAAATAATATAATATGAAATACTTCGCACAATTAGGCCAGAAAAAGCTCATTAAGTAGACTGTCAATATATCAACGTTGTCTTCTATAGAAGAAATGCGATAGAGAAAATATGTTTTATCCTTCAATACGTTTCGTTGACGAACAACTTATTTATGGCGATAATGTCTTTGATATTATCTGGGAGTTAGGGTTGAAATTTTTTTCAGTGTAAATACAGACATTTGAGATTAGTTCCCGGCAAATATAGTTTATCGAAGTCTTATATTAAATATTAATATTCACATAATAACATAAAAGCATTCTTCATTTGAATTCCAGAAATCCAACATACGTCTGTAATAACATTTAATTGGAAAACCCATTACGATTTTACAAGAAATATGCGAATTATAAAATTAAATATTTCAAGAATAATAAGCCCTTCAAATTTCATTATATTAATAGCAGAACTCGTCATGGGCTAGGAGGCTATAATATATTTAGGTAAATATTAGTTTCATTTTTTTTTTATAAATATGTTACAAATATTTATACGCTCTGTGGTTACAACCCTTATTTGGGCAGATATAAACTGTGTTCTGATTTTTCGAACCACTAAGCCGTGTCCCTAAAATATTATTGTCCTATTACTCTGAGAAAAAAAATAATGACGTTCCTTTACACGTAAACTGAAATGGCTATTGTTCTGTAACAACTACAAAAAAAACTGCGTCTGCCAACCCGCTTGCCAAGCGTAGCAACTATGGCAAATATCTCCCTTATGAGGCAATCTATGGGGGAGATTTTGTTCAGCAGTGGAATTTATTAAGCTGTAACGGTAACGGTAATTATTTTACACCAGACGTATTTGTAAGTGTAGAGTTCTAAAATATAAAAGTGACTTAGAACAACAATAAATAAGCAATAGATTAAGTTCTTCTTCGTCTTCATCATCAGCCCGTAGATGCCACGCATGCACAGCTGAACATGGGCCGCCTCACAGCTTTGAAGCTGCTTCCAGTCACCCGTCTGGATATTTCATAAGATGGTTACAGCACCTTTTATTAGAAACCTGCTGTATGTTTTATACGTGGTAGAGCCACACTGCAGCTATATTAATAGTATAGTTGTAGCTCAAATGGGTCTGCTTGACCGGGGAAGGACCATGCTCTCACAGAATACCAGCGTAAAATAGCAGCTTAAAACTGCTTTGTTTCATATGGTGAGTGTAGAGAACAGGTGGCCGGAGGCCCCTTTTACTGGAAAAAAGGAATTCCATCTAAGTCCTCACGGGTGACAACGCATCTGCATTTTGATTCGCAAACGAGGATAAATGTAGATGTCTATGGACCACAGGCAACCACTTACCATCAGGTGGACTGTGTGCTCGTTTGTCACCCTATCCCATAAAAAAAATGTTTCTAGAATTTTCTATAGTCCCCTCTTACCCCACCCGAAGTACGAAATGGGTTGATGGATTCTCGTACACCACCACCACACAGCAATAATGGGATATACGAGATGCACTGCCATATATTGGAGGTATCTCATAATTACCGCAAAAATAGTTATATTATTATATAATATAAAAACGCAGGTAAACATTCTAAATTATTCATCTTGATAACAATGTCAAGAGTTAAATTTAAGGGTAAATAAGCCGAAACTACTAGATACTTAAACGACCTAATAATATTATGTCAAACCCATTAGAAGTTATTACTTATGTATAAGTCCAACTCAAGCAATACGTGAAATCAATAGATTATTGTGAATATTAGATTGTAAGCATCACAATAATTGAGTGATATTAGGTTATTTTAATCCCGCTATCAAGGAAAAGGACTCTTATAATTTCATTCTTATGTCTGTTTTATGAATCATAGAATAAAAAATCTACATATCGATTAAGTATCTCTGAATACATCTGGTAATTAGGTCTGTTTTGTGATTATTACGAAGTGCTCGTTAAAATGTGGATTAATTAGAAAAAATTGTACTGAAATATTATGCTGCTTTTCGTGTTTCATCGAACTAATTAATTTTATTTAATACAAAGTAGTCGGCGGCTTTCGCTCAGTCATAAAAAATGAGACTTTTAAATATCAACAGTTGCAAATAGGTTTTTCCGGCCTGAATTTAGGAATAGGCTTTATCGTCATAATGAAAATGGGATGCAGTTTGGAATTTTTTTTTAAATATTTTAGCCAGTGCTTGACTAGGGACTATGCCCCCAAACGGCAAGTACTGATATAGTCGAAGATGCGCAACAAAAAAAAACATCCTATCCATCGAATGGGCTTTTGTTAATATCCACTATTGCCTTATATTTTAAATATAACAGTTGTCAAATAGGTTATAAGTTTGTATATTTACTTTATTATACTCTAACAACACAGATGCAATAACAAAAACAAAATAAAAAATACGTGTGTAACGCATAATTACAGAGTAGATTAAAGGAATACTTATTAAGTTATTTATGCTTTAACCCCTTGTTTGGAAAAAACATTTATGTCTACAATTAAATATTTTGTACAATTTAACGTGAAAACAATTAGAAACAACATGGTAGCGATCACCTCATTCCTAGGAGTAATTAACTGTTTTCTTCAGTAGTATAACAACACTTATTAAACAATTTTTGCCTTTTTTAACTTTTTGTTATATAGTCCCTGCATGTTTTCTGAGACTTTGTTATAAAAGCTTATACGTTTCCCTATAAAAAAAACTTTCTTTGAGGTCGAGTTATTGGTATCAGTAGCTTGTTCCTAGTATTTATAGAATGTTCATAACTATTGTTAATAAAAACTTTTTGCTTTGTGCACATACATTAAATGTCGTAAATATACCGAGAGAATATACTAGAACTTAAATAATAATAATAATAATAATAATCTTTATGTCGGACCAAAATTAATTCATAGTAGTGTTAGTAATAATTGACTTATAAACTAGTGATAGTAAACATTGAAGTATGTACAAACTTTTTCAAAATCGGAGAATTATAGTTCTCCGCTACTGTTTTCAAAATGCTGTTGTGACTATCTCTCACCCTTCTAAGCAGCGAAGCTTTCTTCTTACGTATTATCGCATGAAAGCCGTCCGTGCGAGCATGCGCAAACATCTCCGACGCACTACAGTATCGAGGCAGTCCCAACAACATTCTGAAAGCATTATTATATTGAACACGCAGGGCATCCAGCGACCTTTTAGTGTAATTGATCCATAGATTGCTCGTGTACAGACTCTGGCAGTATGCCTTAAATAGGGTAATTTTAACTAGGTCAGTACATCGAGCAAATCTACGGGCCAGCATGTTACTCCTGACCGCTAGAGCCCTGCGTTCCCTTTCAATATCTACATTGTCTTTCAGGTCATCGGCAAGAAAATGGCCAAGATATTTAAAAGACGTCACTTTTTTAATTTTTGACCCATTCAAGAACAGGTCAGGTTCATCAGTCCTAGGCTTGCCCCTGACCCCAAAGACAATGTACTCACATTTTTTGACATTATATACCAAACCATGCGACTCAGCATAGGCTACACACACCTTCAGTAACTCTCTTACTGCCCTCACCGACGGTCCCAGCAGCACCATGTCATCTGCATAGCTGATGTTGTTAATACTAACCCCACCAACACTGCACCCGACACGCTTGCTGCTGAGCTCGCCTATGAGAGCATCTATATATAGGTTGAATAATCTGGGAGACGTTAGACCCCCCTGCCTTACCCCGCATTCCAACCTATACGGTTCACTAAGAGTATCATCCCATTTCACCTGATTTATTTGTTTACTGTACCAATATTTGAGCAGACTACATATCTCTGACGGTACACCCCTGTCCTCCACCTTCCTCCAGAGCACGTCATATGAGACGAGATCAAATGCCCTGGAAAGATCAAGGAAACAGGCATATACCGGGGTACCCCGATCTACGTAATATCGAACAGTGTGCTTCAGACTTAAAATAGCACTTTCTGTTGATAGTCCTGGTCTAAACCCGAACTGTGTGTCATGCAGTTGAATGTGGTCACTTAAGATGGTATCAAGCACACCGTCCAACACCTTTGCTATGATAGTCGCTAAGGAAATAGGACGATAGTTACCCTAGTCAAAGATGTCTCCCGTCTTGTTCTTCACAATGGGAACTACTATTGTCTTGATCAGCTTTGTAGGTAAGTAAGAGTGACTAATACACATTGTGTAGAACATTAACAGGACTCGCGGCAGGTGAAATCCAGCGTGCTTCAGGTGCTCAATGCTGAGCCCGTCATGTCCTGGAGACTTACCTCGGCTCATACCTGTTATGATACTGCGTATCTGTTTAGCAGAAATATGCACAAGAGGTTCCTCTCCCCCACAAGCGGTCCCAGCACTACCCACCTGTGTTGAGGGCCCAAGCGGAGATTGTACTTTAAAATGTTCCATGAACATATTTGCGATGTCACTGGGTTCACTAATTCCTTCCACGCTCGTAGCAAGACTAGGCTTAGTGTCCAACTTACTGGTCGACTTCCAGAAATTTTTAAAATCCCTATCTGCTCTTTTTTGAGCTAATCTATCCATTTTGATTTGCTCAGCATTCTTCTGACAAATTTTGAGTTTACTCTTAAAAATTTTTTGTGTTTCACTCATTTCATCATAAATAGGACCAGATAAGGGACGACCACTGAGTACCCAGGCCTTAAAACTACATCTGGCCTCATAGTGAGCGTCCTTTACATAGCTGTTCCACCCATATATCCGCTTACCCCGCCTTGGTCCCCTTACAAGTCACTCTGGATTTCTTAGCCGCCTCAGATAATATACCAACAATCTGTTCATACAAATTATCTAATGTGACCCTATGTTCGGCCAAGCCACAGAAGCCATTCGCACAGTTTATAAACTCATGAGGAAAGTCAATGTCCCGCAATTTGCTATTACAAAGGTTTTGGTAACATTGCGTTTCTACATTTGTTCTTTCACCCCATAAGACCGGGTTTTTATCTTGACTTCTAACTGTCCGTTTAGGCCTGACCACCTCTAAGTTACATTCTAAATATATTGGTAAGTGATCAGAAATGTAAACATCTTCGGAGACACCTACACTCTTAATTGCATTCCAGGCTGATTTGAATACTAAACAGTGATCTAGCCACCTCCTACTTCCATGAGCGTCACTTATGAAGGTGTAGTTATCACCATCCACTCCCAATGCTTCTATATCACCACACACCCACGACTGATCAGAACGAAAGTTATTCAGTTCATTAAAAAATAGTTCATGAAAATTATGCGCATTAAAATCCCCAAGCATAAAAACATTTTCTATATCCCTACTCGCTATGATAGCATTGATCTCACTCAATATATCTGTAAAAATTGGTAGATTGTCCGCACAGTCCGTAGGCATATAAACAGAAAAGACAATAATATTGCGACCCCCAGTCGTGGCTGTAATGGCCACTAATCGAGAACTACTACAGTTTACAACAGAAACTGACTCAAAAATACCCTTCCTCCAGAGAATGGCCACCCCCCCATGAGGTCTTCCTCTCAATAACCCCTCCGATGTGTCTACTGCAGACTTACCCGTGTATTCAAACTCACGACTAATCGAGCTTAGGAAAGGAACATCATGTGGGAGTAGCCACGTCTCCTGAAGAGCTACCACATCTAACAACATACATATGCCCCTAATATCATCTATAGAACGCTTAGCTGACTTACAGTTAAAACTTGTAAATGTTAGAAACTTTTTTATGGTTTCACTACACATTAATTGATAAAAGTATGTGACTTTCTACTAACTAAATACTAATTAATTCGAATTAGATTGCCTATCTTTAATTCTGTACATAAAATGCACAAAACGCCTAAAAACAATTCCGTTTGGCCATAACTCATCGTTTAAAAACATGTCTATCTTATGCTTTGACACATACAGTTTAAACGCATTGTATTTTCTAATAGACTTAATATTTATCTCTTTTAACGATACAATTTCATTCGTTTTTTCTTTTATGTAACATATTTTATCATCGCTTAGTGTAAATGAAATTGTTGTAAATGATGTCCCCGAGAAGCCCAGTGTTCGGCCACATATTTCTCACAGTAGTTGGTATTTCTAGCAAATTTATGGTAATAAGCCATTTCGTATTGACATTATTTTTATTTCGTGAAGAAACCCCGTAAAATTATAAGAAATTAGCGATCAAAATCTTCCCTGTTTGTCCCAATCGTTATATTTGGTAAACGTTTTTTCATTTTTTTGAATTTCGATCGTTTTTATAAATCCTAGATTATTAACCTATAACGGCGCGACTGCTTTAAGTTAAGTAATCATGTCCTGGCACTAGTTCATGCAGAACTGATTCTGAGCATAGGTGAGCTTGTGTGGTACCCATTTTAAAACTATCTTCTTCACTTAAAGGATTTCTTGTACAATATTGTTAACGATCCCTAATCGAATCTGTAAATGCAGTGTATGCTGAAACTCTATATACGTACTTTGCCTATCCTCTTATCTCTTTATAAGTACTTCGCCTATTCTCTTCAATAAAAATATTCACTCCTAGCACATGTCTTTCCGTAACAACCATCAAAGGGCAACCATTTCTTTCTTTATCGCTCAAAGTAAGTCGACCTTGCAGTGGCTTTAGAATGGCCTTTCATAAATGTCATTTGAAGTCTATCAAACAATTCATCGTCTATCAAACAAATTGTTCTTGAAGGAGATTGATTTTTCCAAAAAGTATGTTATAAATATGTGCGTTTATATGAAACATGATATTTATGTTTAGCTCGTTATAAACGTGGAGGGGCACAAAAAAAAACATGCATATACAATTTGTATATGCATGGTTTTTGAAAATAAAAAAATCATATTTTTACTTGGATATAATCGTATTTTAAAAATAAATTATAATTGGCTAGTGGCAGTCTTACACACAAAAAACATTTTTTCGCATTGGCTTGTGTTATTCTAATGCAGCATAGTGGATATTTTGAAAAATATTCGTGGGAGACATGTGAACAGCATGGAGCAGCACTGCGGACTAATATTCCATATCCCTGCATATATGAGAAGAGGCCTGCAGTAAGGCTTATAAAGACTGTAAAATTACTTTACTATGTGTGAAATACATAAAACAACTCAATGAAATTGCGTGTCGCAGGAGAATAAAATACTTATAAAACTGCGCGATCTACTACTACTAAGTTCATGTAAACCAATGGCCTTGCGTAGACAACTGGTATTCGTAAAAAATGAAACGTATAAATACAGTTTTTTAGTATTGGAAATTACAACGATACTTGTAAAACCTTACAGCATAAAATATTCCTCAGATATACTTTTTGTGAAATATTTTCGTAAAAAATAACCCATGATTCAGAAAAATAGTAAAATACAGAATATTGTCACAAGCACCTGCTGCGATAAATCCTTCAATTTTTTTGGAAACGGTAGTGTTTCATTTCACGGGACATTTGAAACTAGCGACCGAAACACCTCGGGCATACGTTATCTTTTCAAAACTATTTCTAAATGGCATATGTAACATTTGAAAGAAAAATGGTCGCTAAAAATATTAAATAATAAAGTGAAACGGATTAGATATAAAATTATATTTTGTTAGTTTATCTTCTTTTAGTAGAAAAAAATAAAAATGTCGCACATTTTCTTCCCTCGAGTCTCGTCAGATTCATTTACGAAAAATTACTCGAAGATTTATCTTGGCTTCTGATAGTTGGCGGTACAGCTAGCTTGTAAAAGTAAGATATTGTTACGCGCCACTATTAATGTCTTGTACATGGCAACACTAGTTACACTAGCGCCCTCTTAGTGTCGAGTAAAAGAAAGTGTTGCGCGCCTTGTACATGGCAACACTAGTTACACTAGCGCCCTCTAGTGTCGAGTAGCAGAACTAGGAGAGTCGAGATCCTTCCAGAAATGTCGGGACCGATATGTACTCGAACATTCTAGATGTCGCTACAGTAGAAGGTTCTGGAAACTATTTGAGGCCCTATATAAGGCCGGTATAGACCACGACCGAGGCAGATTGAATTGGCGATACAAGAGAATACTTCGAAGCGAAATATCGGCGAACTGTGTTTTATTATTAGTGTGATTTTAAGTTGTAATTAGTGTTGTGTAATTAAATAGTCAATTTTGGTAATTCAATCGGCAGTTTGTAATTGTCTCGAACCCCAAGCTCGTAACAATTGGTGTCAGAAGTGGGATCAAATCATGCCGATTTTACCAAAGGACGACATGGAGGGTATCCGTACCCGAAGTCAACGCCAGCTGGAGACGGACCAGAGACGATTTGGTAATACAACGCCGCAACCATCGGAGGGCCAGCTGCTGACCACGGAGGCCGGTCCGTCATCAGCTCCTGCATCTACAGCACCTGACTTAGGTGCTCTGATGATGATGCTGCAGGATCAGGCTCGCCGACAGGAGGAACAGGCTCGCCGACAGGAGGAACAGGCTCGCCGACAGGAGGAACAGGCTCGCCGACAGGAGGAACAGGCCCGTCGGTTGGAAGAGCAGCTGCAGCGCGGACAGGAGGAACAGGCCCGCCAACAGAAGGAACAGGCCCGCCAACAGGAGGAACAGGCCCGCCAACAGGAGGAACAGGGCCGTCGGTTGGAAGAGCAGCTCAAACGCAATAAAGAAGAACAGATACTTCTCATGAAGGACCTTCACGCTATCTTCGGGAAAGAGAAAAGGGAGGTGAAGGATAAGGTTGCTCAATATGACAACCGCCTGTCGGAAGCTGAAACCCGAATCGACCAAGTGTACAATCGGGTTGACAACGTGATGGCTGACGTGAAGAAAACGCTGGATGACCTCAAACTTGGGGATGGCGTTACAGCTCCCGTGGTAGCTACAACACCTTCGCTACGTGGATTCAAAGTGCCGCCGTTCGACGGGACTTCTTCCTGGTCGGCCTACAAAATCCAATTCGAGGCTGTCATGAAAGCGAACAGCTGGAATAAAAGTCAGGCCATGACTGCTCTCACACTAGGCCTGCGCGACCAGGCCTTAACTGTTCTGGAAGCTCTCGGTAAGGAAGTGACTTACGAGCAGCTCCTTGAGGCATTGGAGGCGAGATACGGCGATGCCCACCTGGAACACGTCTTTCGTGCGCAGCTCAAAGATCGCGTGCAACGCAGTAACGAAAACCTGCAGCAATGGGCCCTTGAGGTAGAGAAGCTGGTTCGAAAAGCATACCAGTCTGTACCTGCGCTCATTGTAGGGAACCTGGTGCAGACATTCATCGACGGCATCCGCGACCTTGAAGTCAGAGCTGCTGTGAGGCTCGGGCACCACGAGACGCTTAAGGACGCCTTGACTCATGCACTGGAGGTGGAAGCCGTGCGGCAGGATCATCGTTCCCATCGCGTCAGGGAGGTTGCAGCAGCTACAGTTCGGGACCGCAATAACGGCTACAGCCCTAGGTGCTACGGCTGTGGGGAAAGGGGTCATCTTCGATCCAGCTGCCCTAAGCGAACTGTAGAAAGGGAAGGTGATCGATCCCGAGAGGGTAGTGTGGCTAATAGCACCGCCCAGCAGCAGCAGGGAAACGAGTAAAAGCCAGGACTGCGGGGCGGGTGCTGGCTGATGTTAAAAAAGCCCCAAGGATTTCGATCTCACAAACCCATGATGGGAACAGCCTGATCATCAAGGGCGAGGTCAACGGAACGCCGTGTAAACTGACCATAGACACTGGAGCCTCTGGCACGGTTGTCAGTTCCCAACTTATAAGTCGGTTCCTTGGGGACTCCGCATACAACCGCGAACGCATTAATTTGGTGACAGCCACCGGTCAGCGCATACCCGTCCGTGGAGAGAAGGAGATGGAGTTGAAGCTAGGCAACATGATCTACCGGCATAATGTCATCGTGGCTGATATAATGGACGACTGCATCCTGGGCCTAGACTTTATGAGGAAGAATTGTTGTGAGATCGACGTAAGGCAAGGTGTTTTGAAATGTGGACAAGAGGAACTTTTTGTGGAAGGGGCGTTACCAGGGAATGTGTACAGCCTTAAGAAGATTGTTCTTCCGCCGAGATCGGAAACGATTGTGCCGGTTAGTCTTCCTCGGAATCCTGGGCAAGCTTATCGTTGTGTACTTGTGGAAAGGGTAGACAATGACCTTCCATGGAGAGTGGCTCAAACCTTGGTCAGAACCACCGACATCTCAGGAGTACGTGTGTTGAACCCTTGTGATCAGGAACAACTTATAGAAAAGGGCACATTGGTTGGTACTAGTGAGGAAGTGGATTGGTTGCGTCGGTGCCAATATCTATCAACTGGGACCCCCAGCAAGGATGGACAAACGAGAGTGACCACACTTTTAGAAGACTGTCGCAGCGTTCTCTCCCCGAATGAAATGGTCAAGGCGAAGAAGTTGTTACTCCAGTACGCCAATGTTTTCTCGTCAAACGAAGCTGACATAGGAAAGACTGGCTTAGTTCAACACAAAATAAACACAGGACAAGAATTGCCTATTCGTCAGCGGCCAAGAAGATTGCCTGTAGCACGTGAAAAGGAAGTGGAAACCATGATTGAGGGAATGGTGAAGGATGGTGTTATTGAACCTTCATCTAGTCCATGGTGTTCACCTGTGGTGCTGGTAAAGAAGAAGGACGGCAGCATGCGGTTTTGTGTTGACTACCGCCGTCTGAACGACGTTACGAAGAAGGACAGCTATCCCTTGCCAAGAATTGATGACACGCTGGACATGCTTACAGGCGTAAAGTGGTTTAGTACGCTGGACCTGAAAAGTGGCTACTGGCAGGTTGAAATTGACCCTAAGGACAAGGAGAAAACTGCATTCTCCACAGGAAAGGGTCTGTGGCAATTTAAAGTCATGCCGTTTGGATTGTGCAATGCTCCAGCAACGTTTGAAAGGTTGATGGAGCTTGTACTTACCGGGCTAATTGGAGATGCCTGTCTGGTCTATTTGGATGACATCATCATCGTAGGCCGTACGTTTGAGGAACACCTTCAAAACCTGGAACGCGTGCTCATGAAGATCCAGAGTGCCAACCTCAAGTTGAGTCCGAAGAAGTGCTCACTATTCAAACGGCAAGTTAGCTTTTTGGGGTATGTAGTGTCGGAAGAAGGTATCCGCACGGATCCAGAGAAAATTGCCGCTGTCAAAGATTGGCCGGTTCCAAAAGACAAGACACAGGTTAGGGCATTTTTGGGTTTGTGCTCTTATTATCGGCGATTTGTGAAGAACTTTGCAGATATAGCCAAACCTCTGCACAGGCTAACCGAGGAGAAGCGACATTTCTGCTGGGATGAAAGTTGCAATATTGCATTCCAGGAGCTCAAGAACCGTCTGTGCAAAACACCTATTTTGGGGTACCTTGATGCGGGCAAGGAATTCATAGTTGACACAGACGCAAGTGATATAGGACTTGGCGGTGTGTTGTCTCAACGGAATGGTGATCAAGAGATTGTGATAGCGTACTTCAGCAAGTCATTGTCAAAGCCGGAAAGGAACTATTGTGTCACAAGACGGGAATTGCTTGCTGTGGTAAAGTCCTTGCAGCATTTTAGCAAATATCTTCTAGGGCGGAAATTCCACTTACGAACCGACCATGCTGCACTGAAATGGCTATTGCAGTTCAAAAATCCGGAAGGACAAGTTGCGAGATGGATTGAACTACTGCAGGAATACGACTTTGTGATCGAACATCGCAGCGGGAAATCTCATGGGAATGCAGATGCATTGTCAAGAAGACCTTGCCCTGAAGATTGCAAGCATTGTACTAGGCAAGAGGGTAAGGAAGTGGTATCTGTGAGGATGCTCAAGACAGACCAGCTCAGCAATGAGTGGAAGGACAGCCTACAAAATTCACAGCAGGAAGATTCGGACATTAAGCCGATTTTGGAGTGGATGAAGGCCAGTGCTCCTAAGCCCAAGTGGAGCGACGTCTCAGCACTGAGTTCGACCACGAAAAGCTATTGGGCCCAATGGGACAGCTTGCTGATTCAGGATGGAGTCCTGTGCCGTAAATGGGAAAATGGTCGGGGAGACAGATGTCATTTGCAAATGGTTGTCCCTAAGGCTAAAGTACCGGATGTTCTACAGCTGTACCATAATGGTTGTTCAGGAGGCCACCTGGGAGTTAAACGAACTCTACTGAAGATCCGAGAACGGTTTTACTGGGTCCACTGTCGTGACGATGTCGAGGACTGGTGCCGCAAATGTACATGTTGTGCGGCTGTAAAGGGACCTCAAACTCGTAGTAGAGGCGCATTGAAATTGTACAATGTTGGTGCACCATGGGAGAGGATAGCCATTGACGTTGCAGGGCCGTTTCCGGAAAGTGAAAGTGGTAACAAGTATTTCATGGTTGTGATGGATTACTTCACTAAGTGGCCAGAAGTCTTCGCCATTCCAAATCAAGAAGCTTCAACAGTTGCAGATAAACTAGTTCATGAAGTCTTCTGTCGTTTTGGAGTACCCTTAGAGATTCACAGCGATCAAGGAAGGAATTTTGAGTCTCAAATATTCCAGGAAACTTGCAGAGTTATGGGTACTCATAAAACACGAACAACTACTTACCACCCACAATCTGATGGAATGGTAGAACGATTTAATCAGACATTGGAAAGGTACCTGGCAAAAGTTGTGGAAAAACAGCAACGAGACTGGGACAGGCACATACAACCGTTTTTGTTGTCATATCGAAGCGCTGTTCACGAAAGTACATCAGTGACGCCAGCTTTCGCAAACTTTGGGAGAGAATTACGGCTGCCTGCAGACCTGATCACCGGAACACCACCTGATGCCCCACGCAGTATAACCGATTATGCAAATGACTTGCGGAACAAAATGAATGACATTTATGAGCACGTCAGACAGTCGGGCCAGCAAACGTCTGAGAAGATGAAAACACGGTATGACCGCAAAATGAACAACAAAGGGTTTGACGAAGGTTCACTAGTGTGGTTACACAATCCAGCTCGCAGCAAAGGGAAATCTCCTAAGCTTCAAGCTAAATGGGACGGACCGTACCGGATTGTGACAAGAATCAATGACGTAACCTACCGGATACAGAAAGGTGCCAGAGGTACTCCTAAGATCGTCCATGTGGATCGACTGGCGCGTTATTATGGGGCCAATAATGCTCGGGACGAGCATGTCTTAGGAGGGGGCAGTGTTACGCGCCACTATTAATGTCTTGTACATGGCAACACTAGTTACACTAGCGCCCTCTTAGTGTCGAGTAAAAGAAAGTGTTGCGCGCCTTGTACATGGCAACACTAGTTACACTAGCGCCCTCTAGTGTCGAGTAGCAGAACTAGGAGAGTCGAGATCCTTCCAGAAATGTCGGGACCGATATGTACTCGAACATTCTAGATGTCGCTACAGTAGAAGGTTCTGGAAACTATTTGAGGCCCTATATAAGGCCGGTATAGACCACGACCGAGGCAGATTGAATTGGCGATACAAGAGAATACTTCGAAGCGAAATATCGGCGAACTGTGTTTTATTATTAGTGTGATTTTAAGTTGTAATTAGTGTTGTGTAATTAAATAGTCAATTTTGGTAATTCAATCGGCAGTTTGTAATTGTCTCGAACCCCAAGCTCGTAACAATATAAAATATTTCCAGACGATACCACTCGTGTCTGTTATTCGTTCTGTTTTTATTTTGTACGCACAATAATCACTGATTTTGTACCTTTATTTTCTAGTAAAGTTCAGTTTAATACAGTAAAATATAATATATTATTACGTGGTAGAGCCATTCTGCAGGTATTATTATAGTTGAAGCACAAACAGGTCCGCTCGGCCGGGGAAAGATCATGCTCTCTCAGATTTCCAGCGTAAACTAGCAACTTAATGAACCGGAGACCCCTTTCACTGGAAACGCGTCATTCCACTATAGTCATCAGGGGGTGATTACGCATCTGCATTTTGATTCCTAATTGTGGATAGATGTAGATGTCTATGGGTCGCAGCGTCCACTTCCCATCAGGTGGACTGTGTGCTCACTTGTCACACTTATTCTATAAACAGAAAGTTACCCCTTCTGTGCGTTTTAATTTTATTGTTTTAATTAAATTTATATAAAGTTAATAAAAACGTCACCAACACGCATGATTTCATATAATTTATTTCACAGTCCACGCATTCGAACTAAATGGTTTGTTTTGTCGTTCGCAAAGTGTAACGCAAAAGAGTTGAATTAATTGCCAGTATATGTTTTTCCATTCGATTGCATGGCAGGTGCCTTCAAGGCAATATAGTAAATTTAACTTTATTATATATATAAAAATATAATAAAGTTAAATTTACCGCTATAAAATCCATAAAACTAGTCACAAAGTACTCTAAAGGAAGAGAGCCAGTAATTCTTTCATGCGGCAATGTATGTATACGTAAAGTCTTACAAGGTCTGTGTATCGACATATACAATTTGTTCTTTTACATATATTATTTATTCTCTTTGACATATATAATTTGTTCAATTTTCTTACTTTTATTTATTTCTTCTTATGGGTTGTCTGAAAGAGATTGCTATGTAGCAATAAGACCGCCCTTTGTATATCCCTCAATAGTTGCTTTTTTTTTGA
Source organism: Parnassius glacialis (assembly GCA_033319125.1). Classification (NCBI taxonomy): domain Eukaryota; kingdom Metazoa; phylum Arthropoda; class Insecta; order Lepidoptera; family Papilionidae; genus Parnassius; species Parnassius glacialis. Next base: position 44,435,015 of record JAVANC010000016.1, read on the forward strand.
TATTTTTAATTTTTCTTGGTGTACAATAAAGAGTATTGTATAGTATTGTATAATTTATTATTAAAGAAAAAATACTGCATAAAACGCGATATTATAAAGTTAATGAATACATATCCCATTCCATATTAACTCTTGGGAATAATGTGATCGCTGCCATGATGATTGTAAAACGTCTCTTCGCAAAAACGTCATGCTTGGTTTCTTGCTAGTTCTTTCCAGGAACCCTCTTCTTATTTTCTACCAACTTCAAAAAGGAGGAGGTACTCAATTCGACTGTATGTTTTTTTTTTCTTATATAAAAAATGTTACCCTCACACTAGGATTTTCTCCTGTATCGTGGAGGCAGTTTACAAACACAAATTGCAAAAAGATAAACATCCAGACCCGAAAGAATTATTTTTAGGCCATACAAATAATTGTTCCGTGCGGGATTCGAACCCGCGCCTCCCAGAGCAGCAACTCATTGATAAGCCACTGCGCCACGGAGCCGCCAGTTTTTTATGTGTGTTACCTCATAACTTTTTTCTGGGTGTACCAATTTGGATAATACTTTTTTTATTTTAAAACTGGTGCTTCTCGTGTGATCCCATATAATTTTTCTTTTTTTTATAAGGATAAGGGTGACAAACGAGCACACAGCCCACCTGACGGTAAGTGGTTGCTGCGGCCCATGGACATCTACATCTATCCTCTATTAAAAATCAAAATGCAGATGCGTTGTCACCCGTGAGGACTAAGATGGAATGCTCATTTCCAGTAAAAAGGGTATCCAGTTCTCTACACTCACTATACGAAATACAGCAGCGTAAAGCTGCTATTTTACGTTGGTATTCTGTGAGAGCGTGGTCCTTCCCCGGTCGAGCCGACCCATTCATGCTACAACTATACTACTAATATAGATACAGCATGGCTCTACCACGTAAATTATCAAAGTCTGACCAATCATTTTTGAGTTATTCTTAACAATTTATATTGAAGTCGGTTGTTCAAAATTTTTAATTTTTAATTATGTATATATTATTATTTCATATATTAAATATTTTCTGTATCTTTTAGTAAGTGTAATCATTATATATTTTGAATAAAAATTATTTTACTCTATACCATACTGTACCGTCTGAAATCCGCAATAACACTACTAATATATTCTACAAGTAAAGAAACAGTTGTAACAAGGATTGGAACATCTCAAATACGCATTTGTTACACGTAGTAACACCATGTTGCGACTGAAACTATTTGCCCCTTGGCAATATGAATGTATCAAGGAACAAAATGTATATGCATGGACTAGAACTCCAGTTACTAGCAGAAGGGCATTCAATCTTTGTTCTCAAATACAATTGAATACGTAACTTGAATTTACCAAGAAAATTATAAAAAATAGCTGCAAAAATTACAGCTTAACATGGTGGACCATGTTTTTTTTTTTGCATTTGAGAATAAAATGCATGACGAGGTAGAAGTTAAGTCTTCCAATTCCTGTGTATACCCCAAAATGTAAAATTCTTCACGATATGGGAAAAACGCGCGTCCATCAGTGAGCTGATTGTGAATTGATGAAAATTCACACGTTAAATACCTGTTCAATGTTCAGTTTAATGGGGTTCTTTGAATCTTTTTTTTTATAAATCGGAATTTTTTCGAAATAAGTTTTTCTGGGTTGTTAATATAATAAAGACATTTGCTTTGATAACATGTAGTTTTTATTATTATTATTATTTATAAATAAATTCTATTGCTTGTAAGCCACCACTGTACTGTACTTATAACAATAACACAATTTTTAAAATTTTTGTCTGTCAGTCTGTCTGTTTGTTCCGGCTAACCTCCGAAACAGCTGAACCGATTTTGATGGTATTTACACTGGCAGACAGCTGATGTTATAAGGAGTAACTTAGGCTAAGAAAATAAAAAAGACTTTTGAATATTTAATAACTCGGATATATTCATAAGATGATTTTACAGGAAGCAGTTTTAATTTTAGTGTTACACTTTTAATCATCCATCGAAGACTCGAGCGAATATAAAATGAACGTTTATAGCCTTGAAATATTTTCTGCAAATTTTTCCGTTAATGGCAGGAACTTTCCTTATTAAATTTATAGAAAGAAGTCTTATTAATTCATGCTTGTTAAAATTCATGTTGGTACAGTAAGAGTATTTGGAAAAATTGCTTCAAACCTTGCAAACGTATCGATAAATTTATTATATTGTGTTATAATAATCAATTCTATAATTGATACCATTAAAAGCTGAAATACACAGGGACCCTAATATACTTAATAAACACAGATTTGGTTATTCCAAGTTCTCTTCTAATACGCGCATGTTGTTTTCCTTTAATTGGAGAGGAGCCTGATTACAATATGAGAATAGATCGCAAATGAAAATGTGATTGGTTTCCATTATGGACACAACAAGTCGAGTGTATCATATTACAACAATGCTCACAGAGTACAGCATTACAATATGTTGAATTTTACATATATGTCATCCTGCACTAGATTTGCTATGATTAATCAGCGCTCAATTTCAGGAAGAACAAATCTAACTAATCCTCCACCCGATTGTTTTTGCATTTAAACATCTAATGAGATGGGAATCTAAACAATGCCCTATGATTTTCCTTTATTTTGTGTGCGAGCACCTATGCAGGTTTAGAAAGACCAGTACTACTGCAACCTAGAAGGTATGTTGTGATCGCTGCTTTGACAATGCTAAGCCCTATGTGTAAAAAATTCAATAATGGAGACAATATTTGCAAATTCAATAATGGAGTAAATTCATTTAGGTGTAGTTTGTTTTACTTTGTGTCTATTAAAATCTTAGAAGTCACAAACAGCTCGTTAAGAAATTTCTTTTTACATTTTTCATAATTGTAGATAATGAATAGAGATAAAGAATGGCAGTTGAACAAGGCGTTGTGATGACACGCAGAGACACGACTTAAGTTACTACGCCAGTGGAAGCTTAATCTGGAGACTGCGGGGCGCCCCAACCCCTGCAGAAATCGTCATCAGAACTTTTCAGTCTGTTGTCAACTGCCACCTAAAGTTACCATGGGATTTTTCACCAGTTGGTGGAGCAGTCTTTCGTACCTACCTTACTAATTGGGCCTCCTACTAATTGTCTTCGGCCAGCGAGGCGCCGTGCGTCGAATCTATCTACCCTTCGGGACAAAGCACCCCAGGCAGTAACAAGTTGCGAGTTGCTAGTAACTAATAAACGTTAATAGCCATATTTTTGCAACTGGTGGTGGTAGATTTATTTATTCCGAGCTAATTAATTTAAGCAACTAACGTACATGAAATTAAAGTAATTTATTTTAGAACCAGTCATGACTATGAGCTGACTCTAATATAGTGACTCGCAGACAATCATGTTGATTTATATTAGAAATATTTGTTTTATAAAAGTATTAAAATTTAAGAAGCAAAATAAGGCAAATAACGAATATTAAAACATTTAGTTGAGAAAAGAATGTGTAGAATGTGGGTTGTTTAAGAGAAAAGATTTGTACAAACGTGTAATTGTAAACATTTGATATAAAAACCAATAAGTATTTATATTATAATACATATGAATAAATACATCATTGATAATAAAATAACGCATGGGAATGAGGTGGTTGCTTCCAAGCTGTTTCTTAACTAAGTTTTGTAAGTAGTTTGTGCAACTTGTATTCTTATTGTATAGTTTTACTTTGAAAAAATAATTCCGCTTAGTTTATTATTTAATAATTGTCTTGATTAGAAAGTTATAGTTTTATTTTTACATTGGAAATGGGCGCACGTAGAAGCTCCTTACATGATGGTAAGTTACTACAGGCGTCCATGCATTTGGAAACACCGGAGGAATTTATTAATTAAATATTTATATAATTGTCTAAACATTAGTGATGATATATACTTATGCTTCTATCAGCTTAAACAACCCACAATGCTACATATGAACATTAATAATACTCTCTGTCTATTATAAGACAGATGCGTTAAAACTAAGCAATATTCAACCTCCGTGAAACTATTACCAAGTAAACCTGTATTATAGGGCCCAAACTTTCCATATAATAAAAGGACTTTATAATGGTAAATTTCTAAGCAAAGTTTCGAATGATTTTAACAGCTTTACGTGCTTTGTGAGGCACAAGGGTAAAAAACTCCCTGACTCCAAACTGCTACTGAATATTTCTTGACTGAAAATCCCAACAACTACATACTTCACATACATACTTCGACCCGGTATTCAAACCCGGGACCTCATGATCAGCCAACAAATAGAGATTTTACAAAGTAAATAGGTTGTGGAAAGAACATCGCGTGAATCCTTCATATGTCGAGTTGTCATATTCAAATCATATATTATAAAGTTGAAATATGGCAAATAAAAAAAAGTGCGTAGTGGACAAGTTAATTTTGAGTATTTTTGTTAGACGTGATTTATATGTGAAAAACCGCGTGATGTGACTGAATAATATTTTTATGTATTTATTTAATTTTATTAATATTTATGTATGTTTATCGTTTTCATTTACAATTATATATTTATACAGCCCAACCAGATGAGAATTTACAGATAACCCAAAATAATAAATAATAATAGTTTTTCACCATATGCAATAAAAAAAAGAATAAAAGGAAAATTAATCAAATTTATTAATTTAAAAATATCGTAAAACATGAACTAAATTTTTCTGATGAAAGTAAAAAAAAATTCTGTTAAACAATTTTAGGTTGATGTTCCGCCATTAGGTGCAACGCGTGCAAGTCTTATTTTTTATTTTTTATAGGATAAGGGTGACAAACGAGCACGCAGTCCACCTGATGGTAAGTGGTTGCTGCGGCCCATAGACATCTACATCTATCCTCTATTACCAATCAAAATGCAGAAGCGCTGTCACCCGCGAGGACTAAGATGGAATGCCTCATTTCCAGTAAAAAGAGCCTCCGGCCACCTGCACTCACCAAGCGAAACGCAGAAGTAAACCTCTACTTCACGCTGGTATTCTGTGAGGTCGTGGTACCACCCCGGTTCGAGCCGGCCCATCCATGCGACAGCAAAAGCTGCCGCGTGGCTCTACCACTGTTAAAACTGACACCTAATGTTGGCAATTGGGTGAAAAGGTTGGTCATCCAATTGCAAATCATTCAGCTTGCCATATATGTCAAAAATGACGCTAGTGTTCCGCACATTGGGGCCCATGGACGAGTCAATGCCTCGCCGCAATAGCCGAAAACTATTTTCATATATTGCGGGCGGGATTACATCCAACCAATACATCATTAGAATATTCTTACGAGCTACGTAAAGTTACAGCCTATACACGTCCCACAGCTAGGCATAGACCTCCTTTCATTTCTAAGAGGATTTTTTGGGCAAGGAAATGCCTGCCGCGCGTTGTGTGTTTTCGAACTTTATTTATCTTTGAAATATATATTTTTTCTTATTTCTCAGACATGCAGATTTCCTCACGACCTTTTCCTTCAATTGCAATTAGCAATTTTATCGGTGCTCGGGTTAACCCGGGTTGCTCGCGTACTGTGAAATATACAGCGAGAGCTAAGTTCATATAATATCACATAGAATATATTTCAAACTACATTGTTATCTAATTTCTGCAACAATCATTCAAAATTTATGATTTCCGCATACGGAGAAAGGTCAATATTATTCATTATTCACGCTGCGTTGAAAATGTAGCAAGTGACGATCAGACCCCCCAACGCAATAAACGTATTAACTCCATAAAGCTCTTAAGGGGATTATGTCAATTCTATTTTACACACTTTCGTCAGCGCTGTATAACCGCAGCAATTATTTTTCAAATTTTTTTATTTGATGTTCACAGTAGCAAATCGTAAAACATGTCTTATTTTTTAAATAAAAATTTACTTTGTGGCTAAGGTTTCACAATTTTTTATGTTACTTTATAATATATTTCTTATAATCCTTATAAAATATACAGCTAAACAGAACGCTAATAAAATCATCTGACTATATCTCTATCACAGAGGTCCTCTTTGAAAGTGTTGCAGGTCTGTCTGTTCTGTTACAGTCAGGTGACTATAATTCGACATTATTATGAATTGAAGTTATCCCAATAGTTCTAATAATTTTCTAAATTTTAAATAATCAAAATATTAAATTATCAATAAAAAAATAAAATCGTAGAGTTAAGGTACTTAGCGAAAGAACGAGATTATAATAATAATAAGATATATTTTTCAGTTTATGAAAATTAACAATAACATTCAAACGCCACTTAAGTCTATAAATATTTATCATAATATTTTAAGAATAAATATTGGTAAATCCAATTGGGCATACCTTAAGCGCATTAAAAAAATTACGTATAACATGATTATACGGAATTATTAAAGTAGTTTAAATACATTTCGACAGCACTATCGGCTTCAACACCCTCGAAAACCATGAAAATGACACCCATGATGAAAAAATTGATACCTATTGCAGCCGCCATCTTGGATTTACATTTCGACAGCACTATCGGCTTCAACACTCTTGAAAACCATGAAAATGACACCCGAGATGAAAAAATTGGGTACCAACTTCAGCCGCCATCTTGGATTTACATTTCGACAGCACTATCGGATTCAACACCCTCGAAAACCATGAAAATGACACCCAAGATGAAAAACTTGATATCTATTGCAGCCGCCACCTTGGATTTACATTTCGATAGCACTATCGGCTTCAAAACCCTCGAAAACCATGAAAATGACACCCATGATGAAAAAATTGGTACCTACTTCAGCCGCCATCTTGGATTTACATTTCGACAGCACTATCGGCTTCAACACCCTCGAAACCCATGAAAATGACACCCATGATGAAAAAATTGATACCCATTGCAGCCGCCACCTTGGATTGACTTTTCGACAACCCTATCGGCTTCAACTCTCTCGAAAACCATGAAAATGACACCCATGATGAAAAAATTGATACCTATTGCAGCCGCCATCTTGGATTTACATTTCGACAGCACTATCGGTTTCAACACCCTCGAAAACCGCCATCTTGGATTTACATTTTGACAGCACTATCGGCTTCAACACCCTTGAAAACCATGAAAATGACACCCATGATGAATAAATTGGTACCTAATTCAGCCGCCATCTTGAATTTACATTTCGACAGCACTATCAGCTTCAACACCCTCGAAAACCATGAAAATGACACCTATGATGAAAAATTTTATACCTATTGCAGCCTCCACCTTGGATCTACATTTCGACAGCACTATCGGCTTAAGCACCCTCGAAAACCATGAAAATGACACCCATGATGAAAAAATTGATACCTATTGCGGCCGCCATCTTGGATTTACATTTCGACAACCCTATCGGTTTCGACACCCTCGAAAAGCATGAAAATGTCACCCATGACAAAAAAAATTATACTACTTACTTAAAAAAAAAAAAAAATAATAGTACTACGTACTAAAGTACGTACTACTATTATTTATTCTGTGCTTTTAAATATTGTAATAAAAAAATCTCTTATTATTATTATAATCAAGTATTTAAGAAATTTGGTTATTCGAATATTGTGTATTTGTACAGCGATCTTTTTGAGCCGCTGAAAACAACCGAAACAATGTCCACTCACGACGGCGACTGAAGCCGAACTAAACTTAATACAATCTGTGAACTAAACTACTCTGTGGCTGTAGATCCCCATTTACAGAAACAATTTATATACGAGGCAAGCAAATCAACGAAAATTTCGCCATTTTGGAGCCGAAAAAAATTAATTATAGCTAAACAAAACAAAATTACACTGCCATTTACATTCAGTGGCTTCCCACATGATAGATGAAGAGATTAAAAAATAGATTGAGTTAAACAATTGATATTTTCAAAAGTTATAGTGTTTACAAGCCACAGGGACATGATAAATCCACACCATAAGCCACTAAAACCCTTTTTTTATTTAAAAATAGCAATTAATCGATTTAAAAAAAATATTAATAAGTTCAACAATCATTTATCTTTCTAACAATGTGCTTTTTATATCATTTATATGTATAATATGATTGCTAGATACGATTTTATTCGATAAAATGTTGGAATTTTAATTTTTAGGCGATAGTAGAACATTACCTTGCGCTTTAGCTTAAGGTATGCAATATATAAGAGGAACAGCGCGTATTGGTGGTGTAAGAATATTCACTATCTCATTTCCTGTAGGCTCAGTAAGAGGCGACAGAGCGAAACTGAAAAATGAGATGGGCAGCGGCATCTGCCCGATACCAACACGAAATTGTTTAAAATATATACTAGCATTTCTATAAAGTTATTGTAAAATACAAAAAAGGCTTTTTAAATGTAGAAAATACGCCAAAATATATTTGCAGAACATTCTATGCGTACTCGTAGCTTGCTTTCCGCTCCAAAGATTACGTATTGAACACTAGAAAAGTCGAGTCGAATGTGAGAATCGATTTATCCGTATTCAGCGGGCAGAATAAATCGACTTTCAACGCGTCGGTGGCTTGATCTCTTAGGGTTGTTATTTATGTTACTTTTACCACGTTTTTATTAAGTCTATTTCTTGTTTGCCATCGTTCCGGGTGGAATTTGATTTTAAACTAACTTCCAGATGAAATGAATACTTGAAATTTTTAATATAGCTCAAATTTGGATGATAATGCAAGATTATGATTAAAAAACGTGTTAATTTTTCTTATAAATTGAATTTTTAAAATATTAGCAGCTCTAATATTAATTAATTAAATTATTGAATTAAACTTATTTTAAAGGAACAGTGCTGCAAAGCAAACGAAGCATCGGAAGTTATAATAAACACGGTGAAATTCTTAAAAGTGCTTTTCTAATATCCAGACGATTAACAGGGTCATAACGAGCGCACTTTAAATCTATGTTTTACTCCCAAGACGTCCAGGTTCCGTCACGATGTTTTCCTTCACCACCGAGGACGTGGTAAATCAGTACTAAAAATTTTATTTACAATTTTATTGAAGCTAGCGGGGATTCGTTGTTCGCGTACTGTAAAATGTGTGGCGAGTACTGTAGCTACCCCTAATAAAATGTTACTGTTCTACAATTTGTGTTTATGATTTACCTATTTAATTCATTAATTTCATCTTCTGTTACATTTTCTTCTGCGTCACGTGTAGCCATAGCGTTAGAAAACCACTACCCCGTATAATGTCATTCTGTATGTATCGTTAGAGCTGACAGAGATAAATGAAATAGGAAATGCGCTGTAATGAATGAATAAATAAAATAAAATGCAAAATTCATAATACCAATCGAAAAACATATCGTTATCATTAGCCTTTGAACGAATCTGAACGCTGGGATGCATTTACATGGAACGTTTGTCCATACTCAACATGCCGGGCAGGCATAATATTTGTCCACAAATAGCAGTGTGTGTACTGATGTGTTTCTGTCTGAAGGGTGTATAGAGTCAGCACAAGCTTTGAGGCATTACATCTTGGTCCTAAGAGGTTGCCAGGCTACAGCTATATCATGGATTTAACACGAATGGGCAGCTTGACCGAGGATAGACCACGCTCTCACTGAATACCAGCGTAAAATAGCAGCTCAATGCTGCTGTTTTTGTATGGTGTGTATAGAGATCCGGAGATAATTTTTAATTGAAATGGGAATTGTCATCATATTCCTCAGGGGTTACAACCCAATTGACTTTTGATTTTTAATCAAGGATAGATGTCTACGGACCACATGAAACACTTGGTAAGTGTTCAGATCAATTGTGTGCTCGTTTGTCACCCTTATTCTTTTTATTCATATAAAAAATGTATTCTTCCATGTTTGAAATTAACTGGCAGGTGTCTATGGACTGCAGTAGTCACTTTCCATCAGGTAACTGTATATTTCAAATGGCTTATATTAGTAATTTAATTCTTCATTGGCGACCGTGTAAGAAAGCTCAAACTATCTAGAAGTTATGAAGCTCTAGGAGTTAAGAATATTTTTTTAATTTAAGATACGTAAACTAAATAAACAGAAAAGACGGCTCCGTGGCGCAGTTGTTTTAGCAATGACTTGCAGCGCTAAGAGGTGCGGGATCGAATCCTGCTCGGAGCAAATATTTATATGGCCTACAAATAATAGTTTCGTGTCTGGATGTTCATCTTTGTGAAATTAATGTGTGTAATTTGCCTCCACGATAGGTAAGAAAATCCTAGTGTGGAGATTATGTTTAAAAAAGTACACAAATTACAATGTACTAGAAACTAGTATTTTTATAGCCTACAAATAATTGTTCCCAGTCTGGATATTTCATCATCATCATCATTTTTAGCCCTTCACCAATCCTCTGCTGAACATAGGTCGGAATTTAATGCCAAAAAGCATGGTCTTGAGCCACCTGCATATCTTACCAGGTCGTTACTCCATCTAGTTGGGGGTTGATTTTTATTCCGATCTACGCAGAAATTTAATAATTAAAAAAGCTGAAGATACTCCGGGTTAACTCCAACATCGGGACGTCAATCACCTCAGTCCCTCGTGACCACGGGTTCTGTAAAGAACCGAAACGTCGGTAATTAATAAAAATAAGATAAATAAGTTAATTAAACGCGAAAAAATCCGTAAAAGTAGTTTTATTCAATGTGTAGTGTTCGCGTAAATATAAGAAATCATTAGGATAGATACAATTAGAGGATGAATGTGCTGAAATTTGCCCCCCCCCCCCTACCCTCCCCTGAATATGCGGGGCAGCCTGAGCGCCCACGCTCAGGAGTGAAGTAGTTTGGTCGTGGATGCTCAGCTAGGCATTCTGATGGGTTGCTGGAACCCTGCTGGGGTAGTCTTTCGTTTAATTCCGCTACCATGTCCATGGCGGGGTGGGGGGGGGGGGGATCGAGCCTCCGTTCACCCGCACTCACTGAGCGCAACGCAGAGGTAAATCTCTACTTCACACTGGTATTCTGTGAGGTCGTGGTACCACCCCGGTTCGAGCTGGCCCATCCGTGCGACAGCAAAAGCTGCCGCGTGGCCCTATCACTGTTAAATGTTTACGAATTGCCAGTTTAATTATGCCATTAAAATGATCATATATTTATGTATATTATGTTTATGCTGAGGTAGTATCTACTTCTTTACCGTTTATTCGATTTCATGATGATTTGTAAAAAATATTATATTTGAAAAACAAAATAAAACCAATTTACATAAGAAAATTCTGACAGTGAAGATATCTACTCCTTTTCACTTTTGATAGTATTGTACATGACATTTCTTTCAAAATAACGAGACCAAAATCAAGGTTAGAAATGATTTCCCAGATTGGAGGAAACCGCTTTCATTTTTAAGATTTCACGAGAAAATATAAGAAAGAAAATATTATATGTTTCGAATACTTTATCTTTATATCTCATGTAATGTTTACGTACTCGTGCTATGAACCAAAAATGTTTTGAATCGTTTTTGCGAACAATTTCGATTATTTAGGTGGGAAAACAATTCATTCACAAGAACAAGACGTAACAAGGCAAAAGTAGTTCACGCCAAACTCTGGGTGAAAATGAAAGAAACAAAATGGCCCAAGTTTCAGTTTCAGCAGTACAAACTTTCAAGTCACGAGAGACCTCGAACATTTATCAAAGAGTAATTTTGATTGATAGTCGTTGGGAAAACGATTTAACTTTGATCCCTAGAGGTTTGTACTTTGTGTGATTAGTTGCTACTAAATTTATTACAGTTGTTTTATGACCATAATTGTACATATTTTTTTTTGTATTACTTTTCATCCTCCTGACTTTTCAGAAAGGAGATTTATACTGTAATATTTTATTGTATGTCACGCGATATCTTCAGCAACTGCAAACTAATCTAAATGATCCTTTTTTATTAAATAGGCTGAAGCTTATTTCGAAGGTCGTCCCATTTAGATTTGAAAAAGAAATTTCACCCTAAGGCAAATACTGAAGTTTATAATTGATTTTGTGAGAGACATTGAGTTTGAACTTCTGATATTACTCAGTTCACACAAAAGGATCCTATAATAACACTCATAAAAAGTTAAAACCAACTCCCAAAAGCTTAATAGACCACCTAATTTCGTAACTTCTAATTTCGCCGTTACAAATGTGAAAATATTTTAGTATCGTACATTTGAATAAATTCTATCATAGACAACCAATTTGCTTCTTTAAACACAGGCGTTTTCAAAAAAAAATACTTACTACTAATACTCACCATGCTGCAGGCAAATTGGCTGTCACTCTCGGATTAGTTCTGTGCTTCCCGTCACCAATTTTTAAAATTCAGGTTTGTTCTCTTTAGATTGATTTTCGTCATCACTCGGTTCTTTGAAGATCTTTTATAAAACAGTTTAATGCACCATATGCAAGTGAGGTTAGTATTAGAGAAAAATATTAACATAGTCCTCCCTACACATTGCAACTTATTAACTAACGACTATATCTACTCAGTCATTGTAGAACGATTAAAAGAGGCGATTTTTTTTGGTATTTTCTAATATTCAAAATATTTTGTCTAGTTACTGTCACCGTAACGGTCTATTAAAACTCCACTGCTAAATACAAACCTACCTCATAGATTATCTAATAGTGGGATATTTGTTATAGTTACCAAAATGGGTTGACAAATACTTTTTTTTTAGTTATCATCTGAAAGACATCGCTATCTTCTCGTTTGTTTCCCTCTGTCGCTTCTTACTACACCCACTACCACTACTACCAATGAGGTAATTAATATTTTTGACGATTTAATTTGGCCTTATTTAGATTTAAGATAATCCAAAGACCATTTATTTTATAATTTTTTTGGATATATATGGCCTAAGATCCTCCTGGCATTGCCCTCTATCAGTTCAAAAAGTCGCATCGCAATCGGTTCAGCCATTCAAAAGATTAGCCCGAACAGACAATCAGATAAGCCAGTTATTCCAATATTATAGACAGATACTTCTACTTTGTATATATATATTTATTTGAAGAGATGACATTAAGATGATTATATTGAAGCGCTCGCTGAAAATTTTATAGTACGCACACAGGGTTCGATCCCTGCCAACACCAATGAAATTGTTAATTGCAATTTTAAGTGATGATTTATCACTTGCTGGGCGGTGAAGGAATACATCGTGAGGAAACCTGCATGTCTGCGAAATAGTTACAACTATATAATGAAGACATGTGAAATTCGCCAACACGCATTGGGGCAGCGCGATGGACATTCCCGTACCCTAAAACCCAGAAATCAGAAATGAGAGGAGTTCTGTGCCCAGCTGTAGCACTTATATAGCTTGTATCGTTTTTAACTTTAGATGACATTGTGTCCTAAATGCGGTCACAAAATTTAAAATTGCGCTCATTTATTCACTCATATCACTGCTCTATCAGGCGTTTATTTTTAAATGACCGTTTTCCTGGTTACTTCATTTTAGCGGATTATTTTCAAATTAATTTATCCATGTCAAAAATTAATAAAATTAAAGATTTGTAAGATTGAATTTTTATAAATATTAATTTTATCTAATTCAAAAAGTGACCGCTATTCATTAACATGCTCAATGCATAAATTCTGTACTTTGTTGTCTAACTAGTGAATAATGAAAAGGAGCTTTGATGTTTAATAGATTACCGATTAATGGATTTTGTTTGTTCAATTATTCTAGTATGTACTTATGAACCACATGAATTAATTGAGTAGAAATTAATCTACTATGGACCACAAGAGATAGTGTTTAATACAGGCGTTTAATATATCAAAATGTAGGCAAACGTTATTTGAATATTTATATAATGCTTGTGTAGATTTCAAGTTTAAAACAATATATATCCTTATAGATAGTCCATTTAAAGATTTGTATTGTTTAGTGTAGTTAAGGAAAGATCCTATTGGTGACATGTTGTGATGAGACTTGGTGGAATTATATTTCTGAAATATTTTACCAAAGTATAATACTATATAATTATGATAAATTCCCAAAAGATACAACATTTTACGGCTTTCAAAATATTTAATTACATTTAAAAATCTTTGAAATATTCTAGACATATCTAATTATAATGATTTCTTATATTTACGCGAACACTACACATTTAAGTAAAACTAACTTTACGGATTTTATCGCGTATATTAACTTATTTTATATTCCCGACGTTTAGGGTGCTTTCCAGCACCCGTGGTCACGGGGGACTGAGGTGTTTGACGTCCTGATAACTAAGACAGTTAGCCCGGCTACCGTCAGTTTTTTAATATTAATTTTTGGTTCGATTTACGCAGAATGAGCTTACAGTATCTTGAAGTCTAGCAGTGGTAGTTTAGCTTTCCTAGATGTTTTAGTCATCCGAAATCCTGATAACACTAGTAGTCATACTGTGTACAGGAAAAATACCCATACCAACCGATATTTAAATGGTGAATCCACCCATCCTTCACAGTTAACTACCGTGGGAAAATCTTTGTTTCAGAGAGCACGAGGGTTCTGTGACAGAATACATCTGGCCGCCGAGCTTCAGCACGTCGAGCAAGTACTGCAAGACAGCAAGCTTCGGGTCCCGCGCCTACGTCACAGTGACTCAGTGAAGCCAGCCACAGTCAGCCCAGTCCACAGTTTTACTATCCGTCAAGTGTCATATCCCTCTACAAGATGCAGGAGTGTACAAGCTGGATTGTGAATGTGGTCTCTCGTACATAGGACAAACAAAAAGATCTATAAAAACCCGCGTTAAAGAACATAAAGCGGACGTGAAGCACAGACGTATCGGGAAGTCTGCAGTTTGTGAACATCGTCCCCGCCATTACATTAGATTTGATACACCACAAATCCTCGCAAAAGAACATCTATTCCTACCAAGGATGATTCGCGAGGCTATTGAAATTAAAAAACATGCTAATTTCAATAGAGAAGATGGATGGGTGCTGCCATCTGCCTGGGATCCCATAATTAATAAAATTAAATCCAAACCCAAGTATACCACTGCTAGACTTCAAGATACTGTAAGCTCATTCTGCGTAAATCGAACCAAAAATTAATTTTAAAAAAGTGAAGGTAGCCGGGCTAACTATAACATCAGGACGTCAAACACCTCAGACTCCGTGACCACGAGTGCTGGAAAGCACCCTAAACGTCGGGAATATAAAATAAGTTAATATACGCGATAAAATCCGTAAAATTAGTTTTATTTAAACATATCTAAATACATATATTTTATAATTTTCTCGAATTAATATTAATAGGTCTGAGTAATTTTCGTCCGCAACACTTGTATGCGCTCGTACAAAATTTGAAAACTTTTGCCTTTTAAACTTGTTCTATGTGAGTGTTAAAAGTTAATTGGATAGATTTTAAGTACTTCAAAATAGTTTGAATTTTATTTATCAAAATGGAACCTTGTAATATATAGTAGAGATTTAAAAATGAAATTTAATTGCAGAAAAGAAATAACACATATGTTAACTTTGTAATGTGTAGCTTAATAAAAAAGTTAATAAATGAAGTCAATGGGACAAATTGTGATTTCAAAAGGTGACGGATTTATATCTCGCTTACGGCAGACGTAAAATACATAGAAATATTTTTTATAGGATAGGGTGACAAACGAGTACACAGTCCTTCTGATGGTAAGTGGTTGCTGTGGCCCATAGACATCCACATCTATATTCGTTTGCGAATCAAAATGCAGATGGGTTGTCACCCGCCGAGGACCAAGAAGTAACGCTTCTTTTCCAGTAAAAAGGGTCTCCGGACCTCTACACACACGATACGAAACACAACAGTGTTAAGCTGCCATTTCACGCTGGTATTCTGTGAAAGCGTGGTCTTTCTTCGTTCGAGCCGACCCATTTGTGCTGCAACTATACTACTAATATAGCTGCAGCATGGCTCTACCACGTAAAAAAATATGACGGGCAGCAGCGTCTAAAGTGTAAAGCTTTTAGTACTGCCATCGACAATCCGAGTGACGTATAAGGCAAACTTCTCTGCAACGGGAGAGGTATATTGACCACCAGTCTATATATGTATGTATTATATAAACTTGTATGGGTTAATGATGATGATGATAATCCGTAATAAAAGATGGAGCTATCTATTCATACGACAATAATCGAACGAATAATTTTTTTATTTATACAATATTTGTAAGATTTATGTATTTTTATTCATCCGATATATAACTAGCTATTCCCCGTGACTTCTTTTTATTTTATGGTTTTAATTTTTTTGCGCGGAATCCTAATTATTTTTCCAAAATAAAAGTAGCCTAAGTTACTCCTTATAATGTCAGCTATCAGCCAGTGAAAGTCATATCAAAATTTGTCCAGCCATTCCGGAACAAACAGACAGACAAACAGACATATTTTAGTTTAGTATATTTTATACATGGTATAGCCATAATGCAGCTTTATCATAGTTATTTATTAATAGTATAATTGTAGAACAAATGGGTCGGCTCGACCAGGGAAGGACCACGCCCTCACAGAATACCAGCGTAAAATAGCACCTTAATGCTGCTGTGCTTAGTATGGCGAGTATAGAGAACCGGAGATCTTTTTTACTGGAAAAGAGGCATTCTATCTTAGTCCTCACGGCTGACAACGCATCTGCATTTTAATTCGCAATGGAAGATAGATGTAGAGGTTTATGGGCCACAGCAACCACTTACCATCAAGTGGACTGTGTGCTCGTTTGTCACCCTAATTCTATTAAATAAAAAATTAAATTGTGCTTTTGTTATAAGAACCATATATACTTTCATATGCGTTTAGTAAAAAGCTGTTATTTTGACATTACAAACAGACAGTTAAAATTTAACTAGCTAATTTATATGTTTATTATTTATAATTTATAAAATAAATAAGATAAAAAGACAAAGACAAAGATATTTATATACTCTGACACTTACTCGTATGATTATTGTGTCTAATAAAACATTACACCAATCTTGCAATATCATTGAGTTAAGATGCGGCTGGGTGTGGCGCTTGGGCCAACCTAAAGCCGCGTAGAATATAATAATATACTCTGTAACGATAAATAAATGAAATATAATATAAAAATTAAACGTTTTAATTTTATAAATTTTCCGACAAATAAGTATTTTTTATTTATACAGTTATCGTATGAATAATAATTTTTTAATCAAAGGATAGTCGTACGATTAGCAAATTATTTTTAACAACTTTAACATTATTAACTTAATGTCTTAAGAGTGATTAACGTGGTTAGGTTTGGTTATATCCAATTGCCCAAGAGTTACGTAGCAATATTCATAATGACCAGACAATGTGATAAATAATGAAGTTTAAATTAGTTTAAATTACATGACCCGATCTGACTTGTCATTATTCAATTACCCAGGCATTAAGATATAGTGCCCCAATTAATCACTTGGTCCATAACATATAAAATGGTATGACATGGTGTAGTTCATAATGTCTTAATTATTAAATAGAACTAATAACAAATTTTTATTACTTTTATTTCCTTTACAAAGTTTGTATGATGGATCGTTATGTTCATCAAAGTAGAAATATTTAATAAAAATGTCAAGATACGCCATTAATTAATATTTTGTGATAAAATTGCCCAAACATGACGTTCTTTCTTTGAAGTAAAGAATAACGATGTTTGTGTTCTTTTAAATTATCATTTTTTACTCTCCGCGCAAGTTTTGGTGAAATATTTAATTTCTTCTTGTTACGTCTTAAATGTCGATAAATTCGTAATTATTTAATAGGTACTTAAATTGCGACGAACCTTAACAGTCTTTTTAAAAACACAATTTAAAATATAAAATGATTTAATGTTCTTTCGAAGGTGGTTAGTTATAGAATGAATTAATATTAATGTTAATAAAATAAGTTTAGTACAATTATCATATCGTTTCACATTACTTTAGAATTATCACTCGAGTTCTCACGCATATGCTGATGTGGCTGTTTGTAATATCGAGCCAGGGACGGATTAAGGCGATATAACTCCTCCCTCCACAAGTTCAGGATTATCCTCGGGATTATCTCGAATTTTACAGATTTTACAGATTTCAATTAATTTATGTTTAAAAATAATACATAAAATAATTAATATAATAACTACATTTAATAATGTTGACTAAACAAACACTTTTATTAGTAATTTCACTTTTTCTATTTTCACTTAACTCACTGTCACTAATTTCTCCCATACTTTTCTGCAGTAATAGATTCAGGAACTGTACGTCTGCTTTATTAATTCCATCTAGATTCACAGGCTTCTTCAGAGTGCTTGACGGGTTGAGTATTATCTTTGGTAAGTTTATTAATGGTTGTCTTAAGTAGGTTATTTCTTTACCTTGAGTCTGATGTCTTTTCAGTTCGTATCCTTTGATTTTCACCTTGCAGTTATCATCCATAGTTAAGAGGTAGGTTCCTAGTAGAATCTCTTGGGTTACTTCATTGTCGCAGAATTTAGTCATAGTTCTTTCAGTATTTGAGTAAACTATCCAGCGATTTGGTTGTATGAGGTAGATTTTTTTTTATAGGATAAGGGTGACAAACGAGCACACAGTCCACCTGATGGTAAGTGGTTGCTGCGGCCCATAGACATCTACATTTATCCTCTATTACAAATCAAAATGTAGATGCGTTATCACCCGTGAGGACTAAGATGGAATGCCTCATTTCCAGTAAAAAGGGCCTCCGGCCACCTGCACTCACCAAGCGAAATGCAGAGGTAAACCTCTACTTCACGCTGGTTTTCTGTGAGGTCGTGGTACCACCCCGGTTCGAGCCGGCCCATCCGTGCGACAACAAAGCTGCCGCGTGGCTCTACCACTGTTAACTTCACATTTTCAAGGGTGACAGGGATCGGGTGACAACGTGAGATATTTGTGTGAAACTGCATGATTTCTACGACACAGTTGTCATTGGTGAAGAGTTGTATGTCGTTCTCATGACACAGGAATCGGCGTTCGTCGACCTCGCGACATGACTGAGAAAGCAGTCTTGCTTTCAACCCTTTCACAAATAGGTACGGATTTTTAGGTAGGATGAGAGTCGTCTGGCCAATGTAATACAGATAAGGGAACTAATTTATAATAGTTAAAAATTTCACTTCTAATAAGTGTAATAAACTTTATCTGATTCTGTTTAATATAGGCTTTTATCTCGATACATCTTTTTAATTTTACAATGTTTTCATAAGTGACAGGAAACAATAATTTGTCAGTTTGTTCTATTTCCTTAAACAATATTATAAGTTCTTCTGTATCAATTTTTTTTATAGGATGAGGGTGACAAACGAGCACACAGTCCACCTGATGGTAAGTGGTTGCTGCGGCCCATAGACATCTACATCTATCCTCGTTTGCGGATCAAAATGCAGATCCGTTGTCACCCGTGAGGACTAAGATGGATTGCCTCATTTCCAGTAAAAAGGGCCTCCGGCCACCTGCACACACCAAGCGAAACGCAGAGGTGAACCTCTACTTCACGCTGGTATTCTGTGAGGTCGTGGTACCACCCCGGTGCGAGCCGGCCCATCCGTGCGACAGCAAAAGCTGCCGCGTGGCTCTACCACTGTTTATTGACTGATGTAGTACATTAATTTTACTAAAAGCAATGGCTGTTTCGATTTCATTGAAATGGAAATATAAATTATGAAAATTATCAAGGAAGATATTATAAAGGTGAATGAGTTTGGTATTCGTTTGTCGAAAATCGGAATTGTTTAAAGCTTGATTAATGTTTTGAATATTATCTTCTAATCGTATAAAATTGCTTTGAGTAGAATTTGCCATGGCTGAAAATGAGCCTACCATTTCGGAAGCCATTGTCATTTTATTTTTAATCACGTTTTGTTCCGTGTGTAGTTTATTTATTAATCTTTCCTATCTAAGAGCGTCATTATTATCTAAGTTACCTGTGATGGCTTTTACCAAAGAGCCTACCGGATCGAGGAAACCTTTTTTGGTTCGTAATGGAGGAATTAATTGTTTAAATTTGTCGATGGTAATATTAATAGTAAAATCGGTTTGATATTGGACGTTAGTAAAATCTGAATCAAATGATTTAGTATCGAAACAACTTTGAACATGCTTTTTAAGTAACCCACGTTTATTCATGCTTGATTCTAATTCATCGTAAATTAAATTTAAATCGAATATCTTAATAACTATCCAGTTATCATAATTAACGAATGCCTGACCTTCGTCAACAGGTAACAATCCCGGATTCTTGTCAATGCGAAGCTGATGAAGGGCCTGGATTCCCATCGTTCGGATCACCAGTAGAAAAAATCTGCGAAAGACGTTTTATGTCTTTAATAGGAACATTAGTAATATGTATACTGGTTTCAACGGAAACTACATTTCTTTTTATAGCACCGGTGGCATGAGCCTTGTTAGAATGTGGTTTATCTTTGCCCCGTCTAGTATTAACACCTTTTATGAACACAGTATCACCTACGTCTATATCAAACTGTGATTCGCCTACGTGTTTTCTCTCACCGTCAACTTTTTGTCAATTATTTTACCCGTAAGATATTCATATAAATATTTGGTTCTTTTAGCGTGATCCATTACTAACTGCTGTGTGAATTGCTTATCGACATTAATGGGAAATATACTATTGGATTCGGTGTGTCCGAGTACTACTTAAAAAGGTATTAGATCTGTCGAAGAATGAATTGAATGATTGTATGACATAACAGCATACGTCATCACTGACGCTGCGTCTGTAATTTTATGTTCGTATTTCGCGATTCTGTAAATTTCAGTAATAGTTGAACGAAACCTTCCGATAAGTTTCATAGAGTTGGGATTGTGCGCAGTACCAATGTGTAGATTGATTTTTAATAAAGTTAGCATTTTCTTTAAGAGTACATTATTAAATTCCATACCATCCTCTTATTATATGGGGGTCATTGTAGAAGGGTGCTCGTCGCGACCCCTGCCAGCCCTTTTCAGGGCTGCAATTCTACTCAGCTGCGCACCCATGCCAACGAGGGTTAGGGCGTCCCCCCAAGGCGACGCACACCAGCTCGTCCCCGTTGGTGTGGAATGCAGCGCGTAAAGCGGCGATGGGGACCGCCACCCGTCACGCACAGCCCGACACGGCGGAAGGTGGAGGACAGACTGCAGAGTTGGCACGTGGAATGTTAGAGGAGGCATGAGAGCTAAGATGAATGAGTTGATCGAAATAATGAAAGAAAGAGATTTAGATGTCGTGTGTATGTCGGAGACCAAACGGAAGGGCAGTGGTACTGAAGAGCTCCCTGGCGGGGCGTTAGCTCTATGGTCCGGAGTCCCGGAGAGCGAGAACGCGTGCCAAGGAGTTGGGGTGCTGCTGTCATTTCGGTTGGTCGATATTATGACTGAATATAAGGTTGTGAACTCAAGACTTCTCTGGGTTCGCTTTAAATTGGGACTGTCGAAGTTATTACTTTTAGCTGTTTATGTGCCGGTAGCTTCGTCGCCCAGGGCTGAGCTGGAGGAGTTTTGGGAGAATGTAAGAGAAGTTCTAGATTTGGCTAGGGGAAACGAAAAAAATTGTTGTATGTGGTGATTTGAATGGATGGGTTGGTACCGGCTCGACCAGGGTACGAGTCGGTGCTTAGAAAGTTTGGCGATAAAAGGGTTAATGATGCTGGCAAGCTTATACTGGTGGTATGCAAGGAAAAGGGTCTTCTTGTGACAAACGCTATGTTTAATCATAAGAAAATCCATATGTATACTAGAGAAAGAAAGTATGAGAGAAGTATGATCGATTTGTTCCTGATAGATGATCGACTGCGGAAACAGGGTGATGGATACCCGAGTGTTCAGGGGTGCTGACCTGGGAACGGATCACTATTTAGTGATTACTAGATTTAGGGGTTTGTTCGCGGGTTGGCGCTACCGGAAGGCAGTGACAGAATCACAGTCGGTCTGTCGCATCCGAAGCTGGAAGCTTCAGGAAGCGGATACTAGGGACAAATGTCATGCGAGGGTAGCCGAAAGCTTGACACCATCAATGTCAGAAAAGAATGTGTGTGAAAGAACATGGCAGAACCTTAGGAATGGAATGGTAAGTGCAGCGGAAGAAATGTGTGGAACAATAAAAAGAGGCAGTAGTAAAGAAGAGATGCATGGTAGAATGATGAAGTGAAAGAAGCTGTAAAGAAGAAGAAGAAAGCATGGTTAGACTACTTGGCCTCTAGTAACGATAAGGATATGAGAGGGAACATGAAGAAAGATATAAGCTGCAGAAAGTTCACACGAAAGCAATTGATTGAGGAAGTGCGTGAAAGGTGTAGAATAGAAGCGGACGAAAGGTTGTCGCACAATTTAAGGAGAACTCCAAACTCTTCTGGAAAGAGGTTGGAAGGACCCGAAGTGGGTGCGACGGCTTAAGAATAAACAAAGTGCTTTCGAGAACTACTGACGTCCTTTCAGAAAAATCGGACGTCATGCAGCGGTGGAGCGAATTTTATAGAGAAATGTATGCGTGTGATGATCTTAGTGAGGGATCCGGGGATGACGCCGTGACTGGTACGCCAGACCCGGATCTCGATAACACTGAGGTCATCAGTATGAAAGAGATTGAACGTGCAATTCGAAGTTGAAATGCGATAAGGCTGCGGGACTAGACAGAGTTACTGCTGAAATGGTCAAGTATGGTGGGCCTCGCGTCTGGGACAGCTTTAATCTGCTGTGCAATTTGTGCTGGCGGACGGGGGATGTCCCGGATGATTGGCGATCCGCAGTCATTGTGCCTTTATATAAAGGTAAAGGTTCACATTTTATTCATTCAATCTTGACCAGTTTAGCAAGTAAAGTTAACTCGAAGGTTTTGACACGTAGGATGCAAGAGAAATCGGAAAGATTTCTATGGGAGGCACAATGCGGATTTAGACCTGGAAGAGGATGCACGGATCAAATGTTTTCTCTCCGCATGACCACGGAGAAGCTCCTGGCTGCTACCAGAAGATTTTCTGTGCTTTTGTGGATCTTCAGAAAGCCTTTGATAAGGTTGTAAGGAAGAAAATGTGGGAACTGTTGCAGGGGTACGGTGTAGATGGTCGTTTGCTAAGGGCTGTGCAGTCACTTTACTGTGACTGTAAAGCCTGTGTGCGGGTAGGGCATGACCTGTCACCCATGTTTAGCGCCCAAACGGGCGTAAAACAGGGTTGTGTCATGTCTTCCTGCTGTTCATACTGTATCTCGACAGCTGTTTACAGAAGCTGAAAGATAGCTGTTTGGGTGTAAAATTGGGTGACATAAAAGTAAATTGTCTGCTGTATGCTGATGATGCAGTGCTTATTGCACCATCAGAGGCAAAACTGCAGGCATTAGTCACGTGTATGAATGAGTATGAGGAATGTGAAATTGAAGTTCTCCGTTTGAATGCTAATAAAACTAAGGTTCTGGTATTTGAAAGGGACGAAGAGAGAACGAAGGTGTGAAATATGGGTCAATCAGGAATGTCTAAAATAGGCAAATCTAATTGTATACTTGGGGAGTGCTTTTAGCCAGGATGGAAAATGTGATTTTGATGTGGACACGCGTGTCGCTGCCAGGAACAAAGTCAATAGAATAGAATAGAATAGAATAGAATATTTTTTTATTCAATATAGATTACATGTGTAATACTTATTGAAAGTCATTTTTTACTTTACCACTGGTTCGAAAAAAAAACCTCTGTCCTGGGAAGAACCAGCAAGAAACCCAGCGGGATTTTTTTTTAAAGCAAATTTTACAATAATGGTTGTACTAACTATATGTGTATGTATATATATGTATAATGGTGCCCTGAGTGCGTTAGTTAAAAGGCAAGGCGTAGTAAAGAGTGCACGCCTTGCAATACATAACGCAGTGTTGGTACCGACTTTGTTATATGGCAGCGAAACCTGGGTATGCCAGAAGAAGTATAAAAGCAAGTTGAATGCAGTGGAGATGCGATCTCTTAGTAAAATGCACGGCGTTACCATGGCCGACCGAAAGCGAAACGAAGAAATTCGCAAAATGGCAGGTTTAAAATATCAACTTATCACAAAAATTGATAAGGGCGTGCTTAGATGGTTTGGGCACGTTGAGCGAATGAGTGAAGACCGAATGGTGAAGAAAATATATAGCGCGAAAGTTGATATTAAAAGGTGTCGAGGTAGACCGAGACTAACTTTCGAAGACCAGGTGAGCAAATTACTCGAAGAGGGGAGGGTCAAGAGTACTCGGATACCTAGACGTGCATGTATGAAGAAGATAATGAATCTGAAAGAAGCGAAAGAGGTATGTAAGGATCGTGACACTTGGCGATCTGTTCTCTCTGGCTACCCCGTCAGGGATTGTGCGTGAAGATAAGTTAAGTAAAGCTCTTATTACTGCCGGGGTTGACCTACTATTAATTTCAATAGCTTGAACCAATTTGCTGAACGTGTCTATCAGGGTTAGAAAATACTTGCCTTCTATCGAAAAGGTATCAAAAAATTTCTTGGAATGGTTTAGACTGGGTTTGAGTCAATTGAAGTTGAGGTTGTAGGGGTTCACGGTCGTACTTCATTTTTTTGCAGACTTCACATAAGTTTATAATTCTCGCTACCGTTTGTTGTTGAGTAGAACGTTCGCCTCAAATGTACTTATGTTTCCCTAATGCCTCTATAGCAATTTTTACCTAAATTATATTTAAGAACTACTTCTCATTGCTCATTTTCATCTTCTACATAGACTATTCACTTTATACATTCATAAAATTTAACACTATCCTTTTTAAATGATTGCGTTGTGACTTCCGAAAACTGCTTGCGGTGTATGATATCTTCGAAATAAAAAAAAATAATTTTAGGTCTAATATACTCTTTGTTTTTTTCTGTTTATCCCTAGACAAGTTTTTAACCGAACATTCATTTATGTTCCAGGTATGAACGAGTATTTGATTTGGTTTCGCATCAATCGCTTCCTGGAGAATTAAGATTCCTGCTGTGTCTATGTCTTTAGCCGAATGTACTGTATTGTTACTACTGTGTCCTTCAGAAGCTGTGGCGGTGCTACTATTTGGAGATGGTATCGGATATGGAGATTGTCTACCATGTAAAGAGGGAATACTCAACGTTTCCAAATCGGATGATACTGTTACTACGTCCCCAGCCTGATTCGAATTACCTAGCTGTACAATTTTGAGACTACATTGCTCAAATGGCGTTGAAGTTTTTTTCGTTTTTGTCTATATTCACTTGCATAGAAACATCATCGTTATCAGTTAAGGCGTTAATCTTATTTCTAGATAAAGCATCAGCGTTACAATTTTGTTTCCCGTTCTTATAAACTAACTATATTTCGTAATCAAATTCCGATAGGCGTAACTTCTATCTAGTTAGTTTGCCATTCAGTTCATTAATGGGGTTTACCCGGCTAAAGGGCGATGATCGGTGTAAATTGTAAATTTTTTCCCATTTAAGTAAGGGCGGAAATGTTTGACTGCTCAAACGATTGCCAAAAGTTTTTTTTCTATTGTGCTGTATTTCGTTTCAGCATCGTTCAACGTACGACTTGCAAAGGCTATAGGCTTATCACTACCGATAGGTCCCTGGGATAGAACTGCACCGAGAGCAAAGTTCGACGTATCTGTGGTGAGAACGAACAGTCGAGAGAAGCCAGGATATTGTAAAAGTGGGGGCGTTTGTTAAAAGCTCTTTTCATCTTTCAAATGCGTCTATATATTCTTTTGTAATTTCAATTTTGGTTTTCTTTTTTAGGCAAGAGGTAAGCGGTTGTGTAAGTTTAGCGAAGTCTTTAATAAATTTTCTGTAATACCCTACTAATCCGAGAAAAAAATTTAGGTGGCTATACGCGGTAATGGATATTTTAGTACTGCTTTAATTTTTCGTCATTTGGTTTCAAACCCTCTTTTATAATAGTATGATCTAGATATAGAACTTTTTTCTCTAAAATTCACATTTATCAAACGTGACTTTTAAACTGGTTTCTCTGAGATGGTCGAAAATATTCCTTTTTTTTTTCAATATGTTCCTGAAGACTAGCCGAATACACAATTATGTCATTGAGGTACACTAAGAAATGGAGACCTTGGAGGCCTCTTAAGATATTATCCATTGCTCTTTGGAAAGTTGCAGGGGCTGTCTTTAATCCAAACGGCATGCGTTTGAATTCATAGTGACCGGATTGAGTTGTGAAAGCTGTTTTTAGCATATTAGTTTCATTAACTTCTAGTTGGTGGTAGCCACTTGCCAGGTCAAGGGTACTAAAATATACAGATTTGCCTAACTTATCAAAAAGGTCAGTTATATTAGGTAACGGGTATTTATCGTCTATTGTATTCTCATTTAATCGCCGATTATCTATAAACATTCTTAATTTAGGCTGCCCAGATGCATCTGATTTTTCGGGGACTAAGTGCGCTCCAAGGTGAGTGAGAATTTTGAATAACGTTATCTTGAAAAAGTTTTTGTACTTCTCTTTGTACTTCCTCATTTTGGGAAGGTGGGTGGCGATACGGTCTCATATATATATATAGCATCTTCGTTAACTGTTCTAATATTATGTTTTACCTGATTTGTAAAAGAAAGCGGAATTTTCTCACTATAAAATATGTCGCAGTATTCATAGCATAATTTAGTTATAGCTTTCCGTTCTTCTTCATTTGTATGATCTAATCGTAGTTTAATTATTTTTTTTTAAATCTCATCTATCTCGCAATCGGAATTTATCACATTTATGGCACACTCATCATTTTCAAATACATTTAACGGTTCTATAAATTTAATATTAGCTTTTTCATTCGACACATTTTGAATAATGGTTTTGGCAAAGAAATTGTCACAGATAAGGGCACATGGCATACGAACTCCCTCACTAAATTGTGTAAAATCAATGATTGCGTCCCCGTTTTGTAAGTTGGTGGGTATTTTTACTCGTGTTTCCGATCTTGGTTCTAAATTAATTTCATAAAGTGGATTATAAATTATTGGAATTTCAGTATTAGGTGTTCGTAAAATTTGTTGGTTCATATTGATACTGGCTACCAATTTTTTTAATATGTCTGACCCAATAAGGCCGTCGTATCTACCGTCCACATCGTATATGTAAAATTTATGTGCAAGAGTATTTTTGAATGTTTTTAAAAGCGGCATAAAAATTATTTCATCATGCATGCTTTGCGCATGGGTACTAACAACTGTGAAAGGTTCATTGTATTTCAATTCACCAAAATATTGGTTAGCCTTGGCAGAACTAATAAAGAATTTACTGCTTCCGGTGTCTATTAGAAATTTCGAATTTATTTGGGGAATTACTATATGAGGTAATTTTAAAATGCTATCGCAATAATTAAGAAGGATCATTTTGGACGGCATCGTAAAATTTTCAGGTACTGCATTATCTTCATTATTAACTTCATTAAATTTTTCTAGATATTGACCTTCAAATGAAGGGTCTTCTACAAAACCATCATAGTGGTCGTAGTAGTAACCGTCATTATTATCGTGAGAGAAATCATGACATGATGTTGAAGGTTCCTCGCTAAAGAACAAATCATTCGTCGTCATGTTTTGCCTGATTGGTGCGGTACGCATACGATTTTGTATGCCGAATTTGAATTGGTTTGGTTGCTGTTGTATGCCGTATTTAAATTGATTAGGCTGTTGTTGAAAGCCGTATTTAAATTGATTAGGCTGTTGTTGAAAGCCGTATTTAAAATGATTAGGCTGTTCTTGATTCTGCATACCGTATTTTTGAGCTTGATGTTGGGGAATACCAAATTTAAACTCTTCCACCAACTTGGAATGGTGCTCGTGGTTGTTGGGTAAATTGATGATTGAAATTACGTGGCATTGAATTTTGTGGTGATGCAAAATGGTAGTTTTGTTGAGGTGCTGTGAATTTATTCGTATGAATGAAATTAGGCCTATATCCTATCTGGTTATTGGGTACACCAAACTTGAAATTACTACTATTATTATTATTGTTTGGTGTCAAGAATTTATAAATGCAGTTAGTCTCACGAAACATTGCAGCGCTAATTGATGAACTGGTTTGGTTTTATTGTTTTTGGCGTTATACTGAGCTAAGAAGTTAATTTCCTCTGTGACTATACTTAAAGCGATCTCCAAAGTAGAACAACCTTTGAGTCGGCCAAATCTAATAAGGTCTTCGGGTAAATTGTACAAAAATACGTTCAAGGCGGTATTATTATATATAATTATTTTGGCTGCCTTTATTCCTTTATCACAATGTCTTTGGACTTTAGCAAATAAAGAACTATTTACATTTTGTATTCTAGTACAAAACTGAATAAATGACTCTCCTTGTTTGATTTTTAGAGATTCTAGTTCGATAGCAATACATTCCTCTAAACGGGGGTCACCGAAATGCTTGGTCAAAATTTCTTTCAAATCCTCCCACGTACTTAAACTAGGGTTATCAGTAAATAAAGTCGCAGCTCTACCACTAAGCTTACTACTTAAGGCATGAAATCTATATAAATTTTGAATCGGAGTATTGTCGCCTCCTGAATTTAACAAAACATGTTCACATTTTGCCATGAATAAATTGAGTAATTTTTCATCTCCATCGTATCTAGGAATTAAATCTGAAATATGTACTGGAATAACAGTTACTGCCATTTTTATTTAAACTATCTTACTTAATCTAACTTAAACTATTAACAAGAATATTATCAGCCTATTTTGTGCCAACAAAATCAGATAATTGCAAATAATTTGGCCCGACGATTTTAGTTCGAAAAATGCGGAAAAGAATGGGATAAATGTAAACAGGAATTGAAAAGGTTTACTCACAGTAGGTTCAATCCCATGTCCTCCAGTTGATTCTGACCACTCCGATACTGCCGATGATACAATGCGCGTAATCGATTGATTTGGGAAAAGATAGCGCGCGCGTCGCGGGGTTATTTGTTAGGTTCGAGGATATCCGAATCTGACTGCCATACTGACGCTTAAACCGATTTTGGGGTCCGAAAGGCGTTAGCACGACAGCAGAATATATACGGATATGCTACCGGCTGCGCCATTTAAATTGCGACGAACCTCGTCTTTCACACAGTCACACAGTTTCACGACAGTCTTTTTAAAAACACAATTTAAAATATAAAATGATTTAATGTTCTTTCGAAGGTGGTTAGTTACATAATGAATTAATATTAACGTTAATAAAATAAGTCTAGTACAATTATCATATCGTCTTAAATTACTTTAGAATTATCACTCGAGTTCTCACGCATATGCTAATGTGGCTATTTGTAAAATCGAGCCAGGGACGGATTGAGGCGATATAACTAGGTATCTTATAAGATTTTTGTCTTCTTAGAGAAAAATATGGTACTCCTTTTTTTATAAGATAGGGTGACAAACGAGCACACAGTCCACCTGATGGTGAGTGGTTGCTGTAGTCCATAGACATCTACATTTATCCACGTTTGCGAATCAAAATGCAGATGCGTTGTCACCCGTGAGGACTAAGATGGAATGCCTCTTTTCCAGTAAAAAGGGTCTCCGGTTCTCTACACTCACCAGATGAAACACAGCAGTGTTAAGCTGCTATTTGACGCTGGTATTCTGTAAGAGCGTGGTCCTTCCCCGGTCGAGCCGACCCATTCACGCTACAACTATACTACCAATATAGCTGCAGCATGGCTCTACCACGTATAAAACTCATTTAACTTTATTAAAAAAAGTAGGCTGCAAGAACATCCAGCGGTTAGCCTACTCCTCCAACGCGATAAGGCAAAAATAAAAAAGAGCTCCTATTTATTATTTGTAAACGTCGTATATTATTTAAATTTAGCAGGGAATAATCTAACGATATGTAGTTTTAATTTTCAAATATCGTTCCTCTTAATTTAAAAGAAGTCAGACAAGCAACTTCATTCACTTTGGGACAAAAAGTCTTAATTGCGATTTCAGGTAATTATTAACCACGTGCTCAACGGCGGCGTAAAACATTGTAAGGTAAAATGCATATTTCATTAATAACAAAAAAGTGGTTGGCAGTGACATCGAAAGCTGCGGGATTAAATCATGAAAGTATAAAACGTTTAGGATGAGGGAAATCAAATAAAAATAATTTAATTTTCTACATTACAAGCAGCAACGACGTTCAAGTCATTAATTGCTTATTGTAAATTAATTGTACAATCTTAGTCTGATCGAAATTAAGTTTATAATCTAAAAAAAAAATAAGGTTTAGGTTTACAAATACTATATCTTCAGTCTTAAGAAAAATATTGTTTACTGCTATTGCTAACGAGCTTTTCGAAATATTATTTAACACAATTAATTTACACAATATTTCAATAAATACAAATAATTATTTTACATACTACCTTTAAGTAATTATATAAATGAATTTATATATAAAGGTACTACAATGACTAATACACAACTAAATCAAAATACCAAGATTATGCCAAATTCAATGTTTCTTCTTCCAATAAATGAAGATGAAGTTAAAAAAGAAATTATTAGCCTAAACAATACTAACTCCGAGGGTTTTGACGGAATCTGTACGAGAATTATTAAAGAATGTACTAAAGAGCTTGTGCCCATCTTAACACACCTTATAAACCTCTCATTCTCAATGGGTATTTTTCCTGAGTTGCTGAAGCAATCTATTGTCAAGCCTCTGCACAAAAAAGGTGCAAAAGATGAGGTCAGCAACTATCGTCCCATTACTTTAATTCCAATCCTATCTAAGATATTTGAGAAATGCATGCATCAAAGAATAATGAACTACTGTAACACGTATAATATTATTAATAAAGAACAGTTTGGATTTCAAAAGGAAAAGTCCACAACATTAGCAATCTTCACTCTAGTTAAAACAATATTAAATAATTTAATTGACGGATATTTGACCACAGGACTATTTTTTGACATGTCAAAGGCTTTTGATTTTGTTGATCACAAACTTTTATTAAATAAATTAGAATCAATAGGAATAAGAGGACCCACTTATCAGTGGCTAAAATCCTACTTAAACAATCGAAGTCAACGCGTAGTAATCAGCAAGTTAGTAGGCGACGAAGTTTTATCTTACGCTTCTGAATCAAAAATTGTTGTGCTGTCCCGTGTGGTATCCCCCAAGGAAGTGTGCTAGGGCCTCTAATGTTTATTTTATATATCAACGATATAACGGTAGTGACAAATCATAAATGTGTTTTGTTCGCCGATGATCTATCTATTATTGTGACATCTGATAAAAACTCTATACACGATCACGAAACTGATATAAATAAAACAATTGACAACGTTATTAAATGGCTAAACGTAAACAATTTAAAACTAAATCTAAATAAATCACATTTTATCCAATTTAATCAATCTAAACATAAACAATTAAATTTTAAGCTAAATATTAATAAAATAAAGGAAATAAGGTCTACCAAGTTTCTAGGAGTAGTGATAGACCAGGACCTAAACTGGAAATTACATATAGAGTCTTTGTGTAATCGTATTAATAGTTTTGTATATGCCCTTAACAAAATGAGAAAAGTGACAAACTTACAAACGGCTCTTATTACATACCACGCGTATATAGCTTCCATTTTGCGCTACGGGATAATAATGTGGGGAAATAGCACAAATATACAAAAGGCGTTTATAGCTCAAAAAAAGTGTATTAGAGCTATCTCTGGAATATCGCCTGGCATATCCTGTAGAACAGCTTTTGCAAATCTCAACATACTTCCGCTGTCGGCACTATATATTTTTGAAATAAGCTGTTCCGTGAAGAGAAATATCAATTTGTTTATGAAAGCAAGTGACATGAACACAAGATTGAAGCGAAATCCTAATAGACTTGTGTTAGACGTTATCCCAAGGTCAGCTAAATACCATAAAAGTTGCCTAAAAATGTGTTTAACGATATATAATATAATTCCTAATGACATCAAAAATTTAAATATTAATCAATTTAAATCAAAATTATTTAAGTGGCTCATTGACAGAAAAATAAATGACATTAAAGACTTTATTGACATCAATCCCTAATACTATTCATGTTATATTACATATTTTAATTTATCTTTAATTGAATGTAATTTATTGTAATGAGACTTTGTGATATCATTTTTATGATTATACAAGATAATAATATTAATTTTGCATGCTATTTGTAATAGCGAGACATGTGCACCTTTTTAACATGTACCACCTTTATATACCATGTTCTTACGCAAATAAAAATTCTGATTCTGATTCTGATATTTATTTTTATTTTATTCTTTATTGTACACACTATAAGTTGGTAACAATTATTAAATATTTAAATAAGATGTACAAAGGCGATTAACCATAATAAGAGTTCTCTTGCAGCAAACTTATTGGCAAATAGAAATAATTTTATATATAAAGCAAGTAGGTAGCAGCGTGCGTACTTAGTAATTAACATAACACTACTTAACAGAAATTGGCTATAAATTACAGTTTTAAGTTTATAGATAATTTTTCTTTACTCTGCTCCGAAATATATTAAGAGAAGAGCTAGCACGTATGCCATGTGGAAGTGAGTTCCATAGCTTGACCGCTCTTACAGTAAAGGGTACAACAAATCGGCTTGTGAAATGAGGAGTTTTGAGAAACAGCTGTTTAGTGGTCCGGCACTAAGTTTCACGAGGTATAAGATACTCAAAAACGTTCGCGGAGGTATGGAGGTATGAATGAGGTATGAGGTGGAAATATGATTTCAATATAAAAATATTATCATCATCATCATTACAGCCCTTCACAAGTCCACTGCTGAACATAGGCCTCCCCCAAAGAATGCCACAAAGCACGGTCCTGAGCCACCTGCATCCATCGACTTCCTGCATGTCTTACCAGGTCGTCACTCCATCTTGTGGGGGGACGCCCTACACTTCGCCTACCGGTACGAGGCTGCCACTCGAGAACCTTTCTTCCCCATCGGTTGTCGGTTCTTCGAGCTATATGGCCGGCCCACTGCCACTTCAGCTTACTAATCCGTTGGGCTATGTCGGTTACTCTGGTTCTACTGCGGATATCCTCATTCCTAAGTTTATCACGCAGTGAAACTCCGAGCATAGCCCTCTCCATAGCTCGTTGAGCAACCTTGAGCTTCCTCATACGGCCAGCAGTGAAGGACCACGTCTCAGTTCCGTAAGTCATCACTGGCAACACGCACTGGTTGTACAATTTTGTTTTAAGGTTTTGAGGTATTTCTGACGAGAAGATGTGTCGTAGCTTCCCGAACGCTGCCCAGCCGAGTTGAATCCGTCGATTGACCTCTCGGTCGAAGTTGGACTTACCTAGTCGGACTATTTGTCCCAGGTAAACATACTCGTCAACAACTTCGAGCTTAGTGCTCCCAACAACTACCGGCATAGGTGTGACATGGACATTAAACATAATCTTTGTTTTGTCCATGTTCATCTTAAGACCTATACGTTGGGAGACACTATTGAGGTCATTGAGCATAGCGCTTAGTTCCTCCAGCGATTCTGCCATGAGGACTATATCGTCGGCAAATCGAAGGTGAGTGTTGTACTCGCCATCGATGTTAATTCCGTATCCTTTCCAGTCCAGAAGCTTGAAAACGTCTTCCAATGCAGCGGTGAAGAGTTTCGGGGATATAACGTCACCCTGTCTTACACCTCTCTGCAGTTGGATAGGTTTCGTACTCTGGTTCTGTACTCGGATAGCCATCGTAGCTCTTCTGTACAAACACTTCAGCACTTCGATATACCGACAGTCAACTTGGCACCGCTGAAGGGACTGCAGCACCGCCCAAATTTCGACGGAATCAAAGGCTTTCTCATAGTCCACATACGCCAGACATAGTGGCAAATTGTACTCTTCGGACTTCTGTACAATTTGCCGTAGGGTATGTATGTGGTCTATGGTGCTAAAGCCCTTTCGGAAACCGGCTTGTTCGGGAGGCTGGAAGTCATCAAGTCTGCGCGCGAGACGATTCGTAATGACTCTCGAATACAGCACGTAGATGCGGCTCAGAAGGGAAATCGGTCTGTAGTTCTTCAAGAGAGCGTTGTCACCTTTCTTGAAGAACAAGACCACCGCACTTCTGCTCCACGCCTCCGGTGTAATGCCACCATGGAGGACGGAATTAAAGAGCTTCTGAAGGACTTCAAGTACCGGTTTTCCACCCGCTTTCAGAAGCTCCGCTGTAATTCCATCCTCGCCTGGGGCCTTGCCGTTTTTAAGGTCCTGGAGAGCCATTCTAATCTCGCTCAGACTGACGTCCGGGATATCTTCGGAATAGTGTCGGATAAGACTCGCTCTTGGATCGTTACTCACACTTGCGTGTGGCTCCAACGATGACGTGTACAGCTGCCCATAGAACCTCTCAATCTCACTCAAAATCTCAGGTGCCCCGGAAACGATGCTGCCACATTCGGTCTTCAGCTTCGACAGTTGGCTCTTTCTGGCAGACAGATCTCTGGCAAAGACTTTGGAGCCTTGGTTCCGCTCGATCGCTTTTTCAATACGAGCTGTATTGAAGTTGCGTAAGTCTTGCCGCATGCATTTAGAGATCTGTCTGTTCAGTTGCCTGTATGCTGTCAAATCTGTTGAAGAATGTAGCCTCATCTCCCGTCTAACAGCCATGAGATTAAGAGTGTGATCGGAGAGTTTTTGTGTTCTTCTGCGGCGGGTCTTGCAGAACTTAGCTCCGACCGCATGGACAGTTTCCACGAGCTTGTCATTCATATCGTCTACTTCATTGCAGTCTTCTAGGCACTGAAAACGGTTTTGTAACTCGAGCTGAAAGGTTTCGGGACTTTGGATTAGAGCACGAGGGGGACGGAGCGTTGACTTCATCAGACGAGACCTCTCCAACTTAACATTTAGGTTCAGTGTGCCTCTAACCATTCGGTGATCGCTGCCGGTTTTCACCCTCGCGATCACTGAGACATCACTGAACAGTTGTCGTCTGGTCGTCATAATGAAGTCAATCTCATTTTTTGTCGAACCGTCGGGGCTCGACCAGGTCCACTTCCTGTGGGGCCGCTTCTTGAAGAAAGAGTTCATCATAAAGAGTCCCTCTTTCTCCATGAAGTCGGCCAGCTGCTGGCCCCTTGGGTTCCGTTGCCCTATTCCAAATTTCCCTACTTTCAGCTCACCGTTCTCTCTTGTGCCTAGTTTTGCATTGAAGTCTCCCATTAACACCGTATATTGGGTTTTGGAGGAATGCATGGCTCTAGAGATATCCTCATACATTTCCTCCACCTCCTCATCGGGGTGTGCCGAGGTTGGTGCGTAAACCTGTATGACCTTCAGCGAATACCGTTTGGTGATTCTGAGTATAAGGTACGCAACCCTCGTCGACACACTCCCGATCTTTACAACGTTGTTAACGAGAGACTTGTGGACGATAAATCCGACACCTCCTTGGGACAGATGGTCGCCCTTCCGGTGATAGAGCAAGTTGCCGGATTCGAGGATTACCGTGTCCTCCCCCTCTCTTCGGACTTCGGATAATCCTATAATATGCCAGCGCAACTTGTCTATCTCTTCTTCCAGCTCCACGATCTTCTCGTCAGTCCTCAGGGTGCGTGCGTTGTACGTTGCCAGGTCGAGTCGTCGTAGGTGGCAACCGAACCTCCACCGGAGATTCTTAGCACCCCCTGCCCCGCCGTTACCATGGTCGCCACCGTAGCCATATAAAAATATTATATAGTATATTAATTAGTTTATTATTTATTAGGTTACATACGTTTTTTATTACGATTTTACCATTGCAGCCTATCAAAAGCTTACTGCTGAACATAGGCTTCGCCCATAGATTGCCCAATAGAGGGGTTATTGGGCATAGTTGCCATGTTAGACAAACGGGTCGCAGTCGCAGATTTTTTATTCAGCTTTTATCAGGAAGATGCTGTTGCCCATCCCCTGGTTCAGTGTTCATCAGTCGGGAAGATATGTAGCAGTAGACATTGTTACACCGCCACTACATGGTAGTTTACATTCATTTATTTTTATTCGATTAGATTATGTAGCATGTAGATAAAATTATAAGCTACAATATTATATCTTTTATGAGATCTGCATATTTTTATAAGTGATACTTAAATTCTCTCTCCCTTACACTCCTACCCTTTTCTATTTAAATACAGTAAAAATAATTTATTGAGGTTTGTTCAACACTTTCATAAAATATGTAATTTCATTGAATAAAACAATTTAAACGGATTTCATCGCATTAAATTAACTTATTTTCAATTCCCGCTGTGTCGAGTGCTTTATAGCACCCACGTCATGGTGGAGGGGGGGGGGTGGGGGGGGTTACTGATATATTTGAGGTCCCAATATCATAGTTCGCCCAGCTACCTCCAGTTATTGATTATTAATTTTTGGACCGACCGACGCAGAACGAGCTTACAGTATCTTAAAGTCTTACAGCGGTATGCTTGGGTTTGGATTTAATTTTGTTAATTATCGGATCCCAAGCAGATGGCAGCATCCATCCATCTTCTCTATTGAAATTAGAATGTTTTTTAGGAATCGGTGTTATTTTGCGAGAATTTGTAATTTATTAAATCTAATAACTAAAAAAAAGTTTTTCATAAAATTATGTTCCTATAACTAACTTGTAATTACTTCAAGAAATTATTTACTATTGCTTCTTTGAAAGTACGATTATGGTAAATACAACTAATGTGGAAAATATATAAAGATAACTGGAAAAGAGTTGGACAACTGGCCTAATCTATTTAGCTCTGTTTGCAACGAAAGCTTTCCATTCGTGTTTTGGCAGCTAAACTTAGTGTTTTAGGTTGGTTTTTTCTCTATGCAAAGACGACGCAGGCAAAGGCATGTTCCGATGCGTCACTAAATTCGTGTAGATCGACAACATATTTTTCATTACACCCTATCCTTCGAGGGATTTCAAATTACTGAATTTCATTCATATCGCTCCGAATTTTTCGCCATTCATATTGTATGCCATCTCGTACTTTTTCATCCCAAGAAATATTTTACTTTGAATAAAATTATGTTTACGGATTTTATCGCGTTTAGTTTACTTAGTTTTACTTCCCGACGTTTCGGGTGCTTAACAGTCACCCATTGTCACGGGGAAGACCGAAATATTTGACGTCCCGATGTCTAGGCTACCTTCAGTTTTTGATATTTTACTTGAATATTTTACTTACTTAAAGTTAAAAATACTATTTCAAAATGGATATTTTGAAATAATATTTTTAACTTTATTGAAAAAGGCATCAACCGGCCTAATGGATCGCATAACTTTAGAAATTTCCGAAATCGAACGTCTTTTGGTGGGCTTATTTTCTGTAGTAGACATGTTACAACAGAAGTTAAATGTATATTTTTTATTGAACCAATCGATTATGAGAGTCCCCGTTACGTGTTCCGTTTTAAAATTAAAAATATATTTTATTCTTTAATCTGACCTTTTTGTTAGCTACGAAGCAGTTCGTTGTTGTTTTCTTAAAGTTAACACTTACATTGTAATAATTTGTTTAAGTCAACGTCAACGTCAACGTATTACTTTGCTAAATACTGTTCCATGGACGAGATCATCCATATAAAAAGCCTATTTTAAATCCGTTGATGCTTCCGGGCCTGTTCGTGTCATGCTAGCTGTTTTAATGTCATCACTGCTAAACATTTTGAAGCCTTTGTGGCATTATATAACTGTGCTAAGTTGATATGATTGTAAAGGCTGTTACGGTGACTCTCTCCAAATAATTTTAATAAGGTTGGTCTTGTTAATTTATGATGATCTGTCGATACGTTCTCTCAATATCTGCGGTGGTGCATATTTATATTGATGCCATTTTAATAATACGCATTGTAAATCTTGTTGCAAATTAGAAACTTCATACGTAAGTCATTAAGACTATATCCACTTGAAGTTTTAGCTGATGCGTTATAAGCGACTCGGAGGCTTGTGGTAATTTTTTAAAAATTATTTTGCTACTTTTTGACAGTGCATATTTTTCTTTCCTTAATATTTTTGCTAGAGTTAATGTAATTTTTGTATTTAAATTAATACAATTTTTAAATTACCTTGCGAAATCAATTTTTATTGATTAGTCATAAAGATGATTGTAATGAATTGTATAATCATTTCAACGAAATAAAAATAAAAATTACTCAGCATGCGCTACACCGTGGTGAGGTAGATAACACTCCTATATTATATGACCATCCGATTGTTTCATATGATTCAATTGTTCATATTATTTAATAAAGGCTTTATTTTCTTCCTTGTTTCTATTTTATTTTCCGCAAAATCATTCTGTTCACAAATTTCTAAATTCCAAAAATGTGCAATTGCTATTGACTTTGTTGATCCAAATTTTAATAATTTCTAGTTTTAAGGGTAACCTAACCTCATAACGAGCTATATCTAAAGACAACTGTAGATATTCTGTTACAATATTTCCGAATATTTTCAATTTCGATTGTGATAACATAACATTAAAAATTTAAAATGTTTTAACACTACCATACAGCAACCACCCTAGCTACGTTTGTTGTGCGATAGGCTAACATGATCATAGAATGAATATCAGCACCGAAGAGTAAGTCCACGGGACGACTGTAATAAAACTCAGGATCAACCAAGTTTATGTTTTCTATTAATGACCACGATGATTTGCGAACGATTGATTTGGCAAATTTTTAATTAGAACGGTCGACGGTCCGAAAGAAGCTTCGAAACTACCTTATAACGCATGTCATCCAATCTAATAAGATTGGATGCCATGTAGGTACTTCTGTTAAGTTACGCGAACATAGTGCCTATGACTTACTCTGACGAAACGTTGTGCTAACGTAAAGCCATTGCCAAGCGTGACGCCTGTGACCTATGTGGTGCTTGCATCCCCCATACCGTTGA
The DNA here is from genome assembly GCA_033319125.1 of Parnassius glacialis. NCBI lineage: Eukaryota > Metazoa > Arthropoda > Insecta > Lepidoptera > Papilionidae > Parnassius > Parnassius glacialis. Next base: position 44,473,836 of record JAVANC010000016.1, read on the forward strand.
CGGAGACTAATATTTCAGCTTTGGGTAATAACCAAGCAATGGTAGGTTTACGGAGTTGCTGGTAAACTCATTATCACGAGGTATATTGTTACGTCGGTGCAAACATTCTTTTGGCCATACTGTCTCGAAACTATTGGATTGTTTCTGCTCGTCGAGTGACCCGACAAGTCACATTTTGGTGCACAAAATATTAAGTCGCGGGCTCGCGCTACGCAACCTTTCATGGCGGACTTACTATCCGATCGAATCACATGTGCTAGACGTTTCCTCGATGTTGGTACGGACTTTGCTGGCTCATTCCACATTAAAACAAGCAACTTGTGTGTATTTAAAATTGAAAAAATCTTATTTATGAGTCTTCGTTGGTTTAGCTACTAAAGCGGTTTATCTGGATGTTGTGACGGTTCTATCGGTCGAGGCCTTTGTAGTGGTGTTCACACGCTTTGTTTCACGGAGAGGAGTTCCATCCTTAGTAAGGTCTGATTGCGGAACTAGCCATACGGGAACGGATAAATATCTTAAATAGTTATTTATATTTTTACGAAATAAGCGGTCGGAGTTAGAACGGAAATTGGCCCCTGAAAATATCACTTGGCTTTTCAATGCTCCAAGCAGTTCGAATCCGGTTTGTTTGAGGCGGCTGTTAAATCCGCTAAGACGCATTTAACACGTGCTCTCAGCAACGTGAAGGTCACGTTCGAAGCGCTCACAACGTTTTTTACAAAAGTAGAGGTGATTTTGAACTCTCGCATGCTGTGTCCTCTAAGTACTGATACGGCTGATCTGGATGTCTTGACACAGGGTTATTTTTTGATCGGACAGCCCTTGGTAGCACTTCCGGAATACACATATGCGGATGTAAATATGTATCGTCTTACACGGTATCAGTAAATTAAAAAATTACCACAGCAATTTTGGACTAGATGGAAAAATAAATATTTACGTACGTTATAGCAACGCACAAAATGTACGTCGTTGCCTAAACCTCTAAAAATTGACGATTTGGTTTTAATTAAGGAAGACTTTCCGCCTCTTCTTTGGAAACGGGGACGAATAGTAAAGTTGTTACCCGGTAAATACGGTTTTGTTAGAATTGCGGAAGTTAGTACTCAGAAAGGGATTCTGCTTAGGCCCCTTTCTAAATTATGTAGGTTACCTCTGAGGGATTAGGTAACCAAGAGTGAGGTATAATGTTACATTAAAATGTGTAAAGCACCTTAGGTCTTACAATTTTCTTTGGCATACACGAGATAAACGCACACAAGTGATAATCCGCGCCGATTTTTGGACCTAGATGTATGTGTGTGCGTTTACCTCGCATAATATTATAAAATAAACTTGTTCGTTGTTTATTACATCCATGTTTGACAGATTTTTTCGATATTTTTTATAGGAATAGGGTGACAAACGAGCACACGGTCCACCTGATGGTAAGTGGTTGCAGTGACCCATAGACATCTACATTTATACTCGTTCGCGAATCAAAATGCAGATGCGTTGTCACGTGAGGACTAAGTTGGAATGCCTCTTTTCCAGTAAAAAGGGTCTCCGGTCCTCTACGCTCACCATACGAAACACAACAGTATTAAGTTGCTATTTTACGCTGGTATTCTGTGAGAGCGTAGTCCTTCCCCGGTCGAACCGACCCATTCTTGCTACAACTATACTACTAATACAGCTGCAACATGTTTATTGTTCTTGATGGTTGTTCTAATAATTATTGTTCTAAATATTATTATAGACCAATTTCACAACTGAAAATGGACACACTTAGGAACATACCTTGAAACCAATTCCTAAACTATCTGTATAGATAGGAACAACACAGAGCGTCTAAGCTTCAATTTCATTCAATAACTTTAACATACGTTACCACGTACACAACATACCGATGAAAATAAAAAGCTTATTTGTTTTAATATGAATGTTTTAATATTCATGCTTCTTAGAAAAACTAATAAACATAATGTAATTCATATTTTCTGCTCAACTTACGGTACTCCGCTTGTACTCAACCGGCTTTACCGCGAGATGCATTTTAAGTAGGATCGTAAAACTACTTCAACAATGCGCCAACATTCGAACAACTCACTTCAAGCTGCTGTTTGCCTGAAATTAATCGACAGATTTATGTTTGATATATATTTTTATAAAAACTGTACTACTGTAACTGTACTCACGCCTCTTTCCCGTACGGGTAGGCAGAGACCACTTCTTTCCACTTGCGACGATCCTTACAGCTTGTTTCGCTTCGTCCACTTTCATTATTCCCTTCATACATGCTCTTCGGCTTAGGGTATTTTTGACCTGGCCTTTTTTCAAGACGTCCCTGATTTGGCCTAGAAACGTCCGCCTAGGTCTACCTCTTCCAACACTTTCATTCACACTCGCCTTATACACCTTTTTCGTCAATCGGTCTTCATTAATACTCTCGACATGGCCAAACTATCTCAGCATACCTTTCTCAATTTTTGTCACTATATCTTCTTTCAGACTTTTTTATCCAGCTGCATTTTTTATCCTGCCTCTCAGTTTAACTCCTATCATACTTCTTAACGCTCTCATCTCAACTGCATTTATTCTGCTTTCATGTTTCTTCTGTCATAGCCAACTTTCCCTTCCATACATGAGTGTCGGAACCAATACCCCCCCATGCACAGCCAAAGAGCCTTGTTAGACATCTTCCGACTGCTCATAAAGGAGTGCAAAGCTCCATTCACCATGTTTCCTGCATTCATTCTTCTTTCGATATCACTTTCACACTTTCTATCTCTCGTAAACTATGAACCCAGATTTACAAACTCCTTCACCTGTTCAATTTATTCATCTCCAATCACGATATTGCAGTCTGTCACTGCCTCATCTCTTTCAAACGCCCATTACTTTCATCTTATTTACATTCATCTTTATTCCCTTTCTAACAAAAGCTCCACTCATAGCAGTTACCATCTCCAGCAACTCTTCGGCCGAAGACGCAAGTAGTACTTGGTCATCAGCATACAGAAAACGTTTGACGAGTAACTCATTCTTTCTAAACCCACTTTCATTGTCTTTTAAATCTGTCAAGCAATTTTCCAGAACAGATTAAACAGCCACGGTGACACTACACATCCCTGACTAACACCTTTTTCAATATTAAACCATTAAGTGTATGCCCCGTTTATCCTTACACAAGCACTACAATCCCAATAAAGAAATTGCAATGCTCGTACGAGGATACTGGTCACACCGTTCACGGACAGTGCTGACCACAATTCATTCCTCACCACTCTATCATGTCTTTTCTAGAAAACTGTACTATAAGTACATATTTCTTAAAATGTCACAAAATAACGTTTATTTCTATTTTCATATGTCATTAACATTCATTTTTCAATCAATTTTTTATCTATATGATCATAGAGCAAAACGGGCCACAGCTTTTCCCCGATACGGAACTGTCTGCCATTTCTTGGGGGAGGAAATCTGCGCACACAAAAACAATCGTCTCTCACTACGAAACTTAGACGTAGCAATTAAAAAAATAAACTTACAATTTCACATGACACATTATCGCTCGGTGATAGCGATAACTTGAATACAGACTTGGATAAGTCACTCGAGCAATCTGCATATTGCATGAAGGCGAACGGCCTGTATTAGTCAACATATCCGAAACAACACGAGGGATATTATAATTCAAAAAAAATTCAATAGCAATATTGTGATTACAAATTACTTATTTATGATTGAAAACACCATCTTTTAAAAGAAATATTTAAAAATTGTAAGTGGCAGATATCTTTTTGCAGCAAAAAACTGAACAATTCGGAATTTTTGTAGGACGTCGATTCGACTTAGTGTAATGAGCAATGCGGTTGCGACTGTTTTTATTGAACGCATAGGAACAGGTAGATTTAAACATTGCCAGAGGGGAACGCCAGTGTTGATCTATGACACATGAGTAAAGAAATTGTACAGAGGCAAAACTTCTAGCGAGCTGTCAAAGTTTTTACATATTTTGATAAGATTCGCACAAGAGGATAAAATTAAATAAACAAAATGTTTATCAGATTTTCTTATATACTCAAGATAGAATATTTTTTATAAAGTTCTAAAAATTCTAAATATTTTAATTTAAAATATTTGTTCTTCAACAATTTGTTTTTTTTTTTAAATTAAATAGTAAGTTATGAATCTAATGTAAAGTTTTTCAAATAATCTATTGGAAAGCACGCGCATGGCATAAATATAGTTTAGAAAACCCAAAAGTGCACGCTTCATGATTTTGCGTTTCATTAAATTTTGATGAAAAAGAAAATAAAAATAGTGACGATAATTTTTAAAAGAAAAAAATTGAGAAGCTGACTGACTTTCATTAATTACTTTGAAATGGTGTCGACTTCAATAACAAAAATTAACGAGGATCCTCCTTAGGACTTATGAAATCGTATTTAATACTATATATCTTAATCTATTGCTTACATTTCTATTAAGCAAGAGGACTCACTGACACATAGACTAACGGACGGTAGTTCATATATTTTTTCAATTAGATTTTTGTTATGTAATCTAAAGTTACTCAACTGGTAAATAAACTAATATTATAATTCAATTTCTGTCGTTATTGTAACTTTAGTAATAATATGGATTTGATGCCTAGCTAAAAGTGTAAGAACGATTTTATGTAGCGAATTTGAGGTGTGGCCATATATTGAGAGAGAATCTTGTACACGTTTTAATATTTCATTACCAATGATTCTATCGAGATCAAAATATTCACAAAGTTTTTACTCAAGCAATTCATACATTCATTTTAGTTCGCAAATTGGCTGAAACTCAAACAAGCACCATAATTTGTCAACAATTTAAGTGTTGGAAAAGCATTTCCAAATAAATATTTTCAAGGACTTTTTCTAGAATATACAGGATTTTACGAAGTGGTCCTCACAGTCTTTATTGTTGCCTTTTTATAACAAAAAAGATTTGAAAGGAGATCTTCTCGTCCAACAGCTTTTAACCACTCTTGCCGCCTGAAATAATAATAATAATAATAATAAAAATATGAACCTACGTATTTAATTTACCAATGTAATTATTCAATTATAAACATTATAAAAATAACTATTCAATCACCTATAGGTAGGTAGGTTACTTATAGGTGAGTCATTTATATACCACATTAAAAATAATAAATTATAATCAAGTTACTACTTACCTATTGGAGTCTTTGGGATAATTTAATAATATATATAATTCTATTTGTTCTATTATTGTTCGTACAAAAAGTACAGTAAACCATAACAACACTTTTTATATTTCATGTGACAGAAACAATTCTTTAAAAAATAAAATTTTACACTTATTATTCTTTACACAACCCTGAGTTTGAGCACAGGCCGAGCCAGTTTAAAGCAGTTTCTCTCTGTACGTAACGAGCCGCCTGTGCTCACGCACACACGCGCCTCAGGCTTGTAGTAGTGTTATTAACATAGCGCGGTTGTATGAAGCTTTGTCTCTATACGGTACGGTTCCTTTACTCATGTGTCTATGATATGGAATACATGCCGACGTAGGTTTATAAATAAATATCTAATTATGATAATTTTTTTTTATAGGATAAGGGTGACAAACGAGCACACAGTAAACCTGATGGTAAGTGGTTGCTGCGGCCCATAGACATCTACATCTATCCTCGTTTGCGAATCAAAATGCAGATGCGTTGTCACCCGTGAGGACTAAGATGGAATGCCTATATAATTATAACCCTTTTTCAAAATTCTTCCAAATTCTAATTAATCTTGTTACTGACACAGCTTACCAGAGTTCATAATCGCCTCTACTTTTGTAAAAAGCGTTGTGAGCCCTTAGAACGTGAGCTTCATGTTGCTGAGAACACGTCTAAAATGCGTTTTATCGGATTTACCAGCCACCTCTAACAAACCGGCGTGATTCGAACTGCTCGGAACATTGAAAAGCCAAGTGATGTTTTCATGGGCCATTTTCCGCTTTAACTCCGACCAATTATTTCGTAAAAATATAAATAACTCTTTAAGACATTTATCCGTTCCCGTATAATTAGTTTCGCAATCAGACCTTACTAAGTATGGAACTCCTCTACGTGAAACAAAGCGTGTGAATGCCGCTACAAAGGCCTCGACAGATAGATCCGTCACCACTTCCAGGTGAACCGCTTTCGTAGCTAAACAAACGAAGACGCATAAATATATATTTTTTGTAAATTTAAATTTACGCAAGTTGCTTGTTTTAATGTGGAAAGGGTCAGCAAAGTCCGTACCGACACAGAGGAAAGGTATATAGCATATGTGATTCGATCGGGTGGTAAGCTACCGCTAACCGCTAACCGCGTACCGCTAACCGCGTACCGCTAACCGCGTACCGCTAACCGCGTACCGCTAACCGCGTACCGCTAACCGCGTACCGCTAACCGCGTACCGCTAATATTTGATGCACCGAAATGTGACTTCTCGGGTCGCTTGACGAGCAGAAACATATCAATAGTTTCGTGAAAGTGTGTTCAAAAGAATGTTTGCACCAACGTGACAATATACCTTGTGATAATAACTGACCAGCAATTCCGTAAACCTACCGTTGCTTGGTTATTACCCAGCAATAGCAGTTTCAAATATTAGTCTCCATCAACGGCATGGGGGATACATGCACTACATAGGTCACAGGCGACAAGTTTGTCAATGGCTCTACGTTAGCACAACGTTTCGTCAGAGTAATTCATAGGCACTATGTTCGCGTAACTTAAGGTGGAAGCTCCAAGGTGGCCCGCGAAATTCAAATTTTCTTGCGTTTTTTGGAATTTGCAGGTCAGGGTTAGGTTGTATATTTAACAAAATATGATTCGCGACCGTAGCGATTATGTGTTTACAGAATTATTATCATTAAAATCACCAATACAACCCTGTAAGTTCATATTAGCCATAAGTTCACATTTTTCTGGAAAAACTCATTCAAAGGGCTAATATGAACTTACAGGGTTATATTGGTGATTTTAATGATAACAATTCTGTAAACACATAATCGCTACGGTCGCGAATCATGTTTTGTTAAATATACAACCTAACCCTGACCTGCAAATTCCAAAAAACGCAAGAAAATTTGAATTTCGCGGGCCACCTTGAAGCTTCCACCTTAACACAAGTGCACGGTATGCAATCTAATAAAATTGGATGCCGTGCGTTATAAGGTAACTCCGAAGCTTCTTTCTGACCACCGACCCGAAGAACGTTATCTTTATCAATAAAAAAGTTTAATAGCCGTTAAGAATTTTGAGTCGCTTTTACTGACTTTTGAGACGCTAATTGATATATTGTACTAATTTCAATAAATGTAAAATCGAATTTCTCCGTTCTATAAAAATGAGACTGCCTATATTTTGCTTTGTATTATCACGACAAAAATAATAAAACCGTAATAAATATGCTGTAACGTTGATTAATTTATTAAAAGAACTATAAAGCACTAATAGCTCTAATACCGACTCCGATATACCGGTATTTATTACCTTGCTCTTTATTCCTGGTAAAAGTTCAACAAAAAAATCAGAACCTGTATTTGGCCACTGATCTCGAGGCTAAAACAGCCACTGTTGTCGACACCACAGATGGTGTGCTAATAAATCTGAAGCGTTCACGCCGGGTGACGCAACATCAACACAATTCAAATGGATGGGAACTAATCGCCATTGCATTTTTATTTTTGATGCATTTATTTGTGAAATCCGATTCCCTTCAAAAACTTGTAAGGTAACCAAGCCAGCACTATTGTACTGTTACACCAGGCCACTACCTCATCGAACTGAATGTTGCTCCCTAAAGAGATAGCAACGTGATTTAAAAGAGTTCCGTAAGAGAAACGGCTCCGTAGCGTATTGGCTTAGCAATGAGTTGCAACGCAGTCGCGGATTCGAATCCCGCACGGAAAAAGTATTTGTGTGGCCTACAAATAATTGTTCCAGGTCTGGATGTTTGTCCTTGTGCAATATATGTTTGTAAACTGCCTCCACGATACACGAGAAAATCCTAGTGTGGGGGTAACGTTTTTTTAAAAAAATAGTAATAGAATAGAATATAATAGTTTTTAGTAATGCTGCACCGTCTAAGTCAAGTTATCGTCCGCTTAGTTCTCAAAGAGGCTACCATAGATTTAGCCATAAGTAGTCGTATGAGGGCGGTACCGTCCGCTTGCTTAGCCCGCTGATGTACTGTAGCCGCATTACCTACAGACGATCCATCGCAAAATCCGTGAAGGTAATAAAAAACAGCTACGTTCGGATTTAAACAACGAGGGATAGAAATTTTTGTTCAATTATTTAGATCTTAAATAATAGCTTGCTATTGCTGATAGATATTTTCCGGAGAGCCGATAATTTGCGGCAAAAATAACTTAATTTTGAAATGAACCGGACAGATCCCACCGAGAACATCGTATAAGCGTGCACATACAGACAAAATGCTCCGCCGAGTAACTACTTTCTCCGATGCTAAATTTAATTTATAAGTGAAACTATCCGTGACATGATCCCATTAAATTTATAAAAACTATAAAAACCAGTTCAGATTCATCAAATATTCGAGGCAACGCCATAAGGTCCGAAGGTAAATCATCCAAAAACTCGGGACCACCATTTACGTAACTCGTAACCAGCAGTAGTCATGAGATTAATAATCTCCTCTTACTTTTCATCATAACAGCCCCTCATTAGTTCACAGCTCAACAAAGGCCCCTCCCAAGTAATGCCACAACGGCCCTACGCCAACTGCATTCCATCTAGTGGGGGTGTCGCCTATAATCTCTTAATCTTAATAGGTTGAAATTTTATGTTTTTATTTCGATGTCAATTTTTTCGCTTCGCGAAAACTCCTTCAAGAAAGCATTTTTATTTATAAAAGAACCGTCTTCTTCGTTACTATTATTTATACTGTGGTTATGCTATAAATGAAACTTGACGTGAATATTAACATATTTATTGTTATTTTTGCCGCAAATGTCACATTACCTTAACATCAATTACGCAGTAACACGAGAAACTGGGTCGCTGATAATTTTCTTCTCGGAATGCTTTCTAGAGTTTTTATTTATGAAGTCTTAATAAAACAATAATAGCAATAGTTTTGAAATAAAGACCCAATTGAAGAAAAAAAATAACTTTATAAATTAATGGAAGCACAAAAAAGATATAGAAGTTACTACAAGATATATGCGATAGCAGCAATCGCGATTGATTTGCTGACATTTATTGAAGATTTACGTTGTGTGTTTTCGAAAATCTGTCTATATATTTTTTTTTATAGGATAAGGGTGACAAACGAGCACACAGTCCACCTGATGGTAAGTGGTTGCTGCGGCCCATAGACATCTACATCTATCTTCTATTACAAATCAAAATGTAGATGCGTTGTCACCCGTGAGGACTAAGATGGAATGCCTCATTTCCAGTAAAAAGGGCCTCCGGCCACCTGCACTCGCCAAGCGAAACGCAGAGGTAAACCTCTACTTCACGCTGGTTTTCTGTGAGGTCGTGGTACCACCCCGGTTCGAGCCGGCCCATCCGTGCGACAGCAAAAGCCGCCGCGTGGCTCTACCACTGTTGTCTATATATGACTGAGTTATGCACATATATAGGATTTTTTTTTCATTTCAGATTTAATTTCTTTCGTTTTAATTACAGTATAAAACACTTTTAAATGTTAACGGATATAATATATAATAAAGTTAGTAGTACAAGAGTTTACACGTCCTTACGCCTACTTAGTGTCACTTAACTCGTACAAAGGAAGTAAAGTACAAAGTGAAACATCAAAGTAAGAGGACAGTCAAGCTTGATACCTCTCTTTGTGGTAATGCAAAACACAAGGAAATCCGGTGAGAATGTAACCAATATAACTCTCTCTTTTGATTAGATATGTGTAGTATACTTATTTATATTATAGTAATGTAATTTTTACTAGCTGGCCCAGCATACGTTGTTTTCCCCTAACAGGTAGGTGGCGTAATGTGTTTTACTTTGGATTCCCATTCGAACTTTTTACAGTGTAAATATAAAATTAATAATAGCTCAACCACAGCGCTTCCTATTGGTTTTGTAGCGTAGAATTGTTTTTTTTTTCTATTTTGGCTCTAGCGAACATATATTGTAAATATGAGTCATATTATTCTGTAAATGCAGAATTTATTAATAAATTCACTACAGCCCCAATTATCGGATCCTAGCATAACTACGTACCATTGTCTCGACAAAACAAAATATTGTGAGAATATGATCTCGATATATATCTATCTTGAAGTCAGCTTTTACTTTTTTATTAAAAGTTAATAATTTTTACCCTTTTGCATAGAGTAAGGAATATTACAATCTCAATGTCATCTCCATATCTTCGTCAATTGTATACATCCATATACAACTGACGAAGATATTGCGTAACATACATGGATACGTAAGTAAAAAAACCGGATATATAAGTTTAAAATTATTAAAAATATTTTTATTATATGATGTAACTAAAAATTTATGCTTTTCGCAATTTTTCCTTTATATGTGTTATAATACGTTGCTTCGTACCAAATTTTAAGATTCTGAGTTCACGGGTACCCTGTAGGTTTTGATTCCCTTGCGAATGTCGAAAATTTGCGGCAGACACGGTTGTATCTTTTGATTACGTTCGCTTAGAAGTTCGATTTTTTCACAGCTCTAAAGCACAATATTTGATATGAATTTCAGCTTGATACCTCCACGCGTTCCTGAGACAAAGAGTCTTGACAGACAGACAGACAGACAGACGGACGGACAACAAAGTGATCCTTTAAGGGTTCCGTGTTTTCCTTTTGAGGTACGGAACCCTAAAAAGTAAAGGTAAAAAACATTTTTTCTCTTAAAAACAAGAAACAGCCTTACTAAACATGAATCTAATCATAAGCATTTTTTCCATTCTTTTAGTTCTATGCTCTAATAATTCAATAAAATATTTACGTAAATAGTGGATGGTAGGGAAATAAATTGTAATACCAACATAATTCCATTCAATTATTATAAACCTATGTAAAAAGGAATTATCGGAACGAAGTTCCTTATTGCACGGTACGAATTTGACGGATAGGAGCTAGGCGAGAAAAATGTAAGATTTTCCGTCACGACCCCCCCTTTCTATAGTGCGAGCGAGATGGAATAATGTCTATCTCCCTCGCACGTTTTCTTATCTTGCCATGAAAGAAATAATATTTTAAAAGACGCTTCATTTTAATAGACGCTAGTAATTCATTTAATTGTATTTGTTAATCAATAATATAATACGTTTATCAATAATAATACACTATGAAAGGAATTTCGTTCCAATGGGTATTCCATTACTATTACGCATGTTTTTTCTAAATAAGTCTAATCGAAATAATAATGCTTTCAACTTTAACTTCACTTCTGAATCACAGACATGTTTTATAAAAGTCATTTGCAGAATTCTATCTTTAAGCAATTTCGCAGATGGAAAAAAATCAAAAATCTTTCTTAGTCCAGGTCCCAATTTTATTCAATTTAGGCTTGTATATAGCTCTTATGAATGTCGAAATCTACACGAGTTCGTAAAAACTAGACACCTTTTCTGGAACGAACTGGTCTGTCCTGCAAAATAATTTTTAAGGTCGTGTTAAAGTTTGATTTACAACTACAACTTGTAATAAAATAATCTAGTAACAAAGGCCAACAAATATTTTTTAATATGAGTTTTAACAAAATATCAATATCCTGGGGACTTGCAAGTGCATTCCCCTATGAATAAATATATTGATTTATTATAGTATGATGCAAAATAAAAAGAAAGTGCTTAGAGCAAAACACAATGGAATACCATGTTGTTTTAGATTTTGAGCGCCCCATTGCTTAGATAGGTTGAAATGAATGAATTACTGAATATGTACTTTTTTAAATGATTGGAGATTATATAATTTGTTTGCTAATTTTTTAGTATCAAACATTTTCACAAGTATCCACTCTTTGTAATCCGTACTAAATGAAACGAAATTTATGTGTATGAAATGCGCTTAGCGTGTATATTTTTACTGTCCGGTTTTCAGACACAATAGTAAGACAATAGCAATGACCTATATGTAGTGCACGGGACAGTGAAAGGGTGAATATAATCACATAAGCAACATCAACATGGCCTTGTATTTACCGATTTTATACAAAGTGAATTCCGATGGAAATTAAATAACTGTTATAAAACTTTATGGGTGTATATTACGAAATGCTTTAATGCTAGGCTAGCTAATTTACTCGTTTACGGACAAAGATTATTTTTTTTAAATGTTTAAAATATAAGTGTGTACATATGTATAGGGCCTGTCTCTACCCCCTTTTTGGATAAGGTTGAAAAACCTAATTGCAACAGTGAAAAAATACGGGATAAATATTTTCTTTGAACTTGTTAGACGACGTTCTAGTCGTAATTTTGATCTAGTGAGATTGTTTAGTTCACTTAAAAGGTTAAAGAAAATTAAATTTTTAATATAAGGTAAAAAACAAATATTAAACTAAAGGAATGTAATAATTTCCACATAACAGCTCCTGAAGTGGGGCCTTTACTTCTTCGGAGTTGGTGTTAAGACATATTGTGTGTCTTAGCACTGACTTCAGAAGCTAGTATGAGGAAATGATTTATTATTTTTAGTATTTCAAAGTCAGTTTTCACTTTTTAATTAAAAATTAAAATTTTAATTTTGTGTTATATCGTTAAGTCAGGGTAACTTACAGTCTTTTCATCGTACACATTGTTTGCGCGCGTTGTGCAAACACGCCTGCATGTTTACGCTATGGTTAATTAATTTCTTAATTGTTATTCTTTGTACTATTATAGGATACTGTTGGCGGATTTCAGATGTTTTATGAAAATTTTTTCCTTAGGCAAGCGATTCTCTCTCTCTATCTCTCTCTTCATTTTCCTCCATATTAACGATGTCAGTGGTGCGGTTAATTGAACTCCGCTTGTTCGCCTACTGTTAACCCACTGCTAGAAGCGACAGAAGGAAACTGAAACAGGAGATAGGCAGCATTTTCTTCCTATAAGAGACAACTATAGTTATGGTTAATCCCTATGCCCTATTGCCCAAGAAAGGCAATCTATTGGGCAGAGCTTTCACGTAAGGTATTTTCCTAGGCCACGCCACAGCCACGGTCGCTATTTAGTGCAATAAATAATTTAGACATTTTTATCTATACATATAATAAATGTGTAGAAAAATTGTGTGCTCATGATTTATGCAAGAACTACTGAACAGATTTCTATGAAATTTTGTATGTAGACAGTAAATGACCGCTTATAACATATAGATAACTTTTAATTGGCTTACGGAAGAATAAAAAAGGATTTTTTTAGTTTATTTTCATTATGGCTGCTGATGGTTCTATTATTTCTAAAGAGAATTTAGCTATACATATATAAAATCTATAGAAAAGTGTGTGTGTGTGTATGTGTGTGTGTGTGTGTGTGTGTATGTGTGTGTGTGTGTGTGTGTGTGTGTGTGTGTGTGTGTGTGTGTGAATATAAACTCATCGCGTCACCAACCTGAAAGGGTAATATATAAATATAAATCAATCGACGGATTCAACTCGGCTGGGCAGCGTTCGGGAAGCTACGACACATCTTCTCGTCAGAAATACCTCAAAACCTTAAAACAAAATTGTACAACCAGTGCGTGTTGCCAGTGATGACTTACGGAACTGAGACGTGGTCCTTCACTGCTGGCCGTATGAGGAAGCTCAAGGTCGCTCAGCGAGCTATGGAGAGGGCTATGCTCGGAGTTTCTCTGCGTGATAAACTTAGGAATAAGGATATCCGCAGTAGAACCAGAGTAACCGACATAGCCCAACGGATTAGTAAGCTGAAGTGGCAGTGGGCCGGCCATATAGCTCGAAGAACCGACAACCGATGGGGAAGAAAGGTTCTCGAGTGGCAGCCTCGTACCGGTAGGCGAAGTGTAGGGCGTCCCCCCACAAGATGGAGTGACGACCTGGTAAGACATGCAGGAAGTCGATGGATGCAGGTGGCTCAGGACCGTGCTTTGTGGCATTCCTTGGGGGAGGCCTATGTTCAGCAGTGGACTTGTGAAGGGCTGTAATGATGAATGATGATGATATAAAATAAATATTGAAAGCATAATGTTCGATGATAAAAGTTACGCAGACGATATGGATTTATTGAGCCCCTCAACCGGAGCTTTATGAAATTTAATATCTATTTGTGAGAAATACGCAGCAAACCAAGACTTAGTTCATAATGTAGATAAATCTGTGGCAATGGAGTTTGAAGTGAGTTTGAGTTAGATGTTGTCATTAGCATATACGGTAGGGTAAGATACCTAGTACCTAAATGTATAAGGATTTAGGCTGTCAGTCACGCCGCTAGACATACCGTCGAACAGCGAGCATATCAACCACGGTTTCAACCAAGTTTCAACAGCGCGCATGTGAACAGCGTGAATATTATCGACTATTATCTAGTGCATTTGCAAGCGTGTGCGTCTGGACGGCGCTGTTCAAACGCGTGACTATGAAACCAGCCTTACCGACTTAGTACGTAATTAGTAGTATAAGTTGTTTTTATACCTACATTAACTAATTATGTTTGAATTAGAAATAAAACACAGATCAACTTCATGTTTATTGTTCATCTTCTAAATTGGAAATTAGAATATTGTCTAAAAACTGTACAGGGATGTCGATATTATTTTGATGTGTCGTAAAGCTCAAATACCAAATAATAGTCATAACATGGGCGCAGCAACCGATGGTTCTGCGTACAACGATGCAATTACAGCAATATTGCACGATTGCTTCTCTGTTCATCTTTCAACAATATTGTACCACCAGCAGAGCCACAATTTACACAAAATACACTTTCCATTGCGTATGCGTAAGTCCGTTTATGAATGCTAGGTTATCGTTTGAGTGGTACACAGTTCCAAAAATCACAGCAAGGTAAGTTATTCTTGAAAGCAATCAGAGTCCCTTAAATAGCCAAGTTCAATATTTAGTCCCGAAAGTCACCACAACACCGATACAATTACAAAGACAATTACAATTGCAAACGACGCCAACCAATGTAATTTTGACAGAATGAGAGATGACAGTAAAAAGTAGGTATGTCAATTTGAAATCGCTTAATCGATTGTTTATAGTAAAATAATCGATTATCCAGATCGATATAGATCTGAAGAATCCTTGTCCAATGTCGATACAAAAACTTCTTGAATCGGACTTATTCAAGAACTAGCTATATTTCAAACGATTCAAGAAATACTTTTGCATAGTTGGAACATCTGTTCCTTGTGACAGACAGAAAAACTGTTCTATTCTGGGTTCGATCCTAAGGTCGGGCAAATTATTATTAGGTGTTAATAGCTTGAAGTTCCCAGTAGTAGCACGGAGTCTGGATTTGTGTCCGGTGTTTGGCAATACGCGTAGCCCCTATTACATGGGAAGTATAACATAACAGTACTACACAACTCTACCTACTCCTTCTGGGAAATAGAGGCGTGATGTTATGTTTATTAATTTAATGATGTTTCTATACAGTTGCTTGTATTTACGGTAAATTATCGTCAATAATGTTGTGTCTATATTAGGCATGTTTGAAAATGTCGCGGTTGATCAAAAATAGATCTGTTAATGCTTGATTTAATCGAGAATCGATTCTAGTATGTTCGATTCGAATTGATTTGGAGATCGTATTTTTTTCATGAGAGACTGACAAGTGAAAAGTTACAATTTAGTGACATCAAAAATAGGATTGCCAAATACGATACGATTTATGAATATGTCCTAAGATTCATTATAGCCATACGTTACAAACAGTATTAAATACATCATCTTTTGTCATACGATAATATTAATACCATAACAAGTAGGACAATATCTGGGGGCACGGTAGTGCCCCCGCCAAGTCGAGCAAAAAAGCGGCACGGCCGTACCATCCTCTTCTCGAAGCAGTTCAGGTAATTTCCGAAACCCTATAACTTCGTTATGGATAAAACTAGATGTCTGAATTTTTACTAACCAAGTAGGCATTGTATAAACTCGGTATGTTTTAAATTTCATTAAATTTGAACCAGTAGTTTAAGAATTATAACTAGTCAAAATTTCTTAATTTTGTCACTCACTGACTGACCGATCATCAAAACTCTAAGGCACTTCTAGCAGACATAGAAACTTCAAATTTAGAATACAATTATTGTTTAGTATATAAATCAAGGAAAAATTTAAATATTTTAAAATTTCGGTCCAGTTTTCGAGATACACCAACTGCATAAATAGCTTTGTAATCATATATAAACATATTGTATTACAAAGTTACATTTGCAGTGAATGAATCAGTGTACCTATATGTATATGTATAATGGAATAATAGGTGTAAATAGCTACCTAGATATAACTATCTACAAAAAGAAATGATATGCCATCAAAAACATAACTTGTAAAAAAAGCCAAGTCTCGCAACTCAGTTCTTCTACCGTAAAAGTTGTGAGATCCATGTAATACCAAGTCGGTTAATTTATTCAGTCCATAGATTGATACATAGCGGTTCGCTACGATGTCCCAGTCGCCTCAGATAACCTGAGAAGCTGACCGGGATTAGCCTGTTCGCAGAAACGACAACAGGTATAATTTAGGTCTGCAGACCACACCAGATCTCGGTCACTTGGTTCCATTCTCGTCATAAGGAATTGTAATGTAGACCAAAAAAATCCTTGACTGTGGACCGCCCATCGGCACATCATCATCATCATGATTACAGCTCTTCACAAGTCTACTGCTGAACATAGGCCTCGCCCAAGGAATGCCACAAAGCATGGTCCTGAGCCACCTGCATCCATCGACTTCCTGCATGTCTTACCAGGTCGCCACTCCATCTAGTGGGAGGTCACCCAACACTTCGCCTACCAGTACGAGGCTGCCACTCGAGAACCTTTTTTCCCCATCGGTTGTCGGTTCTTCGAGCTATATGGTCGGCCCATTGTCAATTCAGCTTACTAATCCGTTTGGCTATGTCGGCTACTCTGGTTCTACTGTGAATATCCTCATTTCTAACAATGTTTATCACACAGAGCAACCCCGAGCATATGCCTCTTCATACAGCCAGCAGTGAATGACCACGTCACAGATCCATAAGTCATCACTGGTAAAACGCACTGGTTGTACAATCTTGTTTTCAGGTTTTGAGGTATACCTGACGACAAGATGTCTTAATTTCCCGAACGCTGCCCAGCCGAGTTGAATCCGTCGATTGACCTTTCGGTCGAAGTTAGACTTACCTAGTTGGACTATTTGTTCCAAGTAAACATATTGGTCAACTTACCTCCGAACATATTCATTAAACTCTGCAGTAATAAAAATAATTTATCAATATTTTATTTTTCAGTAAGTATAAGCAATAATAAATTCGTATTTAAATCACTTTCAAAAGTCACTCACGATGGCTCTGTGGCGCAGTAGGTATATGAATGCCTAAAGCGCAGAGAGCCGGAGATTCGATTCCGGCACAGAACAAATTATTGTTATAAAAAAAAAGTTAATTATTTCTCGGAGAACATGAATCCATGAGTGTTAATAAATAAAAAAAAACTTAATAACTAGTACCTAATAATTAAGTTTTATTTAGTGAGCCTGCATAGGTGTTCGATAAGTGGACAATTTTCACCGTTGGCTATCGCCGTAATAATGTTTTCAAGGCTATCTCCTTGAAAACATTATTACGGCTGCTGCGAATTTACCGTAAAAATGGCTTTCATTCGCAGTATGGCCGAGCGACTCGACCCTAACGTCTGCAACATGCTAGAGCCAATGCAGTATCGTGGCAGCCCCAACAATGCCCTGGACGCATTTTTGTATTTTATACGCAGGGTTATGACCAACGAAGATTAGTTTAGTTGGTGACTTTTAAAAAAAAATTATATCAGTTAACAATATTGTAAACGCGCACAACATAGTGTATTGAAAACTAAAAAGCTGCGACATTAGGAGCAATTGTGTCGAAATTATTTTAATTCTATGAACTAAGCTTTTAATTTTTAATAAAAGTTAAATTTTTTGACCCTTTTGTGTAGACTAAAGTATTTCACAAGCCAAAACTACAACTATAATATCATGTAAATTAAAAAAAATCGTTATTTTCTAGCCTAAGAAGTGAAAGGACAATGTCCAAAATCGCCCTGTGTAATAAAATCATCGGACATACACGATAATAAATTTTCTATTTTATTATGTTAGTTGCAAATACTTTTCTAACACGGACTAGCTGCGTACAAAAATGAACATTAAAAAGTATTATACTCGACTAAAACATTAATCGCCGCCATCTTCTCCAAACATCATGAAGTGTCGAAAAATGATTAGGGATGCCCAATCAATCGTAATCGATTTTTGAATTTTTAATGAACTGTTGTATATTTTTTAATCTGAATTACATTTTCAATTTATTTCGAATAAAGTTGCAAAAAGAAGCTACACTAAAAATATTAAATTACCATCTCCTTATATTCTTTTATATTATTCCTTAAAAGTATAATTTAAAAAACCTACTATACCTATTGAATGAGTTCATACTCGATTTTGAATTGGTAGTTAGAATAATGCTGAAGAAAAATATTCGTAAAGATAATTATTCAGGATTTTCTAATAATAGTTTAGAAAGGAATGTATTTTACGTATATACTAAACGATAACTTACGAGTTTACGACAATTAATATAAAAAAAACACTTCTAGTTACTGCATTAATTATAAATGTGTTCTTTATAAAGAGCAATATTGCAGACTAGATACAGTTGTTATTATAAATATTGTAACAAGTATGGAAGAAGAAGAGATACACGTGTTATTATAAGTAAAGTAGGATGCCATCAAAAATATAACTTGTAAAAAAAGCCAAGTCTCGCAACTCAGTTCTTCTACCGTAAAAGTTGTGAGATCCATGTAATACCAAGTCGGTTAATTTATTCAGTCCATAGATTGATACATAGATTAAATTGGCAATCGCATGAAAACACAACATATCTCACAAGTAATACATATTATATTAAGTTAGATTGTTTAGTGCGATTAGATGTCTATGGGCCGCAGCAACCACTTACCATCAGGTGGACTGTGTGCTCGTTTGTCACCCTTATCCTATAAAAAAAATACTTTTTACTCGAAATTACTTTTATTTTAAATTAATTTAAACCAACTGTTTCGTAATCACTAAGTCTCAAAGTACCCACCAATGCTGCTCAATATTCTATTTTATATTATGTTGCTGTTATATTATTATTTGAGTCGGTGTAGTAAAATTACTTTATTATGTACCCACTAGTATCCATAATGTTTTGTATATTTCATTAGCTCGTTTCTTTATCTACTAGGGAGCCCCTTACACCAGGTACGCTCTCTTTTTTGTTACTACTTCATACTAGTAGTATGAAGTAGTAACAAAAAAGAGAGCTGCCGAAAATTAGATGCAACCAAAATGGTTTATGAGCTGGCAAACGATGAAAAGATGAGGTGTATCGAATATCGATGTGCATATGTCGTTGTTGTTGGTGAGTTGTTCATGGGCGGTGGTAGTCACTTACCAACAGGTGAGCCGCATGTTCGTTTGCCCCCTCTCCTTAAAAAAAATTAAATATATATATATATAATACTTTTTTTAGAGAATGGGAGGACTAGTATAGAGAGCGAGGCAGAGTTGGCGTAGAACACCGTTCAGCTCTTTTCGTAGCGAAGCGTAGGTGTGATATGAAACTGTGTGAGTATTGTGAGCACGCATGGCGGATACTTTCACCCGAGTTCAGGAGATAGTGTCGTCATCAATTAAACCGCTGGCTTAGGCTTTTGTTAAAATCTCCCAAAAACTCCGCAATTTGGTGCATCAAAAGATTGTGGGGAAGATTTTGATAAAATTATTAAAAGGATAACTTTTAATTAATTGACACTAGCAAAAGTGCAACCGCATGAGACCATTACCAAAGAAAAAAAAATAAGTTTAAGTTTTTTTTAATACAATTTTTATCGATTACAAATAATATAATATAGTATTAAAAAGTATAACTTATTAACTCCATAACTTAAACACTTAAAAGATTCACTATACTAAAGATATATAGAGTACCTCCAATAAGTATCAAGTTTTAATATTTTTGGTTGCAAAATTACATGTAACAACTCGAAGTTTCTTCTACTCATATGGAAATAAGTTAAAAAAAGGTCCACATAATGGATCTTAGTAAGAACGGAGTTCGTACTTTCCAAACAGTTTTTTCTTCGTAAGAAAAGACACTAACCTATATCATCCAGTGAGGGCCGTAAGAGGCGACAGAGGGAAATGAAACATGAGATGGACAGCATCTGCCTAATACCACTCAAGATCGAGAGATTATTAAGATAGGGAAATGTAAACGTCAAATGATGTCAGATTAATATTTCTCTCTGAGGTATATAATGTGTATTTCTAATGCTATTTTACACAATATACTTAGGTCATAAGTTCTGTCAAATTTTTAATTGTTATAAAATTAATGATACACTTTTTGATATTTATATAGAAATTATAAATGAAATGAAAGGTAATTTAATTTAGAATACAATTTTATTTACGTCATTCAAAATGCTCTTCCCTATTTTGAATACATGCCCCCTTAATCGACGGGGTAAGTCATTAATCGTAGCACGCACCACACTCATACCTATTTCTGCCTCTGATTTAGCCAAAGATGGTCGGAGAGATTCCAAATTTTGATGAGGTTTAGCGCAGACTTTCGCCTCCAAATGTTGACATATCTTATAATCCTGTGGGCTTAAATCTGTACTAGACGAGGTCGACTCTTCGTGTCCGATAAAATCAATTCAACCAGTTTTGCGTGATTCGTGCCCTATGAGCTAGTACAGAGTCCTGTTGCAATAACCAATGTCTGTTTTTGAACATTGTTTGAGAATGTGGTTCCACTATGTTTGTTAGGACGGTATTTTGGTACACCTCGGCACCGGGTTTTTACACCTTTTTCACAGAAAAACACCTCATTTAAGCCTGAATATGAGACTCCAAGCGAAACCATGAGTGACGAATGATAATGTGCTTTTTGAATCCTCGAAATACGCGTGCTGGCTTCTTCACTGCTGTGGGCATACATTTTATCATTTTGTTTATTATAACACTCTTCGATGTTAAAAAAAATAAATTAAAACGATGATAAGCTCGTAGTCCTAGGTCTTCATTGATCACTCTTTTGACCGTGGTTTTGCTTAGGCCCATCCGAATTGCTAATTTTTTTTGTTTACGAACAGGATTTTAGCGAACCGAGCGGTATGTTAACCGCATATCTGGAATGGAGCACCCACACCGCGGGATGGTCTGAGGTGTGCTCCACCCGTTATCGAGAGTCGAGTTGGGCACAAAGACAGAGTTTAGCAGATTAACTTTCTTCTTTTTGGCCAGTGAGTCATCCTCCCTGTGCAGAGATGGAAGGGACGGCTGACAGAATTTCTCCTGGACAGTTAGCGAGAAACCAAAATGCGCGGGTTCCCAAAGGTGGGCGATTTTGTTTCTCACCAATTCTGCCTATGTGTTCTGAATTTGACTTGGCAGTGACTATTTTAAAGGACACTTCTTTTAAGGGCGCTGAGCACATCCCGCGACGCTGGCACTCCTGTTTATAGCGTGATGCTATTTTACAGGAGCAACTAAACCATGACTGAGATCTGCCTTCAATGGGCACCACAGAGGAAGGAATAAAAAGTTTCATACCCAGAAGTACCATATTAGCGAGAGAATAAAGAACAACCTTAGGGTCGTCCGGCGATAAGCAAACCCGCATCCAAAGGTAGGATGCAAAGAAAGACCGTATCCTACTCCAATCGGCCAACTTATAGTGCCAAGTACAGTGATATCCTGCAGAATGCAACTGCAACTTCAGTGTGAATGGCACCACACTCTGGACTAGATAATGGTTCTAGAAGCCAAGAGGGGCGCCTAAAGAGTTCTGATATCTTTCTTGATGAGAGGGCAGCAGAAGGTTCAACAGGGAAGGTGCATGACCCTCCACATCTGGAATCCGCACAGGCGAAGTAACCGGTTGTGTCAGATCATATGCCAAGGCAACATAATGAACAGATCTCCCCACATGACTGGTTAAACGTGAACTGAGCCATTCAGCGTGATGGGTGTTAAAATCACCGCGGATCATGATTTCTCCGGACGGCACGATCTGTAGCAAGGAATCTATAGCTATTTGTACGTAGTAGAAGTGTCGATCTGTTTCGGCATTACCGCTATTGGACTTATAGAGGCATCCGTAGACGCGCAGATGGTCGTCGCTGTCTACGCGTAGCCAAAGGATGAACAGGTCTAAACCTTCAAGACTGCCGAGGCATCAAGAACAGATGTCCTCTCTGAAGTATGCGCAAACTGCAGCCCGAAGCACAAAGGAGTGTTCCAATTTGTACCCCGGGTAGGAGAGATACGAAGTACCAGCTGGAGAGGACATCTGTGTCTGCGTCAGAAGAAGCAAGGCCAGATTCGCCGTCTGGAGATGGAAGTGGACAGCGTTAAGGTTCGAGTGAAGTTCTTTGATATTGCAGAAATTCACGAATATCTTGGCAGGGTTCGCCTTGGTCTTGGTGCTCAGTTTGTCCCGAGCAGTTATTGTCTTGAGCAGAATTTTGCCCTTGATCGTGGACGCTCGCGAAGCGAGGTGTTCTCCAGGGGTGTTGGTACCCGCCTGTGGTACTCTTATATTTAATTCCGCTAACACGTCGAATGGGTGAGTTGGGGAGGGGGAGGGGGAATAGGGTCTCTGGCCACCTGCACGTCACTAAACGAAACAAGAGGCAGAGTTTCTACTTCACGGCGATATTCTGTGAGGTCGTGGTACCACCCCGGGTCGAGCCGGCCCATACGTGCAACACCAAACGCTGCCGCGTTGCTCTACCACTGTTTAAACCAGTTTTTTCTTAGAAAGCTTTATAATTATCATAGTAAATATCTAGACATATAATACGTAGTTTATAAGTATACTTGTCAAAGAGTATAATATGATAATCGACTCTTTACTAACATAAAATACATCTCCAGCATCATCGTTACAGCTCTTCGTTACTAGTTCAATGGGACTTGGACTTGTGAATATAGATCTTAATATAAAATAATAATAATAATCAATATTATTTCACCACTATAGTCTGTCAAAATTCACTGTTGCATATAGGCCTTCCCCATAGATTGTTTCAAATTGGCGATTTTACCACGTTTATCACGCTTGGTAAGCAGGTTGCCAACCGGAGTTCTTTATTTTTATCCTGCTGTTATCAGGAAGATATTGCTGCCCATGTTCTTATTCTGTTACACACCCACGGAATGATATGACCAGTGGATATTCTTACACCGCCACTATCATACTTATAATTGCTTCATAGTGAGGAATTTGCCGTAGATGCTACACTTGGAAGGCGGGTTTGAAAAATCAGTTTTTTGTTACTTATAATATATAAATATTTTAAATATTCACTAAGGGTTGGCTTAATAATTTTACATTAGTATTGCTATTTTTCAATATAAATTACATTTCAAGTTCGGTTATATAAAATTTTAGTGCAGGTTATGTTGCAGCCTCACACCAGTAATCAAAAAGAACCACCTTCACCAAGCCCAGCTCCAGGAGTGATGACCTGGTAGAGATGTGTGAGTGTTGAGGCTGACGTTTCGTTTATTTAAAGTAACATAATATACTTTAATTCTGAGAGAATTATTGAGATAATTTTTTAAGTTTTATATTATATACTTCATATAACTGAAGTGACAATGGGCCGGCCATATAGCTAGAAGATCCGAGAACTGATGGGATAAAAAGGTTCTCTCTGCTAGTACCGGCGGACGATGTGTATGGCGTTCCCCCACTAGATGGAGTGATGACCTGGTAAGACATACATGAAGTCGACGGATGCAGGTGGCTCAGGACCGTGCTTTATGGCATTCCTTGCGGGTGGCCTATGTTCAACACTGGACAGTCGTAGCTACAGTAATAAGACAAAAACAATGAACTATACGAGTATGTAGTACACGGGACAGCGAAAGCGTTAAAACATATAGTGAAAGAATCGATATAAAATATTTTTTTTAAATACTAGTAATTATATTAAACATTACTAATATTTCCTGTAACTACTTCTGGTAAGCTTAAAATGCTTGTGTTAGAAGTGGTTCACGACAGTAGTTGAATGGTGGATTCGAACCCACGACCTTTCAAATTCACGGTTTGCGCCCTGCCATTAGACTACTGACGCTGACGGCTGAAATTCAGCCGGTATATTTCTGCGAAATTATCCCTAGATTCCGAGATCCTCATTATTGGTTTCACTGGGAAAAATAACCGTAAATATGTAACCAAGTAGGTACTCCTTTCAAATATTTTGTTTACCTGTGTTTGTGTTATCGACACCGGATCTGCTTCACAGAACATACAAAGATAGCACTGCTACAATAGAACAATAACTACGGCATGACCACGATGAGTCTTCTCTTTTTTGCTCCATTACAACTACCAATAAATCGATTACGAACGTATTGCTTCATTCCCTTCCTGCACTCGCAAGATATTATCCATCACTCATTGATAAATTACATCCTATCCGATGTCCACTGCTGAACATAAGTCTTTTCCATAGATTGTCTCATAGGTGGAAAATATGCCATGGTTTCCTCTATTAGGAAGTGGGTTGGCAACAGCAATTTTTTGTTGTTGTTATCAGGAAGATACTGCCGTCTATCTACGTTTTCATTTCCTCAGTTGCCTTTTACTATACTCACGAGCTTCTAAGTAACAATATATATTCTTTGGTAGGATGTAAGTAGTGAACTTGGACTTTCATATATAGCCGCATTACGACATTTTCAAGATAATACCTTTATTTCATGATTTCGAAATATTTTTATCTAAGTAGATATAGCTTCCTGTGTTTTATTTTCCCCTAAGCAAGTTGTAAATCAGCAAATGAAATTGAGATTATAAATGGGATCCAACTCGCTTATAAGTAGCGGCACAAAAGTCTGGCATTGACCTTTATTGTGCATAAGTCGCGCTGATTGGCTCGTGCGTATCGTTCGAACGCGCTGATTGATGCGCGTCCCTCAACGTTTCGTTCAGGGCCTAGACTTACGTGCCGCGATTTGTACCTATGCACCGTGTGACTGTCAAGAATTAGTATTTATACCTCACTATCTTAGTTTTTAAAGTTTGCGACACATATTTGCAATATAACATCATCATCGCTCATCAATCATATTATTCATTTGATCGCTCGAATAATAATTAGTCTAGCCCTATTTTATATCATATTATAACAAAGTGATAAAAAATAAATAAATGAACAAAAACCAGTATATCGATGTCGATTGTTGCTAACATTAAGAACTAAATCACTAGAGGTTAAAGACGTCACGTCTTGTGAAATAACGTCACACATAATGTTATTACAGTAGGGATTACATTTTTCTAGTAAATCAGAAGCACATGAGTACGAAACTGTACGGTAGGATTTATTTACTCATATGTCAGAAGATACGAGTGTACTTAGTCTCATATTTGGTATATAATAAAGACCACTTATCACTAAAGCTCTACGCACTAATTACACGCAACGTCTTTCAATACGTTTCTCTTTTTGCAATATTTTAAAATTGAATGAGAAAAAGCGAGACAAGTATATTGACCCAATTTCTATAAAATTGTAGGGGACCTATAATGTCTATGCATACACAACTATGTAATTACTGTAAGATTGCTACTCCTCTCCGGTCCGACGCGCCGGTGCGGTGGCCCGTGTTGCTCCTATGGCTATTCGAAATATGAATAAATAATACATTGTTTAAAATTTCTTCAAAGTTAATTGGAAGGTTTTTACATTATTATCTATGCTATAATTAATCGCAAATAACTTGCCCTACTTCAACTAACTAAGAAATCTTTTATCTACCGACTTTAAAAAAGAGCTGATACTCAATTCGACTGTTTTTTTATGTATGTTACCTCATAACTTCTTACTGGGTGAACCGATTTCGATGATTCTTTTTTTTATTTGAAAGCTGGTGCTTCCCATATGGTCCCATATAAATGATCAAGGTCTGAAAAATGGTTTTTGAGTTATTCTTGATAAATTATATTGAAGTCGGTTGTACAAAATTTTTAATTTTTAATTATTGTCACACAAATCTCCAGTATTACCATCGAAACGTACCTACCAAAGGGATCATCTTATTGTATAGTACAAAGGCACCGTATATTAAAACCTACTGCTTATAACGCGATAATGCCGTCTTATACCTTTCACTACACTATCTAAAGTGGAAATTGTGTCTTGGTTGACTTGGTTTGGGAAATACAAGCAGTATTTCCCAAAACAAGTCAACGAAGACTTCCCTTTGCGGTACGGTGTGCAACACGTTGCACACAACACATTCAGTCTGGTTGTTTTTATTTGAATTTACTTGATAATATTGGCTTAGACTTTTTGATCTCCGAACAAATTTCAATCCAGATGTTAAATACAAATACAAAAAGAGGAGTCAATTTATAAAAATTGGCAACAGTGTGAGTTGTTAGTTAAGTAAAATACAGCTTCTACAGGTCTCCTCTCATTTCTGAGAAGTTTTTCGCGCAGTCCCTATGCGTGTTTGGATTTCACATGTCTTCCAAACAGTTTTTTTTTCTAATTGTGACATGTGTTTCCTAACAGTGTTTTCATTCACCGCCGAGCGTATGATAAATCAGAACTTAAAATTGCAATTACCAATATCATGAGTGCCAGCTGACATCGAACCCGGGTTGCTCGCGCACTGCGAAACCTACGGCGATGCGCTTATACTCTGAGCCACTTAATAACTTTAACAGCCTCTGTAAGTTATTAATACTTAATTGAAATAAAATTGTGGGTTCTGGATTCAAATACCATCATAACAAATTAATTATCTCTTTTTTTGTTAGATTGCCAGTCTTTTCTTTGTATAAGTAACACGATAGCAGTCTATCCGTTTTTAAGTGGATGCTACGGCCCAAAAACCTAAATCTATATTCTTGATTATGAATTAAATACTGTCCTTTAATAAAAAAATAAAAGCCGTCTTTCAACAACTAAAACATAAAATAATTTCACATTTTGAAGTCGGTGCTAAGACATATTGTACAGAAAAATTAAATTCCTGGCTACTGAATGTGAAATTATTTTATTCCTTTTAGTAGGGTGAAGACGACTTTAACTTAATATTAAAATATGCTTTATTACCCCTTTGAGTAGAATTTTTTCCCCAAATTTATATGAGACCAAACCTAAACATAAACTATTTAAAAAAAAGGACATTCAAAAGCGATTCAAAGTTACTAACGAACATAACGCGTAAGATACATAAATATATACGTGGAATATATTTATGTATGTTATTTAACAGGTAATTTTATAGGTGGTAGAGTCATGCTGCGGCTATATTAGTAGTATAGTTGTAGAACGAATGGGTCGGCTCGACTCGGGAACGACCACGCTCTCACAGAACACTAGCATAAAATAGCAGCTTAACACTTCTGTGTTTTGTATGGTGAGTGGAAAGAACCGGAGACCCTTTTTACTGGAAAAGAAGCATTCCATCTTAGTCCTCACAGGTAACAACGCATCTGCATTTTGATTCTTTATTGAGGATAGATGTAGATGTCTATGGGTTACAGCAACCACTTACCATCAGATGGACTGTGTGCTCGTTTGTTACCCTAAGCTATAAAAAAATAATTTAAAATAAACACAGTGGAACCGTAAATCTCCTCCTGTTTATGAAGTCTGACGATGAGAACTGCAATGTTATAACTCGTTACAAATAATAAAGGTCTCAATTTATCATCAACTTTACGAATCCCAGCAAGGTTTTTTGGCGTGTTCCTTCCCCGGTCGAATAAAACCCTACGTAAGGCACACAGTAATACAGCTGCAAAGTGACTCTACCACGTGAAAACATTTGCCATAGACACTAACCCGTAGCCAATTTGAAACAACTATCAACCTACGGGTATGTTACTCTTGAGGACTTACATATTCTGTAAATTCACACAATCTCTTTCTGGCTGCTCCTTAAAGTAGAACTACGTCAACCTTACTATCCACCTTGAAAAAACTTAGTCTATTATGAGATATTTCCGATACAAGATATAAAGTTCTTTACGTAGGAGGCCAGCGATGATGATAAACAAACAGTCACGGTTATTCGTGGGAGTTTTTTTATAGGATAGGGTGACAAACGAGCACACAGTCCACCTGATGGTACGTGGTTGCTGTGGCCCATAGTCATCTACATTTATCCTCGTTTGCGAATCAAAATGCAGATGGGTTGTCACCCGTGAGGACTAAGATGGAATGCCTCGTTTCCAGTTAAAAGGGTCTCCGGTTCTCTACACTCACCATACGAAACACAGCAGTGTTAAGCTGCTATTTGACGCTGGTATTCTGTGAGAGCGTGGTCCTTCCCCGGTCGAGCCGACCCATTCGTGCTCCAACTATACTACTAATATAACTGCAGCATGGCTCTACCTCGTATAAAAAAATTCTCCTCTAGTGTTGCTATGCCCTTGCAGGGCGTCACATGTGTACTTATCAAATGTAACATCTTAAATTTGTAATGTGACAGGCAATAAACATTTTGAATTTGAATTTGACTAGGTTTGCGTAGATATATTTGATTTATAAGTTGATTAAAATCTAATTTACTATAACAGATTTTGTATAAGAATAATTGATCAAAATATAATCTTCTCATTTTTAGAGTGGAAATTAAAAAAATTATCTTAGAGTGAGATATTGATATTTCCTAAAGCATTTATAGTTTAAAAACCGAAGATATTTACGTTGTACCAATTCCAACTGATCACTATATTTTTCATAATATGGGTTCCAAACACAAGTAGCGTATTCGAGTTGTGACCTGATGAGTGACGAGTGACCAATAAAAACGTCGCAGGCCTTTTGCACAGATTACAGGTCCTTCTTACGAAAGCACTAAGCTGAAAGCCTTTAGCAGTAATGTGACTAATATGAGCATCAAAATGTACCTTAGAGTCAAATAGTATTCGCAGGTCTTTTATTCATCATTCATCATTACAACCCTTCACAAGTCCACTGCTGGACATAGGCCTCCCGCAAAGAACGCCACAAAGCACGGTCCTGAGCCACCTGCATCCATCGACTTCCTGCATATCTAAGATATGCAAGTCTTTTATTACGGAGACTTTTTGTAAGAGAATGTTACAAAGAGAGTTCGTGAAATGAATGACATTAATATTTTTAGTTAATGTGATAGATTTACGAATTATGAAACTGAATTGTTGAAAAGTTCGAATTGAGATAAAAATGTGATTAGTTTTCGGGTATGTAAATGTTATTGACGCCATTGATAGTCTCGGATATTACAACTAAACGTTTTCAAAACTGTTGCCAATTTCTGGCAGATCTATTAAGAATATTTTAAATCTATAACATTGCTTAATTTTTGCATTCATAATCTTCATCATAAGCGCCATCATTACAGCCCCTCATAAGTTCACAGCTGAACAAAGGCCGCCCAAGTAATGCCACAAAGCTGTCCTGCGCCAGCTGCACTATACCTAGTGGGGGAGCCTCACATAATCACATAATCTCAATAGATTAAAAATTTATGTTTTTATTTTGATGTAAAGTTTTCGTTCCGCGTATCAGACTTCAAGAAGATAGGTATTTTTATTTATTAAAGAAACGTCTTTTTCGTTATGCTATAAATGAGATATGACGTGAAATTTACATCTTTACTGTTATTTTTGTCGCAAGTGTCACACTGCCTTTACATCAATTACGCAGTAACACGAGAAACTGGTTCACTGTTTTTTACTTCTCGAAACGCTTTCTAGAGTTTTAATTAGTGAAGTCTTAATAAATTAATCATTGCAATAGTTTTGAAATAAAGATCTAATTAATGGAAAGAAATATCTATTGCTAAAAAATATATGTAAGTACACAAAAGGATATATAAGTGACATGATATATGGCATTTATTGAAGAGTTGCGTTGTCTGTCTCCGAAACTCATCATCAGATGTTCACGAAATTTAAACGGGATCATTTCTATATATGAAGGAATTATGCCCAAAGATAAAAAATATAAACATCCGAATTGAGAACCTCCTCCTTTTTTGAAGTCGGTTAATGTAATGATGAAATATCGTGTCCATAAAAATTAACTAACTTATTTTTGAAATAAGTTATAAAATAGTATTTTTCATAAAATCTCGTTTATTAAAATATTTTCACAGAGGTAGTTTTCTTTTTAGGGTTACGTAACCAAAGGGTAACCAACGGGACCCTATTACTAAGCCTCCGCTGTCCGTCCGTCTGTCTATCAGCGGGCTGATAGACAGACGGACGGACTTGATCCGTAATAGGTAGACAGTTGAAATTTTCACAGAATGTGTGTTTCTATTGCCGTTATAACAATAATAAAAATTAAAATAAATTAAAATTATAGAGGGCTCCCGTACTAGAAACGTATTTTAGGATGGTACGGAACCCTCCATGCGCGAGTACGACTCGCACTTAGCCAGTTATTTACTATAAAAGTCAAATAAAGCTACAGCCTTACGACCTTGAGTTGAGCACAGGGAGCAATTAGTTAGTTGCGCTGCTCCAGTGTTGGCGTAGTTAACCTGTTCTCAAAATATTTCTATTCAACAAACATGCAGGTTTTCTCAAAATGTGATGTTTCCCTTTACCGTGGAGTCCATGGTAAACTACCATCTAAAATTGCAATAAAATATTATTGGTGCCAGCGGGGATTGCTCTGGTTGCTCGCGTATTGTAAAACTAACTTTTTTTACCATATTCATCATCATCATCATCCCTCACAAGTTCACTGCGCATAGGCTTCTCCCGAGGAATGCCACAAAGCACGGTTCTGGTAACCTGCATCCATGGACATCCTGCATGTCTTATCAGGTTATCACTCCATCTAGTGGGGGTTCACCCTACGTGCGTCTCACCTCCTAAAAAAACAAGGGAAGGAAGAACGAGTAGACTCCGTCTGCATCCATAAACAAGCCGAACGCAGCGACATCTGTCTCTGCACCGAGTCCAAACTCGGGAATGGAGGCGGTCGAAAAATAAAATAAATTTCACACCCCTTAAAGTCCTCCAGGGCAACCTGAACCACTGCCGCAATACACAACATCTGGTTATTTCAGACCATTCTGGAGTGGTGGGTTGCCCTTGCAGTAGTAGCGGAGCCCTATTCCGTCCCCGACCATCATTGCTGGTTCGGTGATGAATTGGGCTCTGTAGACATCTACTAGGGTAGTGCAGAGGAGGCCCCACCCTGCACCCTATTGAGAAGGGGACAGAGCTTCGTTGCACTGCAATGGGGTACTCTGGCCATAGTGGGCTCTTCTATGTCTCGCCCAATATGTCCCTTGCCGACTACGAGGCGTACCTAGACGAGGTGGCGAACTGTGTTCGCGAATGTCATCCTCGTCCTTTGATCGTTCTCAGAAATTTTAATGCCCACACCAAGGCTTGGGGCAATTCTAGAGACGATCCGGCGGGAGAGACAGTGATGGAATGGGCGACTGGGCTGAACCTCCGAAGTTATTTGCCTCCAGTCGTTCTTGTGGAATTGCTAATCATCACTTGTGGTTTTAGCAATTCTATTAGAATGGAGCTGGGGACGTATAAGTGTGCGGTCCTCCATGTCGAAAGGGGTAGGGTTGCTAACGCTGAGGTCATAGACTTATCTATGTTTTTTTTTTTGTAAATGAATGTTTGTGTCTTGTATATGGTGGGTAGACACGTGATGGGGCGGTATTTGCTCGGGTCTGTGGTATCCCGATCTTTAGGAATTTAAATAAGTAATCCCAGTAGTGAAGAGGCTCGGGAGCGACTTCTGGTCGAGAACCTCTTGAAACTGCCGGGCAAGCACAGCATGACACACCACGAACCCCTTCATCCAGTAGTGATGCATTATTATTTTTATTATTAAAAAAGCTTACATTTGCTCAATCTTTTCGCAAAAGTTGGTAATAAAAGAAACTTCGGGCTTTTAGCCAAGTAAATTCCTATCTGTGGTGTGTGTTTAATGTCGATGTAAGGATTATGGGACTTGACTATTTCATTTTACTCCAAATAAAGGAACTTTCTCACTATCCTGCAAGTATTTAAAATCGCGGCTTTTTGTAGAGCTATGTATGTGTTGTGACATATTCACATCTGGACATTTTAGTAAGAAAAAATTTGTGCAGTTTTTTCGTATATATGGTGAGATCGGCCTCTAGCTTTGTTATGTAGTAGTAGGTGCACATAATAAATAGGTTTACTTCGATAATCCATTACATCCGCACCCTGGCTTTAACGGCCTCGGTGGACGCGGGTTAAAAGGTATTTGCCTCCCGCACAACATCCAGGGCCAGTGTTGATGAATGCATATTAGCCGAGGAGGATAGTGGTGACTGTACCGAGGGATTGTTGTGTGATGCGGTACTAGGGCGAAAAAGGTACATATGGGCTATTGCATCTACTGTCCGTGTTTCCGTCCAATTTAGCGTTGTCGGCTGTAGAATTTTTGGATAACGAAGCCCAGGTGGGAGCCCGCCTGCTCAACTCCTTGCCGCTGACGGATCGTCTGCTGAAACATCCAGCGTCAGCTCCAGGTGTGCCCCGGCGATTGCCTCCGGGAAATAGCCCTCTCAGTTTACTTTTTGATCTGGTCTCCATTTTTTAAACGGGTTTACCAGGGCCACGTTAGCCATGCCAGTAATTTCTCATCGTGTGTCCACCCCCCCACGTGATGTGATGGTCGATCTGGACGTGTGGTTGGATTTTAGGGAGCTTATGATCATTATTATTAATTTTAAGTGCCGATTTACCACGTGTACATCGGTGATGAAAAACAAAATGTATGTGTGTATGAGGAATAAATTATTTCAAACAAATGACGAAACTAATATTTCCATAACCTTCTTAGAAATAAAAGGAGACTTGTGCCCAGCATTGAGAAGTATACAGGCTGTAATAACAATAAAATATAACATCAAAGGCATAAAATAATATTAAACATTAAATAAACAAATATTTTGCACATAAAGAAATTTTAACTGTAAAAAAATTATGGCACCATTAATGATAATTTTCACAATAAAAATATGTTTCTGCTGCAGCTAAGACCATAATATACCAAAATTGGCTACAAATACCTTTTTTCAGATACACAGTTATTGTTTTGTTATATAGCCTTGGCTCTTTTTTATATAGAATAAGGGTGACAAAATGAGCACATTCTTCTCGATGGTAAATGGACACTGAGGCCCAAAGATACCCACATATATCAATAGAACAACTAATTAATTAATAATTACTACCATTAATATAGTATAGTGCAAAGCTGTACTTACTACAGGTAACAACAAAATCGAGTATACGTTATTTTGCCTCAATAAATAACATATTTTACTCATTAGTATTAAAAAAAATCAGTTGCAAGATTTGACCCTAACAAACATACAAAACATTGCAAGTTAAATAAGAGCTTTTAAAATAAGCCAGTGCCTAGCTACAAAGTTTAAATCCAAACAAAATATTACTCAAAGTGGTGATAAAAACCCTAGATGGTTATCGCAATATCTTAACTTTGCCTTGAAGATATTTCCTTTCATTTTAGCCGGTCAAAAGTCAATTGCTATCAAAATTCACGAAATTGTTGTACTATTCATCGTTCTTAATATCACTGCAAAATTTTAAATTAGTCAGACCTCCGGAAATAAGAAGAAACTGAATTATTAAACTCCCATTACATACATACATACATAGTAAAAGTAGTTAAAGCTAACAAAAAGCGTGTTAGCAAAAAGTAACTAATAAAGTTATTCATTTAAACTAGACTGGAATTTTTAATGCAATATTTATTCACTAGTTTGTTACTAACCACGGTTAGTATGTAGTTAAATTAAATACTTATTTAAAAACATAATATGAAGTACATGAATACTATATTTTTATCTACAATATAAAAAAGCTATAATAATAATTAAAAACAAAATAAAACTAGAAACATAAATATCATATAGTCCTTCTCCCCGCGGTATCGTGCCAAGAACGCTGGCTGCGTTTCCCCGCTGAATGGCTATACTTAGCCTTTGAGCGAGGAAAGAACCAGCCCTCTTATCACCAGCAGCAACGACCAGCGGCGGATGGAGTTCCTTTAGGAACCTCACCGCACGTGGACCCCACGGACCGATAGTCTCTACAGCAAATGGCACAAATATATAGTCATCACTCAGAGACTCATATTTTGCGCCACTTACTCAGTTCAGCTGCCTCTGATGCCGCCCTGGCTCTAAACGAGGTACCCCTGAGATGAGAGACCGCCAGAGTGTCTACGCAAGTAGCATCCCACACTAGGGCTTTACCTCTCTCCCAAGGGACCAATGTCATACCGTCGGGTCTCTTGCCATCGTCTCTAAATATTTCATAAGGCTCTAAAACCGAGGGAACATTTATAGAGACAAGAGCCCTTCGGATAACATCGTTCAAAGAACTGTGTCGTGAAAACCTACCAGCGCTTTTCTTACATGAAAGTCCGTGGAGCCCAAACTTGTCGACGCTGCTACCACTTTGACAGCCACAGAGAAGGTTTGACCGAAGGATGCTTCTGACGAAGGCTTTCAAGAGTTTCGACACTACGACGAGCCAGGATGTCGTCTGAGAATAAAATACGGGATGCATTTTTTTAAGTCGCCATCCATTACTTTCGACTCAACTACTTTTTTTAAATCAAATTTAGGACGTGGTCGAGATAAATGAGTATTAATTGGGTAATCTAAATTTTGAAAGGTTGTCTCTTTGAGTTGAGACGTAATTGATTTATTTATTGTTTTATCAAAATGAAAATGGGTATACGCGAAAGTAAATAATTTTTGCCAACTATTGCATACCTTAAGCGAAAGCACAAGGTAATGTTCTACTATCGCCTAAAAAATTAAAATTCCAACATTTTACCGAATAAAATCGTATCTAGCAATCATATTATACATATAAAATGATATAAAAAAGCACATTGTTAGAAAGATAAATGATTGTTGAACTTATTAATATTTTTTTTTTAAATCGATTAATTGCTATTTTTAAATAAAAAAAAGGGTTTTTAGTGGCTTATGGTGTGGATTTATCATGTCCCTGTGGCTTGTAAACACTATAACTTTTGAAAATATCAATTGTTTAACTCAATCTATTTTTTAATCTCTTCATCTATCATGTGGGAAGCCACTGAATGCTAAATGGCAGTGTAATTTTGTTTTGTTTAGCTATAATTAATTTCTTTCGGCTCCAAAATGGCGAAATTTTCGTTGATTTGGTTGCCTCGTAAATAAATTGTTTCTGTAAATGGGGAATGGGGATCTACAGCCACAGAGTAGTTTAGTTCACAGAGTACCTTTGTATTAAGTTTAGTTCGGCTTCAGTCGCCGTCGTGAGTGGACATTGTTTCGGTTGTTTTCAGCGGCTCAAAAAGATCGCTGTACAAATACACAATATTCGAATAACCAAATTTCTTAAAAATACTTGATTATAATAATAATAAGAGATTTTTTTATACAATATTTAAAAGCACAGAATAAATAATAATAGTACGTACTAAAAGTAAGTAGTATAATTTTTTTTGTCATGGGTGACATTATCATGCTTTTTCGAGGGTGTCGAAACCAATAGGGTTGTCGAAATGTAAATCCAAGATGGCGGCCGCAATAGGTATCAATTTTTTCATCATGGGTGTCATTTTCATGGTTTTCGAGGGTGCTGAAGCCGATAGTGCTGTCGAAATGTAAATCCAAGGTGGAGGCTGCAATAGGTATAAAAATTTTTCATCATAGGTGTCATTTTCATGGTTTTCGAGGGTGTTGAAGCTGATAGTGCTGTCGAAATGTAAATCCAAGATGGCGGCTGAATTAGGTATCAATTTATTTCATCATGGGTGTCATTCTCATGGTTTTCGAGGGTGTTGAAGCCGATAGTGCTGTCAAAATGTAAATCCAAGATGGCGGCTGCAAAATATATCAATTTTTTCATCTTGGGTGTCATTTTCATGGTTTTCGAGGGTGTTGAAACCGATAGTGCTGTCGAAATGTAAATCCAAGATGGCGGCTGCAATAGGTATCAATTTTTTTCATCATGGGTGTCATTTTCATGGTTTTTAGAGAGAGTTGAAGCCGATAGGGTTGTTGAAATGTAAAACCAAGGTGGCGGCTGCAATGGGTATCAATTTTTTTTATCATGGGTGTCATTTTCATGGATTTCGAGGGTGTTGAAGCCGATAGTGCTGTCGAAATGGAAATCCAAGATGGCGGCTGAAGTAGGTACCAATTTTTTCATCATGGGTGTCATTCTCATGGTTTTCGAGGGTGTTGAAGCCGATAGTGCTGTCAAAATGTAAATCCAAGATGGCGGCTGCAAAATATATCAATTTTTTTCATCTTGGGTGTCATTTTCATGGTTTTCGAGGGTGTTGAAACCGATAGTGCTGTCGAAATGTAAATCCAAGATGGCGGCTGCAATAGGTATCAATTTTTTCATCATGGGTGTCATTTTCATGGTTTTCGAGAGAGTTGAAGCCGATAGGGGTTGTTGAAATGTAAAACCAAGGTGGCGGCTGCAATGGGTATCAATTTTTTTTATCATGGGTGTCATTTTCATGGATTTCGAGGGTGTTGAAGCCGATAGTGCTGTCGAAATGGAAATCCAAGATGGCGGCTGAAGTAGGTACCAATTTTTTCATCATGGGTGTCATTCTCATGGTTTTCGAGGGTGTTGAAGCCGATAGTGCTGTCAAAATGTAAATCCAAGATGGCGGCTGCAATAGATATAATTTTTTTTATCATTGGTGTCATTTTCATGGTTTTCGGGGGTGCTGATGCCGATAGTGCTGTCGAAAATGTAAATCCAAGGTGGCGGTTGCAATAGACATCAAGTTTTTTCATCTTGGGTGTCATTTTCATGGTTTTCAAGGGTGTTGAATCCAAAGGTGCTGTCGAAATGTAAATCCAAGATGGCGGCTGCAATAGGTATCAATTTTTTCATCATGGGTGTCATTTTCATGGTTTTCGAGGGTGTTGAAGCCGATAGTGCTGTCGAAATGTATTTAAACTACTTTAATAATTCCGTATGATCATGTTATACGTAATTTTTTTAATGCGCTTAAGGTATGCCCAATTGGATTTACCAATATTTATTTTCACTATTAATGAAAAAATTTTGAATAGTACATGACAATGCTTTAGCAAGCTGCATCCTCGCACCTCTAGGAATTCTTTTAAGCACTGGTATATTACGATAGTAAATTGTAAATTTGCTCCGAAAAAAGGGAAAAATTTGTGTCATTAGAGGAATTGCTATAGAGTTATGAATTTCTACGGCAGGCTGTGAAGCCGAAATACTTTTACTATGACATCGTTTAATTTGTATATTTAATCCCCTTTTACCTTTAAACAGCCTACCGTCAGCACAATTTTGACACTGTAGGAAATCCGGCTGTGAATGTAGCGGAGCAGAGATATTCATTAAAAAATCTAAACAGATCTCTACAACACTCAAAAGTCTTTATATTACATATTCGTAGTAACTTGAAATGTGCTGTACTCCGCATCTTTCCCTGAAACAATCATTAACGGCCTCAACAAAAAAAACTTTACTCTATAAATGAAATATTATCACATTACTTTTTTGGATTTATTCCATATTGATAAAACATTGTATGTAGTCGTTACGCTTTGACAGTTGTCAACGGCGCAGCAGAAATATTTTCCTTTCTTAATTAGTATTATGTCTGAAATCAAAAAATTATTATTATAACAACTTTCTTATATATTTTTTTGTTCTTTTTGTTGAAATTTGTAAGCCAAAATTGGCCTCCAAATAACAAAATAAGATAAATATACGTAGCTTTTGACAGTGAAAAAATGTTGACATAACCTAACATAAAATGATGTTACATAATAATTAATTTTCTATTACATGTGACGCAGTATAATGTCATTTACGTCCCTTACGCCAACTTTGAAAATATTTTTCTAAAGATAAAGGCCATTAGTTGAATCCGGAGAGTAATTAATGTATCCCTCCTTTGCTGACCTTGGGACATAATTTTGATGTGCGGCCCCAAAATAATACTTGGAATGATAGTTTTGTCTGGGATATGCTTAACCCAGATTTATATTAGAAAATTTCTCCAAAAAAATTTCAAAAAATAAAATTTCAAAATTTCAGCAAAATGATGACATAGTTCCTTGAAATTAATCGTCATCATCATCATCATTATTACAGCCCATCACAAATCCGCTGCTGAACATAGGCCTCCCCCAAGGAATGCCACAATGCACGCTCCCGAGCCACCTGTATCCACTGAATTCCTGCATGTCTAAGCAGGTCGC
>JAVANC010000016.1:44512426-44536125 GCA_033319125.1 Parnassius glacialis
ATAATGTCTTATGGGATTTTGCTATGGGGACATGCGGCTGATTCAGAAACTATTTTTGTTTTACAGAAGAGGGCCATTAGAGCTATTTACAACCTAAAACTGAGAGAGTCTCTTAGAGATAAATTTAAAGAAATAAATATAGTAACTTTGGCCTCTCAGTATATTTATGAAAATTCAATGTATGTTCACAAAAACAAAGGTAGTTTTAGTAAAAAAAGTGATGTGCATTCTGTAAACACTAGGAACAAACACAAGCCAGTGATACCAGTTTCTCGACTCCACAGAGTCAGTAATTCATTCTTGGGGCAATGTATACGCTATTACAACAAGGTCCCGGAAAGTGTACAGGCTCTCTCCATAAGCAAGTTTAAATGTTTTGTTAAGTTGAAACTGTATAAAAAGGGTTATTATAGTATAAATGAATACATGGTTGATAATAACCCCTGGGAATGAGGTGATCGCTTCCAAGCTGTTTCTAAAATAAATTTTGTACTTATATAGTTAGTACAACCATTATTGTAAAATTTGCTTTAAAAAAAGTCCCGCTGGGTTTCTTGCTGGTTCTTCCCAGGACAGAGGTTTTTTTTTCGAACCAGTGGTAAAGTAAAAAATGACTTTCAATAAGTATTACACATGTGATCTATATTGAATAAAAAATTATTCTATTCTATTCTATTCTATTCTCACGAAATCGAAATAATCTGTTGGTAGTAAACTGAAGTATGACGCATTTTATTATTATAAAAGATGTGAATCAATATAAAGAATTGAAAAAACACTTTTGTTTTACTTTTTATTTTATTTTTAATAATTGCCCCCACACTAGGATTTTCTCGTGTATCGTGGAGGCAGTTTATAAACATAAAATGTACAAGGAGAAACATCCTGACCCGGAACATTTATTTGTATGCCATACTAATACTTGTTTCGTGAGGAATTCGAACG
Organism: Parnassius glacialis; assembly: GCA_033319125.1. Classification (NCBI taxonomy): domain Eukaryota; kingdom Metazoa; phylum Arthropoda; class Insecta; order Lepidoptera; family Papilionidae; genus Parnassius; species Parnassius glacialis. The sequence goes on from JAVANC010000016.1 coordinate 44,513,372, forward strand.
CAGCTGCAACTGCATTTGGCGCTGCAACTCAATGCTAAGCCACTGCACCATAGAGCCATTGTAAACATACTGTAATCATTAACGCACAGAAAACGATGTCTGACGAGAATAACAGAAAATGGTGTAGGTAACAGCAATTATTAACAGCAATATATTATATTTTAATTTAAATACACTTTATTTATGTATTATGTTTCGCACCTGCCTACCATTGTCTTTGGCACCCAGGGTTGACTGGCAGAGAATGCCATATGGCGTTAAGTCCGCCCTATGTACCCTTTACCTTAAGTACATTTAAGTTTTTAAATAAATAAAATAAATAACAGCAACTACGCCTACGGCGTCCCAAGACCGATTATTTGTATCGCGGCCATCGTAATCATTCCTCCACTTATCTTAGGTCGCTTTTAAGCATTAAGGCTTGAATGTATACCATAATATTCTGTTACACAATTTTAACATAATATTTTATAATGTTGTTTACGTATGATAATATCATTGGCACGAAGAAATTATATTGTAATGGAAACTATACTTTCTTGAAATAAAAAGCGCTATTCGATTTGTAATCTAACTGAATGACGTACTTGTATATTTTCTTTAGATGTATGTATGTAATTTGGCATAAAATATTCAAAACGAATTAAACGCAATTAAAATTTTACTATAATTGATAGAATCAGCCGTTACTTTGCGGAAATCCACAACCCCATTAAAATTTTACTAATGATTAATAAGTGCAATCATTTGATGCTAGCAATTTTAATTGATATTCCAACAGCTAGTTTGGCGTAAAATTATTTGCATATATATAAAATCATCAATTCAACCAAATTCAACATACGGTGGTTTTATTTGGTAGTAATTATATGGAATCGTTCAAATGAAAACTTAATATTTGTTATTGATAACTGTTTGTGGTCTCTTTAATTTGCTATTTGATAATAAATTAGATTCTTTATCAATCAATCAATCAATATGTATATTTAAATGAAATTACAAGATATGCTTTATAATAATAATACTGTCCCAATCCCAACGAAAACTAGCCATCTGCACAGGACAGAATAGTACACGAGTGTGTACACTTTCATTTTTTCACTCTCATAGTCCGATGAGATGGTACTCCGACACAAGCAGTGGTAGAGCTACGTTGTAGCACGAATGGGTCGGCTTGACCGGGTAAGGACCATACTCTCATAGAATATTAGCATAAAATAGCAGCTTAATGCTGCTGTGTTTCATATGATGAGTATAGAGATTCGGCGATCATTTTAATTGAAACGGGGAATCTCGTCATATTCCTCAAGGGTGGCAACGCATCTGCCTTTTGATTCTTAATCGATAATAGATGTAGATGTCAAAGGGTCACTGCAACCAACAAGCACACAATCAACCTGACCACTTACCAAGGGGTAAGTGGTCAGGTTGACTGTGTGCTCGTTTGTAACCCTTATTGCATGCCTTAAGTGCGAAGCGCGCAGGTATGTTCTGCTAGGGCCTAAAAATTCAGATTCCAACGTTTTGTCGCATGGAATCGTATCTAGCAATCATATTATACAATATAAATGATATAAAAAATACATTGTCAGAAAGATAAATGATTGTTGAACTTATGAATTTTTTTTTAAATTGATTTATTGCTATTTTTACATATTAAAAGGGCTTTTGTTGGCTTATGGTGTGGATTTATCAAGTCCGCATGGCGGCGTAAGCACGATAAATTTTGTAAATATCAATTGTTCAACTCAATCTATTTTTAAAACTCTTCAACTATCATGTGGTAAGCCATTGAATGTAAATGACAATTCACTTTTGTTTTGTTTGGTTTTAATTAATTTTATTCAGCTCTAAAATTGCGAAATTTTAGGTGGTTTTAGCAGCCTTGTATTAATTTATTTTACTAAATAGGCCGAAGCTGCACTCAGAGCTACAGCCAAACAGTATTTTATTTACTCCGGCCTCAAATGCCGCCGTGAGTGATTGTTTGTTACAGCGGCTCGTGCAGAAAAATATTGTTCGCCGTAGAAATATAAAATTTTCCAAAAACCAAGTTTGATGCCTACTTGACTAAGGTAAGATATTATTATTATTTTTATAATCACAGATTTTTATTACAATATTTTGTTTCGCGAAAAGCACGCAGGATTTATCATAATTTGTGCCCACGATACGTGAGAAAATCCTAGTGTTGAAGTTACTTTGAAGAAAAAGTACATAAAATACTAAGTACAAAAACTAGTATTTGTATAGCATACAAAAAGTTGTTCTGGGTCTGGATGTTTCATCATCATCTCCTTTATAAGTCCCTTTACAAGTCCTTTACTGCACAAAGGCCTCTCCCAAGGATTACCAAATATCGCTGTCTTGAGCCACCTGCATATTTTAACAGGTTGTCACTCTAGATGAGGGCCGCCCTATGTTAAATGCCCGATGTTTATTCTTATGCTATTTATATACTGTAACCACGATACAAGAGTAAATCCTTGAGGTTTAATTAAGTATATATATTTTTCATTTTATATTCCTAGTATGACGTCAAATAAAAGAAAAAAATATCCTACATATCAAGAAATACATCTCTAAACAATAAAATGTTTTTTTGGCAGCTGCAGCTTGTGGATTTCATAAAAATTTAGGAGCGTTCTTCCCGGAACAGGTTAGTTGGTTGAGTGGAGAGGCAATAGTGCTAAAGTTTGAAATGAATCTTCTGAACCAGCTGCAGGTGTCTATGAATCTTCGTACTTCTTTTCTGCAAGTAGGTACAGGATATTCTAAAATAGCTTTTATTTTATCTGGATCCGCACGTAGACCATACTCGTCCACTAGAAAACCAAGGTATTTCAGTTCTTTCTTGAAGAATTGACTCTTCTCAAAGTTAATAGTCAGATTAGCATATGAAAGTTTTTCATGAACTTTCATGAGAAGCGATATGTGTTCTTCAAAAGTCTCACTAATAATAACGATGTCATCCAGATAGCAAAATACCTTGTTCTCAAATTCAGGAGTAAACAGCATATCCATTTTTTTTATAGCATAACACTACACAGTGGTGGACCGCCGATCATCCAGATGGTATGGATGGTATCGCAAAAAACTGTATCCTAAATAATATAAATTATCCGATACATTAAAATGTGTTTAATGAACATCGGTGTCATGTTGCTGCCCATCTCCTGTTTTAGTTTTCTTTGCTGCCTCTAACGTCACTCATGGAACGATATGGGGCAGTGGTTCTTACACCACCACCACACGGTGAAATTTAATTAGTATACAATTATAAAGTGTTTTTTGATAGTTATTTTTAGAAATCGTAATGTATGGGTAAAAAAATTGTTTAATATGTCTCAATATCAACAACTAACCTAGGTTGTTTTTGTTTATTATGACTTAGTTTTTGTACGTGATATATTTTTGGTCGGCCAATATGTATGTTAATGGTGCAAGAAGTCTAGTACTTCGACTCTTAATCGACAGATATTTTTGTCTAGCGGTGTCCTCTTACGGGCTGGTGGTGAAAACAATGTTTAATTTAATTTTGAAAAGAATGTCAGTTTTAAAAAAATAGCACTTATTTATTTCGTAGCTTGAGAAAGTTTCGTTTGCATTGTCTAGCGACAAATCGAAGAAAGTGCTATTCTTTTTATTCTACAGGGAGCTTACAACGTTGCAGTAGTCTTTTCTTACTTTCTTACACAAACATTTTATTGTTTAGGCATGTGATGTTGTGTATACTAGAAATATAAAATCAAAAATAAATATACTTAATTTTAACCTCAAGGACTTACTCTTGTATCGTGGTTACAGTATATAAATAGCATAAGAATAAACATCGGGCATTTAACATAGGGCGGCCCTCATCTAGAGTGACAACCTGTTAAAATATGCAGGTGGCTCAAGACAGCGATATTTGGTAATCCTTGGGAGAGGCCTTTGTTCAGTAAAGGACTTGTAAAGTGACTTATAAAGGAGATGATGATGAAACATTGAACCCAGAACAACTATTTTTATGCTATATAAATACTAGTTTTTGTACTTAGTATTTTATGTACTTTTTCTTCAACGTAACTTCAACCCTAGGATTTTCTCACGTATCGTGGGGACAAATTATGATAAATCCTGCGTGCTTTTCGCGAAACAAAATATTGTAATAAAAATCTGTGATTATAAAAATAATAATAATATCTTACCTTGGTCAAGTAGGCATCAAACTTGGTTTTTGGAATATTTTGTATTTCAAAGGCGATCGATATTTTTCTGCACGAGCCGCTGTAACAAACGACCACTCACGACAGCATTTGAGGCCGGAGTAAATAAAGTACTCTGTGACTGTAACAAGGGGTGCAGCTTCGGCCTATTTAGTAAAATAAATTAATACAAGGCTGCTAAAAGCACCTAAAATTTCGCAATTTTAGAGCCGAATAAAATTAATTATAACCAAACAAAACAAAAGTAAACTGTCATTTACATTCAATGGCTTACGACATAATAGATTTTTTTTATAGTATAAGGGTGAAAAACGAGCACACAGTCCACCTGAACGTTCGTGACGTCCACGTAACGTCCACGGAACGTTGGTGCTTAACGACAACGATATGTACATTTACGCTGGTTTTTATGGAACTTTCATAAAGATAAAGATGCGTAAAAAAGCCCACGTAAAAAAAATGAAAATTAAACGTGATAAAATCCGTAACATTAGTTTTGTTCCATGTGTAATATACATAACGTGACCATTTATTATTTTTGTCAAACCGGGACGTCTCTTGCGGAATTATGGTAAATAAGTTTTTGGTGGTTCACAAGTTTTTTTTTTTATTATAGAATGTAATAACAATAATACGAAATAATCAAAGCACTTATTACAAAATAATTAAGTAGGTTGCATAAGTTACTAAGCCATTGTTCATATGAGAAAACTCTTTCTACCGGCGCATTACTTCCTGGTAGATACAGAATATACTCAATAATTGTACAAAAGATCGTTAAATGGAGATAGTTGGCACGGAAGTGCTAGAATAATTCAACCCAACGGTCTTCAAACAATATTCTCATTATTCCAGTCAGTGATTTTTTATCCGTCGCAAAGTTGGAAATAAGCGAAAACTCGTCAAATACTTTCGTATCTTGGCTGCTTTTTATAAATCCTTGCGTGATCAGCAAATCCATTACTTTTTGTACCTCATCGCAAGTAGGTGCCTTTGTTAAATTTGCCCATTAAAACAATTGTAGTTCTATGTTGAATTGACACCACTGCTCCAAGTATTCTTTGCTTGTCCTATAAAACTTTCGAGACTCTATTGCAGACACGTTTTTCCCCTCAACTTTTAACACAGCTTCATGAAATGTCACTGCTGGTGCGTGCAAGAAATATAACCACAACTTTGATCTGGGAATTTCGAAAAACATTTTTACAATATTTGGGACTTTGTCGATACTTAAAAAATAGCTTTTTAAAGGTTGAAAAATTTTTAGAACTTTCTCAAGTGCGGGCAATAATGCAAACCACCTTGTTTTACTGTAGCCCAGCAGTTTGTGATACTCTGTGTCAGCTGAATCATAAAACTCTTGCAAAGATTTGACTCAAACGATGTTGATGATGAAGTTAGGTCTGTTTGCGATAGCGGGATCATTTTGCCTTCGCTGGGGACAGCAGGACAGACAGCCTGAAAGCGGGACTGTCGCGCCCAAAGCGGGACGTATGGTCATGTTATGTAAACATCATTATAGAATTGCATTTATGAAATTTTGAAGTCTACGTGAACGTAGAAACATATCTAGATTTATTTTATGGTACCAATCAATATTAAATAGGAACAATGATATGAAGAAAATATATCAATATTGTACCGTAAATTGATAGAGGACCATGAAATTCATCATTATTTTGTTAAAAAATATTATTATAATAATTAATTAATTAAAATATTATAATAATTCAAATATAAATAATTATTTAATTATAAAAATTTAGATTTAGTTAAGAATGAATGTAAACAGTTAAATGAAAATAATAATAATAAATTTTTTGATACCTTTCTTATGGGTCAATCAGAAGACAGGCCCGATAGAAAAATAGTAGGTGTATATATTCTCGTGTTCCTGTAGCATATTGTATCTATGCCAAATACCAATCATCTACGTCTAATCATCATTACAGCCTTTCATAAGTCCCCTGTTGAACATAGGCCTCCCCCAAGGAATGCTACAATGCACGGTCCTGCGCCACCTGCATCCATCGACTTCCTGTATGTCTTACCAGACCGTCACTCCATCTAGTGGGGGGTCGCCCTACACTTCGCCTACCAGTACGAGGCTGCCACTCGAGAACCTTTCTTTCCCATCGTTTGTCGGTTCTTCGATCTATATGGCCGGCCCATTGCCACTTCAGCTTACTAATCCGTTGGGCTATGTCGGTTACTCTGGTTCTACTGCGGATATCCTCATTTCTAAGTTTATCACGCAGAGAAACCCCGGGCATAGCCCTTTACATAGCTCGCTGAGCGAGTTTGAGCTTCCTCATACGGCCAGCAGTGAAGTACCACGTCTCAGATCCGTACGTCATTACTGGCAACACGCACTGGTTGTACAATTTCGTTTTTAGGTTTTGAGGTGTGTCTAACGAGAAGATGTGTCGTAGTTTCCCGAACGCTGCCCAGCCGAGTTGAATCCGTCGATTGACCTCTAGGTCGAAGTTGGACTAACCTAGTCGGACTATTTGTCCCAGGTAAAAATATTCGTCAACAACTTCGAGCTTAGTGATCCCAACAACTACCGGCATAAGTGTGACATGGACGTTAAACATGATCTTTGTTTTGTCCATGTTCATCTTAAGACCTATCCATTGGGAGACACTATTGAGGTCATTGAATATAGTGCTTAGGTCTCCCAGCGATTCTGCCATAAGGACTATATCGTCGGCAAATCGAAGATGAGTGATGTACTCGCCATTGATGTTAATACCGTATCTTTTCCAGTCCAATACCTTGAAAATATCTTCCAATGCAGCGGTGAAGAGTTTCGGGGATATAACGTCACCCTGTCTTACACCTCTCTGCAGTTGGATAGGTTTCGTACTCTGATTCTGTACTCGGAGAGCCATCGCAGCTTTACTATACAAACACTTCAGCACTTCAATATACCGACAGTTAACGTGGCACCGCTGAATGGACTGCAGCACCGCCCAAATTTCGACGGAATCAAAGGCTTTCTTATAGTCCGCATACGCAAGGCAAAGTGGCAGATGATACTCCTCTGTCTTCTGTACAATCTGCTGCAGGGTATATATGTGGTCTTTGGTACAAAAGCCTTTTCGAAAACCACCTTGTTCGGGAGGCTGGAAGTCGTCAAGTCTGCGTGCGAAACGATTCGTAATGACTTTCGAAAACGGCACGTAGATGCGGCTCAGAAGGGAAATCGGTCTGTAGTTCTTCAAGAGAGCGTTGTGACCTTTCTTGAAGAACAAGACCACCGCACTTCTGCTCCACGCCTCCGGAGTAGTGCCACAATTGAAGACGGAATTAAAGAGCTTCTGAAGGACTTCAAGTACCGGTTTTGCACCAACTATCAGAAGCTCAGCTGTAATTCCATCCTCGCCCGGGAACTTGCCGTTTTTAAAGTGCTGGAGAGCCATTCTAATCTCGCTCAGACTGACGTCCGGAATATCTTCGGAATACTAATTATAGTCTTTTAGAATAAAAAAAACGTTGACAGATATAGAGACTCAGACACCGAGGTGACTATTAAAGTTATCGTATTTTACTAAATTTAGCACGGAAGAGCATTTAATGATGTTCCTAAATTCCATGCTCACGTGAGCGAAGCCGCGGGTAAAAGCTAGTAGCAAATGTATTTATTCGGCGGTAAGACTCCTTTTCTGTCTGAGAGTATATTTGGTTAGATGTCACTCTCTTACATAATTCTGCCGTCAAAGTCTGTTGTGTTCCGGTCTGAAGGGTATAGTAAAAAAAAGTAAAGTTGCAGTCTTTTTGCTTCCCACTGCTGGGCACAGGCCTCCTATTGTTTTTGAGAGGGTTTTAGGCAAGGAAATGTCCGCCGCAATGCCCCAATGCGTGTTGGTGAACTTCACATGTCTATGAAAATATTTTTTTTCTTATTTCTCAAACATGCAGGTTTCCTCACGATATTTTCCTTCGCCGCCGAGGACGTGGTAAATCAGCACTTAAAATTGCAATTAACAGTTTCATTGGTGCCAACGGGGATCGAACCTGGGTTGCTCGAGTACTGTGAAGCTTACAGCGAGCGCTAATCATCTGAGCTTCCACGGCTACCGGAATGGTATATAGAGCCAAACAATTACAGGATTTGAAACATTTCATCCTTGTCCTCAGAAGTGACAACGCATCTGTAGCCGTCTTTGTTTTTTGAAGTTGGTTGCAGGTGTATCCACGGATTGCAGAAGCCAGTTACAATCAGATGGATTGTCAGTTCGTTTGTCGTTATAGTTTTATAGAAAAAATACCATATTAAGACTATAGCACTTACCAGAAATATTGGGTATGTTTACTTGCTTTACATACATTTTATATCCGAATTGGTTCAAACCGAGGAATAAGGTATTTTAAGAACCAATCCACGCGCCTATAAAGATTAAGTTTATAAATTTCCTGTTTCCGTTTTCATTACCTCGTGTACGTATATTACACTAAATCATACTATGTACTATATATAAAGTCGTAAAAACAAGGCAAAGATATTAGAGCAATAAAATGGCCGAGCGGACTGCTAGCATGAGGTCAGGTAGGCCGTCTTTGAATATAAATGAGGCATGGGACATTTTTGTTAGGTAGGACGGATGAAAGATATTATGATAATTAATATTAACATAATATTTCGATTCGATTTCGATTTAAAAATGTCAAGGTATACCGACATTTACTTATATCTTAATTAAATATGCATGCATATAATAAACTCTCACGCCTGTCAACCAGAGGGGTAGGCAGAGAATATGGACTTCCATTTGGCACGATCCTGACACACCTCTCTCGCTTCCTCCACATTCATATATCTACGCATACACGCTCGTCAGTTAAAGGTACTCTTGATTTGGCCCATTTTCAATGTGTCGCCAATTTGGTCCTAAAACTTTAGCCTAGGGTGTCTCTTCCCTAATCTGCCGTTCACCTCTGCAACATAAATTTGCTTTGTCACTTCGCTTTGTCCGTGAGTGTCATAGATGGTGAGTCCATAAATCAACGACGGGAAGCGGCGTTAAATATGTGAGGGGTCTACCGCATTCGTCAATCCATCTGCCAAGCGTGCCGCTAAAGATACATTCTTCATGTAAAAGGAGAATCTCATAGCCAGCGGTGAACTTGTAAAAGCTAACGAAGAAAAACAACAAGAATAAATGATAGTTTTCGATTCCATACTCGTTGCTGACTTATCGACTTATGCATCGTAAGAATTAATAAAATATTTTCTTTAAACAATGCGGGTATTTTAACAAAAATACCATATAAATAACTAAGTATAAAAGACAAATTATACAACTACCACACATGCAGGTAGTCAATGTATACTTAGCGCCGTGCTCTGCACGTCAAATATATTATGAAAGTTTTCATGTACAGCCCACTACTGTTGCTGCTGTACTTGTGATGGGTTTTGTCACAATCCAAAGTCAAGAATTCCCTTGAATGTCGTAAAAGTAACCTAACATTAAGCCCAATAAAAATTTGTGGCCTAGAAGAGACGTCCAAATAACAAAAACCTGGATCAGCGATAATACAGCTTCAAAAGTGGAATAACGTTGACAAAACACATCTGCGTAACTCCCGCTACCTAAAACTAAATTTTTTGTTTAAATAATTATGTCAGTAACAAAAACTTGAGGCATTATCTTTAATAATCATCATCATCATCACCATTACAGTGTTTCACAAGTCCAATGCTGAACATAGGCCTCCCTCAAAGAATGCCACAAAGCACGGTTCTGAGCCACCTCCATTTACTTCCTGCATGTATTAATAGGTCGTCTTCATCTTTGACTACGTACTTAGTACCGACGAGGCTGCTACTCGACCTTTTCTTCCACATCGGTTGTCGGTCCTGGAGCTATATAGCTAGCCCATTGACTTACTGATCCGTTGGGCTATTTTAGTTACACTGGTTCCACTGCGAATACCCTCATTTCTAAGTTAATTACGCAGAGACACCCCGGACATAGCCCTCTCCATAGCTAGCTGAGCGACCTTGATTTCCTCATACGGTCAGCAGTGAAGGACCACATCTTAGATCTATAAGTCATCACTGACAACACGCACTGGTTGTATAATCTTTTTTTCAAGTTTTGAGGTACGGAGGTATAGTTGAGGAAAAAATGCGTCGTAATCTCCCGAACGCTTGCCCAGCCGAGTTGAGTCTTTCGATTGTTCGTAATAAATACACAGTAAAATTATTTATTTGTTATCATGTGTGTCTCATTTTAAGTTAAAATGTACGTATGGTACCTATCTTTATATATCTTTTTTTTATAGGATTGGGTGACAAACGAGCACACAGTCCACCTGATGGTAAGTGGTTGCTGCCGCCCATAGACATCTACATCTATCCTCTATTACAAATCAAAATGTAGATGCGTTGTCACCCGTGAGGACTAAGATGGAATGCCTCATTTCCAGTATAAAGGGCCTCCGGCCACCTGCACTCACCAAGCGAAACGCAGAGGTAAACCGCTACTTCATGCTGGTTTTCTATGAGGTCGTGGTACCACCCCGGTTCGAGCCGACCCATCCGTGCGACAGCAAAAGCTGCCGCGTGGCTCTACCACTATTATCTAAGGAGAAACTTAAAATATACATAGGACATAGGAAAATAAACAGGAAATAGACAGCATCATCTTCCTAACAACAGATAAAAATAATAATAGCGGTCGCCAACACGCCTACCAAACTTGGCATCTATAGCAAATACCCATCTTTTTGACAGTTTATGGGGAGGCCTATGTTCATTTCAGTGGACTTTTGATAGGCTAAAGATAGTGAGTTCTACTCATCTTTCCACCCCTAATATTTACGGAAGAGTGAAAACAAAAAAATAACGTACCCGAAAATATACATGAAATAAAATCTGCATATAGTACCCCATGAAAAGTAAAAAGTAGCAGCTTACGTACATGTTAGTGACATGGGCACAGACCACAGAGAATTTTGGCCAAAAAGTGTTCGCTGCGCTGATTCTAACGCGGGATGACCTCAATTGGGAAACTTCTCAGATATGCAGGTTTCAAATTGCAATTTAAATATATATTAATGCTTACGTACCCTTAAGGAAATTTTAGTTTTAATCAGTTTGATTGAAACTAAAATTTTGGATTTCGGAATGAAGGCGGCACCTTTGACAAGTAAAATAAAATGAACCTTTGTTAAAGTAAAATGTCGTTTCTTTTATTAAAGTATCTTTCCGCAAAAGCCTGTTTTTTTACATATACTCATATGAGCTATGTATCCAGGATTGTCACAAATATCTTAATATGTATGAGAAAATGAAAGCTATCTTACATTACAAACTGATTTAAAAGACTCATTAAAGGTTAAAAAGTAAAGAAGCAGCTAATACACGTCTCACTACTGTGATCAGAGTTCCACATTACCTATATACTCGTAGTGTTTTGTGGGCAGAAAATAGAGTATGCTGTAATGATACAATATTAATAAAATAAATATAAATATTAACGGTTTTCACATTTCTACGACTATTTTAATTACTCAGACATCTAGATTTCCCACGAAGTTATTCTTCACCACTTTAACGGACATGTATTAAGTCAGCGTGTAAATTTTTTATGACATAATAATAATACAAGTTTTGCTTCCGTGACATAATGAAATCTCACGACGAGCTACACGGCCCTCGTATTTGTTTAAATAAAATTCTAAAAAACTGAAACTAAGCTTTTACACGACTGTTGGCCACATGTACCTAGTAATTACACATCCAATATATCCACGAACGAATTTTCAATTATTTACATCTTATATTCAGTAGCATTCTATTATTTAACTTTATCAATGACTTGCCATTTTAGTTTACTTAGAAGTAAGTAGATGGCGCTATTATTAGATGAAATCATGAAAGCCAAAACTATACTATTTAGTAATATCAGCGATAGAAGCGAACATTTATTTATTATATCAAAAACAATAAGGCATAAAGTGATGTCAATTCTGTTAAAAGTTCTGTTACTATATCTATTACTATATTTAATACGTTACAATTTTTAAATAAATTAAAAAATCTAAATATTTAAAATCATAAATAAAAGTTATTTAATTTATATGTAACTGCAGCCAAAATATATTACTTTTCTCATTTGATGATGGATAGCGCTGTTTGGACAACTAAATCGGTGTATTTTCAAATTATTTTACCAAAGCTATTACTATATCTTAAACTTCATTTATAAATATGGTATTTATTTGAAAAACACCCGTCATCCCGCCTATAATTAAGATATAATAGAAAATTAACATCTCTAGGAAGAAAAATATTTAACCTTCCTTTTTTGAAGTTCCGTAATCGGATAAAAAGTAGCCAGGTTACAAACTTCATGTTGAACTTCATAATCCGTCCAGTGGTTTTTGCGTGATTCCGGAATACACAGACAGAAAGACAGAAAAAATTCTAAAAACCGCTAATTTGGCTTCAGAACCCTTTATTTAGTCCCCTCGACTTGTTTTTTCAAGAATATATTAGAATTACAGACACGGCTTTTCTACAGAATTATTATATGTATAGATAATATTTAGTGCAATAAATCAAAATAATTTTTTTTCGAGTTAGATTGCTTTGTTATAATGTCATCTGCTTCATTCTATGGTTAAAGTTGTTTTATGTAACAAAAATTGATTGGTTTTTAAGGTGGTACGTAAAATAGACGCTAGATGACCTGAAGCACGAAGCAAGTCTTGCGGACCCGCGGATGTATGTGAACTAAAATGTAAAGTATGTTATGAGTTTTACGATGCGAAGACTAACACGCCGCGGCTATCTTAGTTAAAAGGACTTCTTCCATTGATTCTCTCGCTCGACCGGAGAAGAACCAAGCTCTGACAGAATACCAGCATGCAATTGCAGCTTAATAAAGCTGTGTTTCGTATGGTGAGTGTAGAAAAGCGGAGACCCCTTTTATTAGAAAGAGGCATTCCATCTTAGGCCTAGAGAGTGACAACGCATCTGCATTTTAATTCTTCTTTGAGGATAGATGCAAATGTCTATGGGCCACAGAACCCACATTACATCGGATGAACTGTGTACTCGTGTAAATGTTTTTATGTTGATTTTCCGCCATTAGCCGGTCACCAGTCTAGTGCATCAATAACGAGAGTGTAACGCGTGCAAATGTTGTAGGCAGCTAATGTTGGCAATTGGGTGAAAAGGTTGGCCATGCAATTGGAAATCACGCAGCCTACCATATACATATGTCAAAAATGACGCTAGTTTCTCGCATATTGGGGCCCATGGACGAGTCAATGCGTCGCCGCAATAGCAGAAAACTATTTGCATTAATTACGGGCGGGAATATGTCCAACCGATACATGTTAGAATATTCTAACGAGTTAGGTAAAGCTACAACCTATATATGTTCCACTGCTGGGCACAGACCTCCTCTCATATCTAAGAGGATTTTTAGGTTAAGTAAATGTCCTCCACGCGTTGCGTGTTGGCAAACTTCACAGGTTTTAAAATATTTTTTTCTTCTTTCTGAGACATGCAAGTTTCCTCATGATGTTTTCCTTCACCGCCGAGTACGTTGTAAAACAGCACTTAAAATTGCAATTAACAATTTTATTGGTGCCGGCGGGGATCGAACCCGGGTTGCTCGCGTACTGTGAAATTTACAACGAGAGCTAAGTTAATGAATATAGTTCAAACTATATTGTTATCTATTTCCTGCAACTGTTGTACAAAAGAACCATGCCCAATTTTCATACATTTTTTTTATATGATAAGGGTGACAAACAAACACAGTCCACCTGATGGTAAGTGGTTGCTGCGGCCCATAGACATCTACATCTATCCTCTATTACAAATCAAAATGTAGATGCGTTGTCACCCGTGAGGACTAAGATGGAATGCCTCATTTCCAGTAAAAAGGGCCTCCGGCCACCTGCACTCACCAAGCGAAACGCAGAGGTAAACCTTTACTTCACGCTGGTTTTCTGTGAGGTCGTGGTACCACCCCGGTTCGAGCCAGCCCATCCGTGCGACAGCAAAAGCTGCCGCGTGGCTCTACCACTGTTTAATAACCTGATAGTAAAAGTTTATTAATAGTTTTAAGGTATAGTAGAAAAACTTCCTGTAAGTTTAGAAAATAATGTCATGTAGTCATTTTTACGATTTAAACGCTACGAAGCCCAAAAATTTTCACGTTACTCTTTAGATTAGAAATTGCCGTTACCAAATACCTAATTTTTTCATCTCTTATTAATGTTCTATCACCAATTCCTCAGAGATTATACTGAGAAAAATCTTGTATATCCCTCCATATTTCTATTCTATAGGATCAATGAAAAACACACAAAATAGCACACTACACAACGAGACGCAAACGCAACAAGTGATTATATTATCTTTGGCAACTAACTACTCTACTACTAACAACTCTATAGTACATATACAGTAATCTATGGCAACAACGTATGACTGCGCCGATGCCAATCGTAGAACTGTCAAATGTCAACAAATCCGTTTCACTCGTGCGCACTAAATGACATACTTATTTAATTATTATGTTATTTTTAATTAATCCGTACTATGCAAAGGGTAATAAAGAAATACTTACTGATTAAATAAGACATAAAATAATGTTCAAAACTCAGAAACAGAGTTTTATGAAGTCAGAGATTTTTTACTTTAGTTAGAGAGAGTGTAATTAAGCAGTGTGTAAAATGGAACGTCCCAGAACAAGGATAGTTGAGATGCATTCAAAATATGGTGGTAATACGTTTACCCCTGACGTAGAATAAGCTTAAATAAATATTAAAAAATATTTTTCTACTGCTTTTCTTTTAACATTGTGATAAGCGTATTTAATTTACAATTCAATTAGTTGAATTTTAAGATTTATTTCATTTCTATACATAGTCAGGCGAAAATGGGCATCATTCTTTATGCTCTCCGCATAGGGAGAAAGGTCAATATTATTCATTATTCACGCTGCGTTTAAAATGTAGCAAGTGACAATCAGACCATTAAGCTCTTATGGGGATAATGGTAATTCTCTTTTACACACTTTCGTCAGCGCAGTACAACCGCAGCAATTATTTTTCAAAAGTTTTATTTTTCTGTGCACAGTAGCAAATCGTCAAAAATGAAGGAATTTTATATAATATAAGGATATATTAAATAAAAACTAACTTTGTGGCTTGGGGTAACAATTTCTTTATGTTCCCTTATAATATATTTTTTATTCCATTATAAATAATTACAGCAAAACGGAACACTAAAAGAATAACCTGTCTTTATCCCACAGATCCTCTCTGAAAGTGTTTCACGTTAATGACGATAATTCGTCATTATTAGGGTATGCAGTTATCCAAATACCGATATAAATTTAAAATAATTGAAATTTATAAAGAAAATAAAAAGTTTCAATTGACAAAAAAATTTTGCGAGTTAAGATACTGAGCGGAAAAAACTAGATCTAAAGGTATATTTTTTAATTTATGAAAATTAATAATAACATTCAAACGATGCTTAACTCTATAATACATATTTATCGTAATATAATGATTTCTTATATTTAGGCGAAGATGAAACTGATTTCGCGTTTCATTTTATCGCGTTTAATTTAACTTTTTAATTCCCGACGTTTCGGGTGCTTTACAGCACCCATGGTCTCTGAGTTGTTTGACGTCCCGATGTCTTAGTTAGCCCAGCTACTTTCAGTTTTAGAATATTAATTTTTGGCCCGATCTACGCAGAATGAGCTTACAGTATCTTAAAGTCTTGTAGTGGTATGCTTGGATTTGGATTTAATTTTATTAATTATACGATCCCCAGCAGATGGCAGCTCCCATCCATCTTCTCTATTGAAATGAGCATGTTTTTTTAATTGCAATAGCCTCGCGGATCATCCTTGATAGATATCGGTGTTCTTTTGCGAGGATTTGTGTTCTATCAGTCAGTTATATGTATATGATAACATGAATCATCGACGTTCTGGGAAGTCTGCAGTTTGTGAACATGTTCAAGATCGTCCCCACCATTTCATTAGATTTGATACACCACAAATCCTATGACATCCTATAAAATCCTATGAATCTCCCCGTCACCATGGGTGCTGTATAACACCCGAAACACCGGGAATTAAAAAGTTAAATTAAACTTGATTGAATCCGTAAAAATAAGTTTCATTTAATTTATCATAGTATTTTAAGGATAAATATGGGGAAAACAGTTATAGGCGGTGTAAGAACCACCATTACCCCATTTCCTGTGGATGCAGAAAGAGGCGGCAGAGCGAAACTGAAACAGGAGATGGGCAGCAGCAACATACTGATAACAACTCACAATAGCTTAAAATATGAACTAGAATTTCTAAATAAAGTTAAAATTATTGTAAGATACTAAAAAAGCAATTTAAATGTAGAAAATAGGGCAAAATATATTTGCAGAACATTCTAAGCCTACTCGTAGCTTGCTTTCCACTCAACAGATTAGGTATTGAACACTTGAAAAGTCAAGTCGAATGTGAGAATCGATTTAACCGTATTCAGCAAGTAGAATAAATCGACTTTCAACGCGGTCAGTGGCTTGATCTCTTAGGGTTTTTCTATATGTTACTTTTTTATAAAGTTGGTTTGTAAAATGTTCGCAATTCTAATATTATTTAATTAAAGAGATAAAGCCTGCCTGTGGTGCCTGTCAGATGCTACTTGCGTAGACACTTTGGCGGCCTCTCATTTCAGATGTACCTCGTTTACAGTCGGGGCGGCATCAGATGCAGCTGAACTGAGTAAGTGGCGCAAATATGAGTCTCTGAGAGATTACATATTTGTGCCATTTTCTGTAGTTACGTCCGTGGGGTCCACGTGCGATGGAGTTTCTAAAGGAACTCTATCCGCGATTGGTTGTTGCTGCTGGTGATAAGAAGGCTGGTTTTTTTCTCCCTCAAAAGCAAAGTATAACCATTCAGCGGGGAATCGCAGCCAGCGTTCTCGGCACGATAGCGCAGGGAGTAGGACTGTATGATAATTAAGTTACTAGTTTTAGTTTTTTCTTATTATTAAATTATCGAATGCAACTTATTGTAAACGAACAGTGCTGCAAAGCAAACAAAGCATCGGATATTAAAATAAAGACGAAGAAATCCTTAAAAGTTCTTTTCCTATATCCAGACCATTGACTAGGTCATAGTTAGCGTACTTTACATCGTATATTTACACTTTACATTTATATTTTATTCCTCAGATGTGCAGATTCCTTACGATGTTTTCCTTCACCGCCAAGCATCTGGTAAATCGGCACTAAAAATTTAATTTACAATTTTATTAAAGCTAGCTTGTATACGTTGCCCCTTTAGTGTGAAATTTGCGATAAGTCCCATAGCTACCACGGGTCCTAATAAAATGTTATGGTATTACCACAGTCTAATTTTAGACTATGGTAATAGTAGTTCTCAAATATTTTTTTGTTTATTATTAACCTGTTTCATTCATTAATTCCATCTTTCTATTACAAGGAATGGGGCGAATAAATAAAATAAAAAGCGAAATTCATTATAGGTACCAATTGAAAAAAATATCACTACCACACTAGCTCTATATAACTTAAATAGCTTTCTCGTCACCAATCTCAAGGATCAGATGCATTTACTTGGAAAATTTGCAGTTGCCACCGCAGGACAAAAATATCTGCGGATTATCAGTCGAAATACCAGAAGTCCCGCACTATTGACATACATATATTGGTAGAAAAAATATGTCAGCGGCAATTCAAACACAAAAAACAAAGTCATGATAAATATAAAAAATTAAACCTAGGTCAGATGTTGATATTAAGACATATTAAACATTAGTTGTACCATGCGAATCTTTATTTTATACATACAATAAACATAAAGAAGCACTATAATTGTTTACTAATTAAGTTTCGTCATGTGGTGGTGGTGTAAGAACCACTACCCTATATTGTTCCGTGAGTGTCGAAAGAGGCGACAGAGAAACACTGAAACAGGAAAACTGAAAAGATTTATACGTGGTAGAGCCATGCTGCAGCTATATTATGGTTCTAGTACGAATGGGTTGGCTCGACCGGGGAAGGAGCACGCTCTCACAGAATACCAGCGTAAAATAGCAGCTTGACGCTGCTGTGTTTCGTTTGGTGAGTGTAGAGAACCGGAGACCCTTTTTACTGGAAACGAGGCATTCCATCTTAGTCCTCACGGGTGACAACGCATCTGCATTTTGATTCTTAATCGAAGATATATGTAGATGCCTATGGGCCACAGCAACCACTTACCATCAGGTGGACTGTGTGCTCGTTTGTCACCCTTATTCTTTAAAAAAAATGAGATGAATAATAACATGACATCAATGTTGTGCTTATTAAACTTTTTTTAATGTATTGGACAATTTGTAATATGTAAATTGTATGATAATTAAAATTTGTTAATGATAGAAGAGGCAAAAGAAAAATATGATTGATTAGGTAAAACTTCTTTTAAGCCGACTATTTCGTTCATTATTACTATTAAATATAAAAAAATTAACACATGGTTGCTATGGTTTCAATACGAAACCTTTTTTTAAGCTTGATTTCAATCTTCGAGTGAACAAGCTTAATTTGAATTTTAAAATAATCCCTATAAGCCTAATTACTAAAGCAGACTTTTGACATAGAAATTTTTATGATTTTAATCTTCTATAGAGTATATCTATATCTATTTAAATATATCTAAAGAGAAACTTAAAAGGAAACAGCACACATATGTACAAATAAATTATTTTGTTGTGTATTTATTACATACAATTGACAGACAACACGGCTGGACACCGTTCAGGAGATTACGAAACATTTTCTCGTCAAGTATACCTCAAAACTTGAAAACAAGAAGAACCAGTCCGTGTTGCCAGTGATGACTTATGGATCTCAGACATGGTCCGGTCACGCTGCTGGTTTTATAAGGAAGCTAAAGGTCGCTTGGCGAGCTATGGAGTGGGCATTGCTGGAGGTTGCTTTGCGTGATAAACTTAGAAATGATGATATCTTCAGTAGAACCAAAGTAACTGACATAGCCCAACAGATCAGTAAGCAGAAGTGGCAATGGGCCGGCCATATATATCGAAGAACCGATAACCGATGAGGCAGAAAGGTTCTCGAATGGCATGTTTATTCCTACGTTTTTCCGTATTTGACGCTTCTTATCGCTGATTTTATACCACAAGGTTTTATTGAACTTAATTTTAGGTTAATTTTATGTAATTCATATTTTAAATATACACAATATTTCAGGTCAGTAGTGTTAAAATGTTAATATGGTAATTTTTCCATAAATATGAAATGACTAACTATCTGACCATCTACCTGATGGTAATTGGCTATTGAAACCCATGGGCACCTGTAGCTAACTTCAAACAAATAAGGCTCCAGATGCGTTGTCACTTCTGAGGACAAATATGAAATGTTTCACACCCTGTAGTTATACGGCTCTCTATACCCTTCATACCGGAACACTGCAGTTCAAGCACCTCTATTTGACAGCGGAAACAGGTAAGAGAGTGGTACCTATCCAAACACACTCTCAGGCAGAAAAGGAGTCTTACCGCCGAATCAATATATTTAGTATATATGTAGTGCAATAAATCAAAAGAATATTTTTTTCGAGTATAATTGCTTTGTTACAGCGCCATCTACTTTATGCTATGAGTAAAGTCGTTTTATTTAACAAAAATTGATTAGTTTTTAACCTACACAAACACACTTCTTGGCAGAAAAAAGTCTTATCACCGAGGAAATATATTTGGTATAATATATTTTCTGTGATGTTAGTGATGTTAATCAGTTGGCTTTTACAATTGGACTCCAATGATTATATATGAAATACACAATAATAATGTTAAAGACAATGAGGTTGATGTTGATTATGATAGATCAGTTCATGATGTACTGTCAGAATTTCCAAACGGTGTTATCTAATTCTCTAATTGCCGTTCGAACGAGGGTGTGCAGATAAGGCATACGAATGGGTGTACGTCGCGCCAATTTGTGCGCGCGGCATATCCTATTCATGGTTCTGTGTTCTGTGTGATACTATGTACGTAGCACAAGGGGTATGAGTAATGTTATTGTGTGAAGGACCTGCAGTGTTTGAGTCATCAGAATAGGGTGGAACTGAAGTAACTCTAGTGGGAATCGTGGTGGCCATCGCTTTGAGATTTAACGTTTGGTTATTTGTATATTTTAAATATTATAAGTATTGATTAAAAGCCGACGTCCTTATAATATTAATATTATTTTAGGTTAAAATATTACCATAATGAAACATAACCAAGTTTTAGAGTGATTCATACATAATCACACTGCTCGTCGTAATTGTCACAATATCTTTGAGATAGTATTTTAGCCTTCTTCAATTATATCGCATACGCTTTACTCAAGAGTATGTGAGAACGAGTCTTTAATTATGTCAGCGTGTTCCTATTTAATGTCCTGCACAGCTGATGATTTTCGGGATTCAGTGTTAATTAGAAGGTAGACGGCTGTAATCAGGCGACAGACAACAAATATATGTTGCTTTTATCTTTGTCAAGTCTGTATACCGAAATTATGCTTTTTTGAGCTACTTAAAAATGCTTTACTAGTTTTGTGGAGTAATTCCTTGTTTATTTCTTTTTCTTTCTTTTTTTAATTGCACTATGATTTTCTTCTGTAACGTGGAGGCAGTTTGCAAACATAAATTGCACAAGGATAAACTTCCAGACTTAGAATATTTATAGGCCATACAAACACTTATTCCGTATGAGATACGAACCCGCGACCCTCAGCGCAGCAACTTAAGCAAAGCCACTGCGCCACAGAGCCGTCAAAGGTTAACGAAATTACCAGTTTTCTACAGTCTTCAAACAGGAGGAGGTACTCAATTCGACTGTTTGTTTTTTATGTGTGTTATCTTAATAGATTGTTTCTGGGTGAACCGATTTCGATGATTTTTTATTAGAAAGCTGGTGCTTCCCATGTGGTCCGGTATAAATGATCAGGGTCTGACCAATAGTGTTTGAGTTATTCTTAATAATTTATATTGAAGTCGGTTGTACAAAATTATAAATTTTAAATTATGGTTTTATCTTCTGGTCATCTAGTCAATCCAGGGCATTCAAAATATTTGCCTAGTTACCGTCTCCGTAACAGCCTATCGAAAGTCCACCACTGAACATAGGCCTCCCTCAAAGATTATCTCATAAGGGGATATTTTTCATAGTTGCCACGCTTGGCAAATAGGTTGGCGACCGCAGTTCTTTAGTTGTTATCTGGAAGACATCGCTGTCCATCTCCTCGTTTGTTACCCTTTGTGTCCTCTTACTAGACCCAAGGGACGAGTGAGTGAATCGGTGTTCTTTAGCGAAAATTTGTGATCTATCAAATCTGATGTAGTGACGGAGGCGACTCTATACGACTTCACAGACTGTAGACTTCCCAGAGTGTCGATTCTTCACATCAGGTTTGTGTTCTTTAACGCGGGTTTTTATGGATCTTTTAGTTTGTCCTCTATAAGAGAGAATACATTCACAATCAAGCTTGTATACTCCCAAGTGTACAAACTACGTGGTACAAACGGTGGGACCGTTTGTACCACGTTAGTTTCGTAAGAGGTGTCTACTATATAGATCCTATAGCCTCCAATAGATGATGGGGTGATGATATGATTGCATTAATGACAAATGTAAAATACCTACACGAGGCTCGAAGCTTTCGACGTCGACCTGTCTCTGCCTGTTAAGCATGGCAATCTTGTTCAGTTGTAGACTTTTACGGACTGGTGGACATGAATAAGATGATGTATGCAGCAAAAAGATTTTGTGACGCTGCTCCAAAGTGAATAGACGGATTTGACATGTGTTTTCTGAATTTTTTATTTCTCAGACATATAACTGTCCAGGTTAGCGCTATATTTCCTGATGATATGCGGTCTCGTGCTAGGGATTGAGTATGTAGATTACTAGCATACTGTGAAATTTGTGAAGCTGTTTAGAACTGTTATTTTTTTAACTACATTATGGCTGTGCTTAAATCTTATCCCACATGATGCAGTTGAAAGTGGTACTGAAGCGAATTAACTGACTTAGCTTACTAAAAACCTATTCGGAACGGCAAATTATTCCACTCCTTTGCATACATTATATATATATATATATATATATATATATATATATATATATATATATATGCATTATCAACGACTAAGCAAACCGTATGGTTTGAATGCGTAGTATGTCGACAACAAAGAGGTAGATCAGCCGTGTGTCAGATTTTTCTATAGAATGAGGATGGCAAACGAGCACACATCCCACCTAATAGTAAGTGAATGCTGTGGCCCATAGACATCTATAATATTTATCCTCCATTTTAATAGATGCGTTTTTCCCATCAGGACCTAGGTGGAATGCCTTGTGGATACAAGTAAAAAGTGTATCCGTTTCTCTACAATCACCATATGAAACTGCTATTTTATGCACTGAGCTGCTATTTTATGCTAGTATTTTGTAAGAGTGTAGTTTTTCCCCGTT